>JAVRXN010000009.1:26460485-27060485 GCA_033556935.1 Timema podura
AGTTAAACCAACCTTATTACACCCAACTGGGATCTAACCACGATATACCCGTCATCGGCACTTTAGTAGTCTATCGTGAGAGTGACACCCTAACACATGCGGCCACCGAGGTGTGCTACCCGCTCCTACCCGGAGGATGGTTAGGAAATGACAATATATATTTTAGGGGGTGTCCCGAATCTTGTTACCTATTCAGGTTAACAATATTTAACTACATTGGTAAGGTAAGAGATAAGGATGTACGAAGGTAGAATTTAGATAAAATGTACTCGCATGTGCATGGAGTTAGGGTGGGAAACGATTTAGGGAAAATTGAACTCAATCCAGGAATCCGTGACTCTAGCCGCGACACCTCCTCACCACCGACAAACAAGCAAGACTGAAAGCGTATTACGTTTAGTTCGCGTGTCCACCGATGTGGGTCAAGTTAGAAGGTGAGGAGGAAGATAAGCCACCCATCGTGCACCCAGACGAGGAATGAACTCTGACCCCTCTATATAGATTCAAGCACGCTAGCGCACACCTAACTTTACCAGATATAGAGGGACAGGAGTGGACCTATATACCCAATTTTCAAACGAACGGACACATCTGATAGCTATAAAAGGCTACTGTATCTACGTCCACATATTCATTCTTTAAGTCATGTGAACTACAGCTGTCACTTTTGTTAGATATTATCAATATTCATAAAATTACACTAATCATCATCATCATCATCATCATGAACAGCTTCCAGCCACTTGGTAGGTCTGTTTGGAACATAAGTCTCTCCACCGGCTCCTTTCCGACCATCGCTTCTCTCCCCCCACCTTGGCTCAGTCCTCTCCTCTCCCCTCTACACTCCTTGCTCCCTTCAGACATCCGTCCCTTGGTCTTCCTCTCAGCCTCCTACCCCTCACCACCATATCTAAAATCCTTCTGGGCATCCTTTTCCTCTCCATTCCTCTCACATGGCCATACCACCTTAGTCGTGCCTTCTCTATCTTGTCCTGTACCTGCTCTTCCTTTACAATTCTTCTTATTCTCTCATTTCTCATCCTGTCAAATTTTGTCACACCGATCGTGTTTCTCAGAAATCTCATTTCACTCAGCTACATTCTGAGTTTATCCTGTTCCCTCACTATCCACTTTTCTGCAGCGTATTGAGTAGGTAATAGGAAATGTAGATCAACCCCTTGCACTGATATTCGAAATATATTAAAATGTTATCGATGTTGACAGCAAAAAAAAAAAAAAAAAACCTGTACTTTCTAAAAGTTGCCTCAAATGTGCAATCGTAATCAAATCAAGGTATAGTTTCATTGTTTACTAAACATCACTAGTCGACGTAATGAGAGTAAGAATGGCCCATGTCATTTTTATTGATTATCCATGTCACAGGATTTGTGGTAGAGCAGAGAGCAAGTGAAGACGTTTTGTGATTTATAATGCAAATTAATACGATTTTTAGATTTTTTATTTTTATATATTTGAGGTAGTTAACGTGCATATCCTAAACTACCAATTGTGCCGGGTAATATATTTTCCCGCCTCGGTGGCGTAGTTGGCTAACGCGCTAGTCGTGTTGAGCTCGACCGCCGAGGACGGGGAGATCGAGGTTCGAATCTCGGTCGGGTGAACTGGGGGTGGTTTTTCCTAAATGGTTTTCCACTCTCCCTCCACGCCAATGCGGGTTCACTTCCTCTAAATTCAACCCTCCCAATTCCTAATCCGTTAGAGTAATTAGTACTTAAGCGTATAACCCGAATGGGTAGTAAGACGCGGTGCTAAATATTATTATTATTATTAATATATTTTCCCATACCTTCCAGGTTTCTTTTGTATGCCACAATCAACATGGCACCAACGGCTTTACTTCCCCTTCGAAGGAAGTTGTGCTACATATTTTTATCGCACAAGAAAAATTCGTCTTTCTGGGCTGGGTGGGTTTGAACACACGAACATCGAGTCCTGAGGAGAGCACTTTACCTAAAGACCACCGAGGTTGACTGCGTTTCACAGAGAACTCAACCATTATTTAAAACATAAAGAACCCTGTCTTAATAAAATATATACAGTCACCGATTAACGTAAGCTTATATTTAGAATTTGATGTATTTCTCATGCATTTTATAAACCAAATGACTATACAATACCCAGCTTACAAACTAGCTTAATTATAGACGAGACACAACCCCCTGGTCCCTCGATCGTTAGTTCATCACTGTGGAAGGGGAAACCCCACTCCTATAATAATAAATTTTTCGGCCATGCCGAGAATTAACCCAGGAACTTTAATCTATTAGAGACGCGATACAGTCTGAGCTTGGAAGTTGGACTCTCAGATCCTATGACCTGTGACCTTAAAGAAATGTTTTGTTAAAGCGAATTGACGGAAACCTTGCGTAGATATTGTCTCAATTTTGGTTGTGTCAACTTACTATTGAAAGATAATATAAAGACTTAGATAATGCTTGATAATATAAATAAATAAATGCTAAAATTGAATATAATGAAAATGAAGGTTAATAAGTTAAAACATATTTAGTTAAAGTCAAAACATAAAAAGAATACAATGATATGAGTAAAAATTAAGTAAATAAAATGTTATCATATAACCGTAATTTCATGAGAATGAAAAAGTTAATGTATACAATAGTAGATTAAATAACAGATGTTATTGACCAGAAACAACCTTATAATTCAAAATTAATAAAGTATAAATTGTAGTTGAGTAAAAATTAATTTAATTAAAGTCAAACCATAAAAAGAACATACATTGATATGTGTAAAATTAAGTAAATAAAGTGTTGTCATATAGTCGTATTTATAAGAATGAAAATTAGTGTACACAATAGTAAATTAAATAACAGACGTTATTGACCAGAAACAATCTTATAATTAAAATTCAATAAAGTATAAATTGTGGTTGAATAAAATGGATTAACCCAACAAGTTATTTTAATTTAAAAGTTAATAAGAGTTTAAGCCAATTCTAAATCTTGAAAGTAAAATCAAATTGAATACAGTAGAATGATTGTGAAAAGGAATAAATACAGAGTGTAAACAATCAAACAGGAATTAGAATGAATTAAAATTTGAAATTCAATTATCATGAATTATAAACCATACTTGAAAAAGTTAATTGGAAAGTAGTCAAATGATGTTGATATTTCAAGTGAGGTAAACCTGACTGTTTACATAAATGAATAGTAGAGAGTAAAAGCCTGGTGTAAAATATAAAAAGTTAAGAGTTGAATAAAATAGGCTACATAGTTATTTAATGTTATATGAAACTTAAGATAGCATCGTAAAACCAATTATCTAAGTCTTGTTGTAAGGATTAGACTTCCCTTACTCCTTTTTAATGTTTCTGTAATGATGTTGTTTACAGTTTCTCTATTATCCCGACATGTTTCTGTGCTAAAGTGGACGCACCATAATCATGGAGTCCGAATCGATGATAAGACACGATGGGAACTAACAACGGTTATGGACTGACTACATTACAGAAACATTAAAAAGAAGTAAGGGAAGTCTAATCCTTACAACAAGACCTAGATAATTGGTTTTACGATGCTATCTTAAGTTTCATATAACATTAAATAACTATGTAGCCTATTTTATTCAACTCTTAACTTTTTATATTTTACACCAGGCTTTTACTCTCTACTATTCATTTATGTAAACAGTCAGGTTTACCTCACTTGAAATATCAACATCATTTGACTACTTTCCAACTAACTTTTTCAAGTATGGTTTATAATTCATGATAATTGAATTTCAAATTTTAATTCATTCTAATTCCTGTTTGATTGTTTACACTCTGTATTTATTCCTTTTCAAAATCACTCTACTGTATTCAATTTGATTTTACTTTCAAGATTTAGAATTGGCTTAAACTCTTATTAACTTTTAAATTAAAATAACTTGTTGGGTTAATCCATTTTATTAAACCACAATTTATATTATTATTATTATTATTATTATTTAGCACCGCGTCTTACTACCCGTTTGGGTTATACGCTTAAGTACTAATTACACTAATGGATTAGGAATCGGGAAGGTTGAATTTTAGAGGAAGTGAACCCGCATTTGCGTGGAGGGAGAGTGAAAAACTATTTAGGAAAAACCACCCTCAGTTCACCCGACCGAGATTCGAACCTCGATCTCCTCGTCCTCGGTGGTCTGGCTCAGCACGACTGGCGCGTTAGCCAACTACGCCATCGAGGCGGGTTCACAATTTATACTTTATTGAATTTTAATTATAAGATTGTTTCTGGTCAATAACGTCTGTTATTTAATTTACTATTGTGTACACTAATTTTCATTCTTATAAATACGGCTATATGACAACACTTTATTTACTTAATTTTACTCATATCAATGTATGTGCTTTTTATGGTTTGACTTTAATTAAATTAATTTTTACTCAACTACAATTTATACTTTATTAATTTTGAATTATAAGGTTGTTTCTGGTCAATAACATCTGTTATTTAATCTACTATTGTATACATTAACTTTTTCATTCTCATGAAATTACGGTTATATGATAACATTTTATTTACTTAATTTTTACTCATATCATTGTATTCTTTTTATGTTTTGACTTTAACTAAATATGTTTTAACTTATTAACCTTCATTTTCATTATATTCAATTTTAGCATTTATTTATTTATATTATCAAGCATTATCTAAGTCTTTATATTATTTTAACATATTTACACTCCTTACGGAAGATTATTTTAGAATGTTTTCTAAAATGTTACTATTGAAAGATAATGAATATGTTATTCGGAGTTCACGGATTGCCCCTTGGCACGCGGCAACCTGGAAGACAGCAGCTCACGAAATGTCACAGATTTTAAATCGATTGTAGCACAACTACAAAAGTGACATTTTCTTTCTGTTACAATATTTGTACATTTCCAAGAAGAACTATCTTCTTATTCCAGTTTTGTTAACTATTTTTATACCGTATTACCTATTGTTATTAGAACGGATACTCTGCCTGGCTCTTGCTTGAGAGAGAGAGAAAGGTTCAAAACCCATCGGTGGCACTGCTCTAGTCCTTCTTACTACCTTTTCAGGTTACACATATAATATGTACCAATTACGCTAAGGAGTTAGGGAAGAGGAAGAATGAATTTAGAGGAAGTGTACTACAATTGCGTGAAGGTAGAGTTGAAAACCATTTAGGAAAACCCACTCTCAGTACACCTGACAGGGATTCAAACCTAGGTCTCCTTGTTATCGGCAGTTTAATCTATTGCAAGACTGACGCTTTAAACCAGGGGTGGGCAATATATGTTTCAATGTAGCCACAGGTGTGGCAAATGAGAAGAGAAATTCACCACACCGTGTTAAAAATTGAGAAATTAGGCTGTTCAAGCGAACATTTTAAACAAAACACACTGTTTGAACAAGTTTATTCAAAACATGTACACTTTGACAACTCAGTTACAACTGCCTCAGAAGAAAATTATGAAAATTGTTCATATTGATAATGAAAGACAAGTTAATAGGAAATTGACAATACTTTTTTTCTGACAAGTTCCAGAAACATTGGCTGAATATCTGATCTGTGAGCGCAATGCACATTTTAGCTTCACCTCCAAATTGACACCAAAAATTCGAGATATATGTTTTGGATTGATGAATCCCATCGTAAAGAACGCCAATTCATACACCCACGTTGATTTAAATTTGGTCAATAATTTCTAAAAGCCTGATTTCAAAGTTGGGACATCGTTGTCAGTCAGAATATATTTCCAAATATCTGTGACTGAGATATTCTGATAGATTTTCAAGGGTTCCAGACTGTCCGTTATTGTACAAAGAGAAAGGAATGGACATTTCTTTGCTTGAATTTGTAGTATCAAAGTGGAATGGATCACGCAATTAGTTAAATGCCAGTCTGAAGTAATTGAAATCAGAAATTTGTAGGGGAGCATTGGATGGTAGTGTTGCTTCAATTACTCATTCAGAAAGTGGAATGTTTCCAATAAAATGCAGGAAATATCAAGTTATAATCAGACACGCCGTCAGGAAAAAGTTTATTTTACTGTGAGAAATGGCAAACTCAAATTCGCCACACTTTTATGGCCAATTCGTCAATTGTGGCGATTGGCGATAGGGTTGTCCACACAAGCCTCAGGCCCTAGGCTAACAAAGCAGGTTTTAGTCATTGTTACTTTTCACTTTCACTTTAGTTTAGTATCTTATCTCCGGTGCATAGCAGTTGGGCCCCTTGTACTGAAAGTTCATAGCTTAGTTGGGCCACGATCACTGACCAGGAGGATTATCGTCATAGCTTAGTTGGGCCACGATCACTGGCCAGAAGGATTATCGTCATAGCTTAGTTGGGCCACGATCACTGGCCAGAAGGATTATCATCATAGCTTAGTTGGGCCACGATCACTGGCCAGAAGGATTATCGTCATAGATTAGTTGGGCCACGTTCACTGACCAGGAGGAATATCGTCATAGCTTAGTTGGGCCACGATCACTGATCAGGAGGAATATCGTCATAGCTTAGTTGGGCCACGATCACTGGCCAGAAGGATTATCGCCATAGATTAGTTGGGCCACGTTCACTGACCAGGAGTATTATCGCCATAGCTTAGTTGGGCCACGATCACTGATCAGGAGGAATATCATCATAGCCTAGTTGGGCCACGATCACTGATCAGGAGGATTATCGCCATAGCTTAGTTGGGCCACGATCACTGGCCAGAAGGATTATCGTCATAGATTAGTTGGGCCACGTTCACTGACCAGGAGGAATATCGTCATAGCTTAGTTGGGCCACGATCACTGATCAGGAGGAATATCGTCATAGCTTAGTTGGGCCACAATCACTGACCAGGAGGATTATCGCCATAGATTAGTTGGGCCACAATCACTGACCAGGAGTATTATCGCCATAGCTTAGTTGGGCCACAATCACTGACCAGGAGGATTATCGCCATAGATTAGTTGGGCCACAATCACTGACCAGGAGGATTATCGCCATAGCTTAGTTGGGCCACAATCACTGACCAGGAGGATTATCGCCATAGATTAGTTGGGCCACAATCACTGACCAGGAGGATTATCGTCATAGCTTATTTGGGCCACAATCACTGACCAGGAGGATTATCGCCATAGATTAGTTGAGCCACAATCACTGACCAGGAGGATTATCGTCATAGCCTAGTTGGGCCACGATCACTGATCAGGAGGATTATCGCCATAGCTTAGTTGGGCCACGATCACTGGCCAGAAGGATTATCGCCATAGATTAGTTGGGCCACGTTCACTGACCAGGAGTATTATCGCCATAGCTTAGTTGGGCCACGATCACTGATCAGGAGGAATATCGTCATAGCTTAGTTGGGCCACAATCACTGACCAGGAGGATTATCGCCATAGCTTAGTTGGGCCACGATCACTGATCAGGAGGAATATCGTCAGAGCTTAGTTGGGCCACAATCCCTGACTAGGAGGATTATCATCATAGCTTAGTTGGGCCACGATCACTGGCCAGAAGGATTATCGTCATAGCTTAGTTGGGCCACGATCACTGATCAGGAGGATTATCGCCATATATTAGTTGAGCCACGATCACTGACCAGGAGGATTATCGCCATAGCTTAGTTGGGCCACGATCACTGATCAGGAGGAATATCATCATAGCCTAGTTGGGCCACGATCACTGACCAGGAGGAATATCATCATAGCCTAGTTGGGCCACGATCACTGACTAGGAGGATTATCGCCATAGCTTAGTTGGGCCACGTTCACTGACCAGGAGGATTATCGCCATAGATTAGTTGGGCCACAATCACTGACCAGGAGGATTATCATCATAGCCTAGTTGGGCCACAATCACTGACCAGGAGGATTATCGCCATAGCTTAGTTGGGCCACGTTCACTGACCAGGAGGAATATCATCATAGCTTAGTTGGGCCACGATCACTGATCAGGAGGAATATAGTCAGAGCTTAGTTAGGCCACAATCCCTGACTAGGAGGATTATCATCATAGCTTAGTTGGGCCACGTTAACTGACCAGGAGGAATATCACCATAGCCTAGTTGGGCCACGATCACTGATCAGGAGGATTATCGCCATAGCTTAGTTGGGCCACGATCACTGGCCAGAAGGATTATCGTCATAGATTAGTTGGGCCACGTTCACTGACCAGGAGGAATATCGTCATAGCTTAGTTGGGCCACGATCACTGATCAGGAGGAATATCGTCATAGCTTAGTTGGGCCACAATCACTGACCAGGAGGATTATTGCCATAGATTAGTTGGGCCACAATCACTGACCAGGAGGATTATCGCCATAGATTAGTTGGGCCACAATCACTGACCAGGAGGATTATCGCCATAGCTTAGTTGGGCCACAATCACTGACCAGGAGGATTATCGCATAGATTAGTTGTGCCACAATCACTGACCAGGAGGATTATCGTCATAGCTTAGTTGGGCCACAATCACTGACCAGGAGGATTATCGCCATAGATTAGTTGGGCCACGATCACTGGCCAGAAGGATTATCGCCATAGATTAGTTGGGCCACAATCACTGACCAGGAGGATTATCACCATAGATTAGTTGGGCCACAATCACTGACCAGGAGGATTATCGCCATAGCTTAGTTGGGCCACGATCACTGATCAGGAGGAATATCGTCATAGCTTAGTTGGGCCACAATCACTGACCAGGAGGATTATCGCCATAGATTAGTTGGGCCACGTTCACTGGCCAGGAGGAATATCGTCATAGCTTAGTTGGGCCACGATCACTGACCAGGAGGATTATCGTTGTAGCTTAGTTGAGCCACGATCACTGACCAGGAGGATTATCGTCATAGATTAGTTGGGCCACGTTCACTGGCCAGGAGGAATATCGTCATAGCTTAGTTGGGCCACGATCACTGACCAGGAGGATTATCGTCATAGCCTAGTTGGGCCACGATCACTGACCAGGAGGATTATCGTCATAGCTTAGTTGGGCCACAATCACTGGCCAGAAGGATTATCGTCATAGCTTAGTTGGGCCACGATCACTGACCAGGAGGATTATCGTTATAGCTTAGTTGGGCCACAATCACTGGCCAGAAGGATTATCGCCATAGCCTAGTTGGGCCACGATCACTGATCAGGAGGATTATCGTCATAGCTTAGTTGGGCCACAATCACTGGCCAGGAGAATTATCGTCATAGCTTAGTTGGGCCACAATCACTGACCAGGAGGAGTATCGCCATAGATTAGTTGGGCCACGTTCACTGGCCAGGAGGAATATCGTCATAGCTTAGTTGGGCCACGATCACTGACCAGGAGGATTATCGCCATAGATTAGTTGGGCCACAATCACTGACCAGGAGGATTATCGTTGTATCTTAGTTGGGCCACGATCACTGGCCAGAAGGATTATCGTCATAGCTTAGTTGGGCCACAATCACTGACCAGGAGGATTATCGCCATAGATTAGTTGGGCCACGTTCACTGACCAGGAGGATTATCGCCATAGATTAGTTGGGCCACGTTCACTGGCCAGGAGGATTATCGTCATAGCTTAGTTGGGCCACGATCACTGACCAGGAGGATTATCGTTGTAGCTTAGTTGGGCCACGATCACTGACCAGGAGGATTATCGTTGTAGCTTAGTTGAGCCACGATCACTGACCAGGAGGATTATCGTAATAGATTAGTTGGGCCACAATCACTTGCCACTGGCCAGGAAGACTATAACATATACTATACCTACGGGTAGATATGAATTCAGAGCCACCAATCTTTTGGCTTATATTAGGTTAGGCTTGTTTAGGTTAAGTTAGAATAGTTTAGGTTTGGATGGATTAAAATATATTCGGTTAGGAGAGGTTAGACTATCTTAGCATTTTATGTATCTTACTATCAATCAATTGCTCTTTAATGTTTGGCTAGAGAAAACATCCTAAATGAAGCGCCACAACAGCTGGGGCCGAGTAGTACAGCAGTACGCCTTGTTTACAATTCCTAAGAAGGAACTCGTGGCCCAACTGTAATGTGGGATTAGCTCTAACCCTTTAGACGCAGGTCATAACAAGTATACTTAGCCCAACTGTAATACGGCCCCTATCTCAGTCAGTAACACGTCTGCTTACTGAGCTAGGGTCCTCGTTTAGATTCCCCGCTATCGTAATTTCTTTTTACCACTAGTGATATTAATGGGAGACTAGATAATGGTCTGTTTTAGAGCGAAATTAATTTGCAAGTCTAGTGCTTACGTAATATGTTGGTTCAGAGAATGCATATTTAAGATATTTAATATCAAAATAGACTATTCAAGAGAAGTGGGGGCGTGGTATGTTGCCTTGATAAGCAGAGTTTAGTTGAATATGTTCCAGTGAATTGTTTTCACTGACTAAGTTTTACACTCATAGGCAAGATATCCACGACATTACATTATCATATGAGGTATTTAGAGCAGAGCAGATGCACGTTTGGTCAAATGAATTACCTAGAATGGCAGAACATATCACAAGTATAATATCAACAAGTTATAAGAATCAAATAGCCAAAGCTATTATATTTGTTTTTGTGAGGATTTACTTCATGAAAATTTAAAAATGAAACCCAGATACTGGAATCGAACCCGGCTAAACCTGGCGACATTCCACAAATTCCTACTGACTAGCACCTTTGACAAAAAAAATGTTAACACCAAAACCATTGAATTTCAATTTCTTTACCATCACAAGACAGTCAGACACCCTAGCTAAGTTAGTAGCTTGTCTGTCTACTGAGAAAAGGGTCCCTGGTTTGATTCCTTGCATGGCCAAATTATTTATCATTGGTGGAATATGAGTTTACCCTTTCATAGTGATGGACTAACGGTCAGTATCTTGGTGTTGTGTCTGTTCTACATTTAAGTTAGTTTGTAAGTCATGTGCAGATGTAATCAGTCGATTCACAAAGTGCACGTTAAATACCTCAAATGAAATGAAAAAAAATACCATCACAAGAATACTGACGAACTTCAACACAAATTAACTGAGATTAAAATAAACTCAATCTTAAGGTGTGGTGGAAAGGGGCGCGAGAAAAGGCCAAGGTGTTTGCATTTTTTATAGCAAAACTTTTTTTGGTCAAAATAAATAAAATATTGCTCCAATAGAAACATAGAGTACTGTTTTCTTCACATGGTGATATCAACAGTTCTTAAACATTTGTAAAAAGTGTGTAATGAAATAGATTTTTATTTAATAATAAATTTAATCAAAAGTACCCACCCTTAATACATTTTAAATTAATGAATAGATTCAGAACATCCACATGTGATAGGCAATCTTTTCACACCCCTGGAGGATAATTTATTTATTTTTTATGTTGTTGACAACCAAGCTCTTTTGCTCACAGTACCCCACTCCTATTGAAAATACTTGTGAAACAAAATAGCTCGAGAACATTCTCTCTTTCTCTCTCTTTCTCTCCATTCCTTCTAGAACATGGTACAACCTATAGAAAGATAATATATTCCAGAACATTTTCTTTCAAAACATATACCCGAAAAGAAGGCCCCTCTATTCATTCGGTCCACAACCTTATAGCAGGAATGGTCCAAAACATATTAATCTAACATTTTTACTTGACTTCCAATTTTAAATAAAAACTGTCTGCGACGCGTTGAGATATCTAGCTTAATCTGCGATATCGTGTGTACAACATACTTATTCTGAATCAACTGCTTTTAATTTAATAAAAACAAATTTCTGCAATTAAACGTTCTTCACTTATAAATTGTATTAATACCGGACCCTTATAATCATCACGCCAGATCCTAAAAAGAGACTCCACAACAAGAGAGTCGACAACAACTCACAAAAACAAATTCCCGAGAAAACTTATTCCCCTACAACTTGAATTTGACATCGTAGGGATTTCAACCAGGACTCCACGTAAGGTAAAAGCAAAACTCAACAATTTGGCGCCCAACATGGAGCTCGATCATTCCAAGACCAGAAAATAAGAGGTGCATCAACTACTGAATAACCGGAACGAGTATACAGCGGTGGGACCAGAACCCGAGTCTACAAACAAGAAGCAGTTAGACTACAAGAAGCAGTTCGACTACAAGAAGCCAGTTCGACTACAAACAAGAAGCAGTTTGATTGCAAACAAGATCATTTCGACTACAAACAAGAAGCAGTTCAACCTAAAAGAGTCTACTCAACATCCACAGGACAATTCAAGGTATGAACTCACAAATTAATAAGTGCAGATTTTAAAACAATATTTAAAAAATCCAATCGAGAAAAACAAAATTCAAAGTCAGTAATGTAGCTCATTCATATGTATAAAGTACACCAAAACCAACCTTAGATAAATATCGTTTAGGGCTTTAATGCAGTTAATAAAAAAAGTAGTAGGGAAAATAGCGAGAATAGTGAAAAATTAAATAAAAGATTTGATGAGATTAGCCAGGAAATAAAGGAAGGATTAAAAAGGAGAGTTAAAAGCGATAAATGAAAAAAGAGAGCACTAAGGAAATTAATATCAATTTAGGAGTGTTGAGCTTAAGTTTGAAAGATGCAGGCATGAAAACTTAGAGTAAGGAAGGACTTTGAAAAATAGATCCAGAACAATAAAAATGAAAATGAAGAAGACATGCAGGTCAAAATCAGAACTATACAGGATAATTTTGATCAGAAATTAGAAACAATAATCCAACACACGAAAAATGATCACATTAGGACTAGAGATGATTGTAGTAAAATAGAAGAACAAATGCATGAGCAGTTGCAATTAAAAAAATGCAAAAGAAAATTCAAAGCATAGACAGGATGCCCTAGATTCTAGGTAGTAGTAGTGAAGGAGACTTTTAATAAAATAAAATTGAAATAATAGAATAGGTTAACAATTTGACGGAAGGATTTGTAAATTTAGAAAAATAACAATAAAAATGTAATGATAAGCTACGATTACAATATGACCTTTTTGAAGGACAACGGTACCAGATTTATACATACAGGAAATTGTGGACAATCAGTTAAATAAATTCTAAGATAATTTAACTGAAACTGTTGATAAAATATCAGAAACAATAGAGCAGATGCGATATTATGATAAAATTGTAGAAAGAGGGATATCGTTCCCTGTTGTTACTTTAATGTTAACAATTTACAGGTATTCAAAATCCACTGATGGAGTCAGTACCACCTTCATTAGGAAATAATGGCAGGGTGCATTCTGTAATATTTATTTAATAAGTAGACAGATTTTTTTGAAAATAGCAAACTACGGAGGCACAAAAGTTAAGCGTTTTTTATTTCAAATTAATAGGTGAAGCTGAGGTATGAATGAACAGTCATGAATCTGACTATTCCACATATGATACTATAAAACTAAGTTTTCGTAAAATATTTTGATCTGTCTACAAAGAGATAAATTATTAAATGATATTTTTACTTGGCATTATGAATCACACAAAGGACCTATGTGTGAATACTACACTAGGTATGCCATGGAAGCCGGGAATTCGGACACGCTCATTGATGAGGAAAGATCAGTACACCAGTTACTACATCATTTTCCTAGAGAAATAAGGGATGAACTTATTGTTGCTAGACTAGTATTGAGATGAGGGAAATCCTTGATGACGAACGCTCTATGAGGAAAAGATCAAGGCCACGAGAAAAACGCTACAGTGCCTGGAATTTAAGGAACTTTTTATCTTATTTAAAAAAGTTCGTCCTCTAATACCGCTATGTTCATGACAAATATTCAACAACTGTTTACCACGTGAAGAAAATTAAACTATGTCTGTACTGAAATAATATTTTATTTATTTTGGTCAAAAAAAGTTTTGATATAAAAACCGCAAAATCACATACCTTTTCTTGCGTCCACCCTTGACCCCATCTTAAAGGTGTTCGGGGAAGTGCGTTAAGGGCGCCACTTGGAAAATACTCTCACACTGCGGTATTTTGTTGCGATGACAATTTAAAAACAATTCTCAACTATTCAATTGGGACCTTATTAAAAATGACTATAGTTTGAAAGGCTATTTCTTAACAGTTGCTTCTATCTCAAAAACTGCGATATTTCACGTGTGACGTATAAAACGAGATAATTTCACCTTTAGTGGTGACATGGGGTCTACTATAAGGTCCGAGAGTAAGTTGTAAAAGGTGTCTACTGAGCTAAGGCTGTGGCGGATAAGAAGCATGACTATCTAATAAACTAATGGTTCGATTCTCAGCAGAGCCGTAAAATGTATAGTTGTTGAAATTGGGGTGCACCATTCCACAGTGTTAAATTAACGACTAGGGAACTGGTGAGGTTTTCTCTCTCTAGAGGTGAGCTAGTTTTTAGGTCGTGAGCTGTTATAATAAGAGGATTCATTAGTTGGCACTTATTACTCGCAATAAAATAATTGAGATTGTCTAAATATAAGCAATTAACTTAACGCTAAGAGAATAATATACCAATTCTATCTATTTGCTTAACCTTATTTGTAACTGTAGTTATTAGTAATTAATAATCATTTAGTGATTTTCACGAAAATATTAACAAATAATAGATTTACCTTCTTATTTATTTACACCTTTTATAATTCATTTAATAAATAATATAACTTTATTTACAGGAAAATTGTAATTTTTCTTTCTATAAATTCTTAAATTTAATGTGAAAAATGCTTTTATCGGACCCCCCTCCACTTAGAAAAAATATCTTTCTACGACCTTGAGTATTGTTCCTGATAAAATATTAGAACATGACATTGCTAGAACAAACTAACAAGATAAAATAGTTTCATTACAAAATGCATTTCACTTCGACCAATGAGGCGTGTGATGGGTGGTTAGAGACCCCCACCCATGTCCCCACCCTCTCCACGTATTGACGCTCTTCTCAATGAACCATTGTGCTTTGCTAGCATTTAACTTGATATTATTTACTAGAATACGTGGTGCACTCTTGAGGCGTAGCTCTCCCCCTACCCTCAGTACACTTCTCTCAACTACCACAGTTTAAATCACTTCCCTGACGTAGTTACAATGCCTTTTATAATAAAGCTGATGACCTTGAAAGTATGACACGAGCTTTCAAATCACAACATTCCATTTGTAACATTTTATATCTTATGAGTATATTAATCTATTTGTCTCTTTTGATATTATATATATATATATATATATATGTGTGTGTGTGTTTGTGTGTGTGCCTGTCTTACTTGATGAACATGGCGATGACAAGCAGGTTCCCGCCAACACCAGCCGACAAGATCACGCAGTAGATGGCGGCAAGGCAGTAGTGCGCCATGGGGTCAGGAGGCTCGAACTGTAGCCAATGAGGGTTGATGCTCAGCAGGTACTCGTCCGTGAAGAAGCCGTGAGACTTCCAGGACGACACTGGCCATCGACTCCGGAACTGCTCCAACAAGGCAGCTCTCCCCTCTGACTCGGGATCTGTTTCTAGGGTCGTCGTGTTAGGAGAATATGAAGCTCCAGGAGGTGCCACAGAGGTGCGAGATAGGTTCGCCTCGGGAGGGTATTGTGGTTTGATTCTCACTTTGAATATATTGGTCGTTGCTAGTTGGAGCCCAGCACTCACTTCTGTAAGGTTCGTTTTTACTTCATAGGTAGCCTGGTGCTAGAACCGACACCTCCAAACTTCGGTTCATGTTGATACATCGCAGTTGAAGGGGAATTTTTCATCCCAGATGTCACTTGATCCTGTTTAGGTGTTGATAAAAGCGTATGCAAAATTATCCCTAAGGGCTGGGATACTTTTGAACTATTCTCTCCAAGCAGAGATGATATTGTTGGATTCGTTGCCGAAACTGTAGCAATGTCGAGTTTGTCCGTTAAGCCTGGGTCATCAGTTGAAGTTAAAACACTCGAATGATCTTTTAGCGAGCTTGTATCAACGATAGTAGTTTCAGGAAGCGCATGTACTTTATTTTGATTTCTGGCACGGGTGAAGTTATAAAGTCTGTTAAATCTGAATTCTGGTTGGTGTAACGTGTATCCCCATCATAGCCTACTTTCGATTGTAATATTTCTGACAACGGTGCTGTTTTAAAACAAAACCTAAAGGCACGACTGTATCCAAATAAACATTGCTTGTTATTTTTATGGTTTGATTTTCCAGCTCTAAGAAATTAGTTGGCATCTTTGGTTTGTAAGTTGAAGTTGATTCGGTTTCGTCATTTCCCTGAAGTGTGTTTTCTGTTGATACTTCAGATTGAAACATCGATGGGAAGTTTTCCTTTGTATGTGTGGTTGATTATTTGTAGTTTCGATGAGGATGTTGTTGGTCTATGGAGTTGTTTGTAAAGTTTTATCTCCGCCCGTGTCCAATCGTAGCTTTTTGTTGAGGGTGGTAGCCCCATTTCACCCTGTGCGATCATGGGTGGTGTTTTGTTTCGTATCGTTGGAACAATCTCAGTCAGGCTGGTTCTACCCCTCGGCAGTGTTTGGCTCACCCTGGTATTTCCAATTATGAATGAGACGTTAAGGGGGACAGTACTCGTTTGTAATAGCTCCGACAATTTAATCGATTCACCGAGAACTTTGGTCGGATGTTGGAGGACGGGGTTTCGTCCGGTATTGGACATAGATGGGGTTACTGGTTTCAAATTTAAGCTATCCTCATTGTTGGTATCCATCTTTAAACCCCTATAAAAATCCATGTTTAATACATTTCCTAATATTTCAGATAAATTTCTGTCTGGTTTCATCGTTTGCCAGAAAAGTTTAGATAAATAAAACGAAGACTTGAAAATAGTTTCTCTTAAATCTTCTATTAAGTTATGTGAACTCTCCCTTTTCATGCGAATAAAATAGTTTTGGTTTTTCACAACTTTGGGTCATCCAATTTAGTAGTATTTGAAGTAGTTACTGTTTTATCGAAGTTAGTGGTTGGTAAGGATGATGCTATTGGTTGTTTTAATCTATATTGCTCTTGACTTTTACTAAAACTTTTGTCTAGTATTTTTGTTGGAGTAATCTTTCCAGGAATAGTATGAGCACTTAAACTTAAATGCGAACTTATAATGTGAGCTATTTTGTATACTTGTAATCTACACCCCTTCTTCACAGATGCAACGTGATGCAATTTAAATGGTGGGGTAAAAATTAGATAATTAAAAACATGTTTTTTGAGTTTGCGTTTCATTTGGTTGATAAATAGTGGATAATGTTTTATAAAACACTTTTGTAAATTCCCGTAAGTTAAAATGGCTTTAAATATGGAAGTGTTAGAAGATCCATACAACGTGTTTAATGACCACCAAAACTCATCTATTCTCTTTGATCCGACCAAATTTAAAGACGAACTTGATGTCTGGTATTTTATGTAATGTAGCAAAGGACTTATTTTGGGATTAACGTTAATTATATTTTCACTCCACGCGCAACACAAGTTGAAGTGACTGATGGAATCCATAAGCAATGATACAGTAACTGTCGAAGGGAATGAAACTAATTGTTTTATCTTATCCATGCAAAAAAACAATGGTGACGTAATTTGTTCAGCTATTTTCTTGCCATGTGAAACTTTCCAGACGGATTTTTTTTTAACGGGACAAGTAAAATGAAATTTGTTATACTTCTAGGGGAAACGAACACTTCAAAGAACTTCCCTCCAAGTTTGTAGAAGAGTGATAACGGTGTTGGGTCCATTCTTTTGCCACGAACAAGTTCCGAGACGAAGTTGAGTGTCTTCTCTCTTTCCGTAATGAAATGAAAGATGACCTCTCGTTCCTTTCTCTTCTATTTCGAACGAAAGGTAGGTGATCGAAAATAGTTTCATGGTGACTATCTCCAATTAATCGATGGACACTATTCCTATTGATGGGGTTATGTAATTTATGTTTGCCCTTTAATTTTTTGGGGGAGATAGTTTTTCATAATCGTTTGAGTATTTAACCAAATAAAGGTTGTAAATATTTTCCATCTCATTTTGCAATTGGTCTGAGCTAATTCTACTATACACAGGCCTTGAGCTCACTATAAATTGATACGGACATTGCTTTACAGTGGGAGGATTTATCGTTTTCACACTCAAGAAAATGCGTTTATTTTCAAAATATTTTTCTAAAAATAATGAGTATTAAAACAATTTTTTTCTCTGTACATTGTTTTAAAAAACATTTTATTTTGTGTATCAAACTGAGATTTTTTGTGTGAGTTCACCAATTGATGCAGGTTTTTAAGCTCGAAACTGTACTTGGGTTTGTTATGACATATTTGTCGTTTGAAGGTGAGTGTGGACACGGAAACTCCAAACAAAGCCGAAGGTAACATTTTGTGGCATCTCATAATAAAACAAGAGATACCGCACATGTCTTCTTCCTTTCTTCTCGTGACTAAAGATGAAAGATCAAACTTGGGATGAGCGAAACTTTGAACAGTTTTTTATGTAATAGTTTGGGATATTTTTTGTAAATATCTCTGATATATTATTTCTAATTAAAGAAACGTTCTTTGACAGATTTGAGGCTAAGTTTTGAGTTCTTATTGCCCTAATAAGTTTATGTTCAAACTCTCTGCCACTTACGAAATCACTTTCTGTCCCGTATAAGGAAAACACTCTCTGTATAACGATCCAAATCAAAGCACTTAGTAACACTTGCGCACACTTCATGGCGACTCTAGCTGGAAACAGAGTATGGGCAATTAGTATCACTCCCAAATAATGATGATGTACAGTACATGTTGCAAAATATTAATAGTCAAACGATCCTTTTGGCTAGTAAATATACATAAATGCCCATATTTAATTTGTCAAAATAAATGTTGAATAGTTGTCCAAGACACACGTGTTAGTAGCACGAGATGAGGTAATCCCCGCGTACGGGGAAAACCCTAAAGCTAATTTATATTTATATATAATTGTTTGCACTGCGTCTTACTGTCCATCTGGGTATCCACATTTAATTACACTAATGAGGTATGGATAGTGAAGGTATAATTTGGAAGGAACAAACCAGCATTTGAATGAAGGGCAGTGGCAAATTGTTTAGGATAGTTATCTTATCCTTTTTTAGCATCGCATTTTACTACTCGTTTTGAGTTATACGCTTATGCACTAATTACACTAATGTGTTATGGATTAATAAGGCTATATTTATAGGAAGTGCACCCACATTTGCGTGGAGGGGGAGTGTAAAACTACCCTCAGATCCCCCGTCCAGCATTTAGCCCCAACCTCCTTGTCACAAGCAAACCAAACAAGCTAAGCTTGACGTTTAATCCGTGTTCCCACCGACTCGGGTTAAATTAAATGGGTGTTACTGAAAGTACTTTCCTGCCTGACATAATAAAGATATAACCACTAGGGTATTTGAAACATTATTAAAATCCACACCAATGATCACGAGGTCTAAGGTGTGAGATCTCAGGAGACTGAATCGACAGTCACGAGAAGGTCTTAGTCAGAATCTAAGTCGGCTACAATGAGGATGGTTTTCTAAATGTGCTGGTGGTAGTTCCTTTAACCCATACTTCTCTCAGGTCACTATCCATTGATGGTCGTGTGGTAATCTCCAAGAGGTCACTTTGTCAATAGACTGGCTTGTCAATGATAGGGAGCTCACAGTTCAAACACCAGTAGGATGCACTGAGAATTACGTTTACTACATGGTTCCTTGCTCTCCTTCAGTGCAAATGTTACTACACTTTGTTATCTAAGTTCTTCCTTACTCATCCCTACCGCATTACTGTAAAGTATGCGAATAGCCCAAAAGGGGAAATTTATATATATTTAATAAAACAAATTGTGTAGGGTACTAAACATATAAATAAATCATTTTAGAAACCCCTTTCTTCCTATTGATTTCGCTGTTGTCTTGTGTATATCGGAGGAAAAAGATCGGACACGATTTATAATGGGATCCGACTCATCTTTTTAGATTACGGGGGGAATAAGATCATAGGTAACTTACTTTCTCGTGTTTTAAGGATGAACTACACGGTAATGTTTATTTATATGTTACTTTGCGACGTCAAAAACAATAACATTAATATAAAATGATTTTATTTGCATTATAACCAAATAATATTTGAACAACTGTCTTGAACCAATGTAACAGCCGTGAATATATGTATTATCCGTGGCAGGCAACACGTAACTAATATATTGCACCTACCTCTCACCAACCCTCAGCTTTCAGAGGATATCATACAGCTTGAAAATACACTAGATCTACTTTCACGTATTCATACGTCAAGTCATATTATTTGAAACACTCACGTTGATAAATAAATAAATGTCTTAATACCTGTTCAGGTTATACGCATATGTAGGCCTACTATTTACTCTAATTAGCTAGGTATGAGGAAGGTTGAATTAAGAGGAAGCGTACTCTCATTTGCATGGAAGGAGGGTGGAAAAACATTTGGGGATAGATCTCAGTACACCCAAATTGGATTCGAATCCCAATCCCCCTGCCATTGGCAGTATAGTCTAACACGAGTGTGATGCCTTAGACCATGCGGTCACCGAAGCCGATTTAATAGATATTAATATTATTAATACATATAGAATGAACCTAATATAAGATTAAAAGGTCATTTCTATTAAAATTGGACTCTAATTTCTCTAGATTTGCTCTAGTCTTACTGAGTAACTTACATTATTGTCGGTGTGCGTCAATAAAAGAAGCTCTACTGTTCTAATATTCTCTTGCAATTCAAACACAAGTTTCTTTTCTATAAAAACTCAGACTAGGATCTACATGACATCTATAAACTGTTGATTCATTTTAACTTCATGTTGATGTCAGAAAACTTGGGAAGATATTTATTTGCTTTGTACAGCTGTCCATTGGTCTATATGTACAGTTCACTACCAAACAGATAGAAAATAGGAATAGATTTACATATTCGCATCAAAACCCTACATTGCTGAAAATAATTACTGGCATCAATATATTTTAATTGTTAAAAACAATTATTTAATCAATATCTTTTTCAATTTTTATTAACATTTTGTGTATTTTACGTCAAAAAACTTCCTTCGTCTTTCTGATCAATCATTTCAAAGTTTTTAAAATTTTATTTTACTTTTTTTTTGCTCGATGTTTACTAAAATAATAATAATCGTACATCATCTAGTTAGAAATTAGATTAATATAATTTGGAGTCGATTGATCTATATATAAGCCTACTTTTGGAGTCCAAATTTTATTTCTATAAGAAAAAATGCTTGAAATTTAAAAAAATATCAACCTGTCAATCGGGTACAAGCAACATTCCATTTCTCGTTAAGTTATAAACTTTACATAAAAAGTTTGTCAACAAAATAGCTTTTTGTATAGATATACATTTTTTTATATAAAAGAGTTTTGTGAATCGTAGCTATATAGACCAAAAAAAAAAAGCAACAAAATGGATTTGTGCCTTTAGTTTTGCCGGGTATTAAAGGGTAGTCTGACAGGATTTAATTATATTTCAAGTGGACTTTTAAAAAAAGAGAAGGATTCAACCCAACCAAGCTCTTTCACGTATATTAAGGGTGGTTTTTCCAATAATATATTATTCAATATGATTTTTCCCGTTCTCATATCCATGTGAAGAAAGATGAATCTCCTCAAAATTATCCTTCCTGATTCTTTTAATTTAAATTTGTGTTCATCAGACTAGCAGTAGACTGCACTGCTTATGAGGTGGGGGGGGGGGGGGAGGGGGTCGAGGTTCAAATCTCTGCTGGGTGCACAGGAGGTTGTTTTCCACACCCCATTTCTTGTTAATGCGGTTACACTTTATCTAAAATATATTCTTAATCCTTACTATTTAGATCAAACCATTAATAACCATTGTTTTAAGAGTGCTAGAAACAGTTTTGAATTACTTTGAAATTCTGTTTTTGCTAGGAAACCATTTGTGTTGCCATGAGGTGGAATGGAAGGCGATCCCAGAAAAGGCCAGACTTTTTGCAGACTTTATGGCAAAATATTTATATTTTTTGCCAAAATACATCACATATTTTTCCAGTACAAACATATATTTTAACATTCTTAACATGTTGACTCCAACAGTTCCTGAATATCTGTCATGAGCGTGGTGGCATTATCTAACATACATTTTAAATTAAGATAAAAAGTTGTCATTAAATTCCAGGACACCCTTGACCTTCATTCAAGAAATATTGATTTTACCAGGTGAAGAAAATTAAACTCTATGTTTGTATTGGAGCAATATTTGATTTTTTTTGTCCAAAAAATATTTTGCCATAAAAACTGCAAAAACGGTGTCTTTTTTTTTCTCGTATCCTTCCATCTCACTTTAAGAAACTGTTTTTTATAAAAGGAACATTTTTCAGGAATCTTATTTAATATTTTCATTGCAGTATGATAACCACAATGTTTATTGAAGTGTATTGATATATTATTAAAACTCAATAAACTCGAATGAAATACACTCAATTTGTTTTTATAGCAATAAAAAATAATGTTTGCAAACAATGTTTATTTTAGAATAATTTACTGTTGGTCAAGACAGCTCATAATCAATAATGGTTTAAAAAAAGAAGTTTAAATAGTTTAAAAAATGAATCAAAGACTCTTAAAACGTCAGAATTAAAAGATAAAAAAGATTTGTGTCCGCTACAGACAGCTCTAGGAGGAAGTAAATTGTATGGCACGAAACATTCGTAAATATATGTTAAGGTGTAAGAAATTAGGGTGTTAATTTAATTTAAGAAGATGCTTATGGTTGGCTTGGGAGTTTATAGCGTACAAGATACAGCTCGAATGAGTTTGCGAATCGTAGTGCGATAAACTGGTGTCTCCATTAGAAAACAGTGGGATTGAAACAAATGAAACAATTTTAACCAAAAACAATAACAATAAATTGAAAAAATATTTATTTAAAATAAACCACTAATTCACTGCTGTCAAGAGAAGAATTCAGAAAACCACGCGTTTTGTTTTGATATCTGGTTTGAAGTATCTATCACCCCGGTTAATCGGACTTGAGATGGACTCTCTAACTACCCACGTAGATGGGAATGTGGAAAAAGGCGTCATTCTCATCCAGTCTTGTTTGCCATTGACAGTGTGATTGTGGTTCAAATCTTAGCTGGGTGTACAGAGGGTAGTTTTTCATACAGCATTTCCCACTTTCCCTCTATGCAAATTAGTGTGTAGCAATTAAAATCAACCTAAATTCCACCTTTCTCATTCCTACGCCACTGGTGGGTGGCTATCCCGGACGGATAGGAAGACGCAGTGCACTAATATGAAAATATATTAATTTTCCAGCCAATTAATAGTTATTTGAATGAAATGATTAATTCCTCATCCTGGTAAAGTTATTGACACAACCAACCGAGCTATGACGGCCAGTAGAAGTGTGGTTTTTAAAATTTCACAGGTGAATTCTATTTGAAACCAGGTTGGTTCGTCAGAACAACAAGCTGCGCGCCAAACTCGGAGATTCATCCTAAGGTAAACACGTCAGGAGGAAATATCGCCGACCCCAAACCTTCCCCACGAGTTTGACGAACACTCGCGGACCGTCAGGGTGAACCCTCGGTATATGTCTGCGTCTCGGATGGACGTTTACGACCGCAGCGCGTCCGTCGGTGACTGTCGGAAAGATACGGTACAGCCTAGACTGTGTCCCCCTGCTTCCGGCATCACTGAAAACTGATGTTTCCGAAATCACGCATGCGCAGGGGAAACCCCGTGGGAAGAGGGTCGTACCGGGAGGGGAAGACCTACCCTTACAAGTATTATGTTGTAAGCGGTCCTTTGTGAGCTATAAGATTGGCTTGTTGCTTGCTCTCTCTTTATTTAAGATGGGAGTAGTTAAAGTTTCTGGTCAGGAATTAAATTGCAAGCCCACTTTGGTGGCCGCATGGTCCTAGCTGTTACTCTCGCAATAGACTGGACTGCCAATGACGGGTAGATAGTGGTTCAATCCCGGTCGGATGTATTGAGGGAGTTTTTTTTCCTGAAACGTTTTCTCCACGCAAATTAGGATACACTTCCTCTAAATTTAACCTTCATCGTACATAACCCATTAGCGTAATTAGTACATAAGCTTATAGCTCGAAGGGGTAGTAAGACGCGGTGCTAAAAAAAATTGCATTTCCTTCTTTCTAAAATATTTCCCTCTCCCATGTTTCATCTTTAAGATAACTATTTCTTATTTTCTAGTATCTGAAACAACAACTCCTCCACTGTGTCCTTAGCTATATACAATAATCCTCCTCTCTTATGTGTCATGATAATTATCTGGGCTATCTGATTCTCTGTTCCCTTGTGTCTATGATATATTTATTCATACTGTATCCTACTATCTGTTATATCTCCCTCTCTTCTGTGTTCTACTACATGAGATAGCTTCCTCTTTTCTATCACCTATCAACCAGATTACCCTACTACAGCTAAAAAATGTAAATATTAAAATTTTAACTTATTACTATTTTCGTGGTGATTTAAATTATTTTGAAAAAAAAAGTTTGCTTTTTTCCAAAGGTCTCGTTTAATCATCAAGATTTATTTAAAAATAACTGCTGCAGTATTTTTCTGTTAATGTAGGATTAGCTTGAAGTTACCCCCGATGTTCCCCATATGATAAGGCCACAGCTGGACCAAAGTGAAGGTGGAATGTTGCAGTTTATTATTATTATTATTATTATTATTATTATTATTATTATTATTATTATTATTATTAGTATTATTATTATTAGTACCGCGTCTTACTACCCGTTCGGGTTATACGCACTTACGCTAATGTCCAATGGTAGGGTGATTGTGAGATGAAATGGAGGACCTACAGTTTAACGTGGAATCCGAACCGAAATATAAATTCGCAGTGTATGTATATATATATATATATTCGCAGTAATCTCTAAATCGTCCCCAATCTGTTTTTTTCTGTGTAAAATTTAAAATATTTATATAGTTTAAATTTTACACAGAAATATATTTTAAATTTATATATAATTTTACACAGAAAAAAACAGACTGGGGACGATTTAGAGATTACTGCGAACAACATTTCATTTGACAGGGTTAATGATTTTAAATATTTAGAAACAATTTTAACTAGTAATAACGATATTAGATTGGAAATAAGAAAAAGAATACATTCGAGAAATACATGCTATTACTCGGTCAGTAAGTTGTTAACCTCTCGCCTGCTTTCAAGGAATGTAAAACTGAGAATATACAAAACAATAATTTTACCAGTTGTTCGCTATGCTTGTGAAACGTGGTCTCTTACCTTACATGACGAGAACCAATTTAGGATGTTCGAAAACAAGCTGCTTAGGAAGATATTTGGTTTAAAAATGGATGAGGCCACTAGGGAGTGGAGGAGGTTACATAATGACAAGTTACATACCTTTTACTCATTACAAGACATTGTTGGGATAATCAAGTCTCGTAGATTACTGTGGGCAGGGCATGCAGTACGAATGGGAGAATCTAGAACCTTGTTCAGGGACTGACTGGCAAACTCAAACGAAAAGACCTAGACTTTGATGTGAGGCTAACATTAGGATGAGCCTGAAAGATATAGGGTGTAGTGAGGTGGACTGGATAGAACTAGCTTAATATAGGGGGGGATACGGTTTAATGAGGTGGACTTGATATAACTATCTCAGGATAGGAATAGGCGGCGTACTTTTGTAAGTGTGGCAATGAGCTTTCGAGTTCTTTAGGCCAGAGAGTAACAAGTAAGTAAATAAGTATTTTCAGCCATTTTAGAAATATATGTAATATTTATAAAGTGGTTTAGTTTATTTCAATTCTTCCATTACCCGTATTAGTGATTGCAAAGTCTAAGGTGTCACTATCACCATTGACTCTATTGTCACTGATGGGGAGATCATAGTTCGAATCCCAGTTGGAGGTACAAAGGGTATTTTTATCTTAGGTAATTTCTCACCCTACCATCCACGCAAATGTAAATACATTCCCTATAAATTATACGTTTCTCCTATCCACCCCATTAATGTAAATGTTAGTATAGTTCAGCCAAGTAGTAAGTCATGGCACATACATACACACACACACACACACACAACACAAACACACACAAAACACACACATACCCCTATACATACACACACACACACGCAGCCACGCACACAAATAAAACGCTTTCTTTATAGTTTATTTTGTGACTCCTGCAATATCTGAAATCCGAACCCTCAGATCAGTTGGTAGCGTGTCTCGGGTTTGATGCCTGGCATTGCCGAATAATATATTATTGATGAGATTGGGGTTTCCTCCTTTCACACTGATAAATTATAATGACCGGGGGGGGGGTGTCTGTTCTAGATTAAATTAGTTTATAAATCGAATGCTGATACAATCAGTAGGGTCAGAAAGTTCACGTTAAATAGTTTAAACAATAATAATAATAGTAGTAATGATAAACTCTATGGTGCGAGTCCACAAGCAAGCTATATCGACCGGGTGGCGGCCGCCGCTAACAATGGTAGTACCGACATTTGCGAATAGAGGGTATACTGTAGTTGGCACAACGAGCCCTCAGGTCGTTAATTTCAGTTTTATAAACCGTGGCTGCTACTTCTTTATTCAAGTAGCTCCTCATGTGTCCTTAAGAGGCTGAATTTGACTCCGTTTCAGACCCACTGCTTCACAGATAAGTTTCGGAAGGTCCAGGGATCGAACCTGGGACCTCTGGAACTGTACCTGGGAATTATGACCATTATATCACAGAGGCGGTTTTAGTAATATTATAATTATGATGAAGTGAATAATAATATATAAATAACGCAAATCTACACTCATAGGGATGGAAAGAGAAGGTAGAATTTAGAGTAAGAGTAACCATATTTGTTTGGAGGGAGAGGGGTGAACCATTTAGAAAAATACCCTCAGTAAACGCTGCCGAGATTCCAACCCTGACCTCCCCTGTTTACCAACAAACCGGATCAGACGAAGTGTTGATGTCTTAGCCCCATGCCCACCTATGCGAGTAGTTCATTTTGTTAAATGCCCTGGTACTTTGCTACCGAGTTATATAACATAATATTCCACTTATATTAGGCTCACAACGTACTCAGGGGATCCACTCTTGTTTGGTAACAGAATGACTGCCATTCTATTTCATTTCCATCATGATTTCGAAAATGAAGGTTTGGTCATAAAGTCCATTTCCATTGATAGAGGAATGATCCTCAGAAACTCAACTTACGTAACTCATAACGTGTGCTGGGTTTGAAACGTGCATAACCGTACTCCTTAAATTTGTTCATTTTGTTCGAGAAATTTAACGTTCACTTTCTGAATCGACTGATTATATGAACACACGACTTATAAACTAACTTATATCTAGAACAGACACAACAACTAGACCCCCAGCCGTTAGCTTTTTGTCATCGTCTGGCATATATGACTGAGGGGGACATGACATTCAGTTCGGTCGCCTGTATGTAGACTATTAGCAGCTCTTAGAGGCATGAAGCGTTGCCCAGAGTACACCTATGGAGTTTGTCTGCACGTCATACCCGTAATTAGACGCTGTGATGATAGTTATTATGAAGTTATGGAGCTGGTGTGATTCTTAACCTAACTTAATACTAACTATCCAAACCCTGGTGACCGTTGGGATAATTTCTTTAGGGGAAAACACATGGTACCATCTGGGAATCGAAGGGTTTCCACTTTCATTCTACACAAATGGGCCACATTTTATGTGAATTCCACCTTTTACATTCTTACTTAACTAGTGTAATTAAAAGTTCGGATAGCCCCGAGGATAGAAAGTCGTGAAACAAAATTTAAAATAAGAATAAAAGTTGAATTATTTGATTTTAATCACCCCAACCCACTCTAGCAGCTAGCTCCAGAATATTTTCATAGACTCCGAACTATAAATAGAACACTTAACAGCTATGATCCTATACACGCACACTTTTAATAGTATAATACTATAACAATATATTAAAATATTAAAAATATGTTAGAGAACTAAAGATAGTTTTATTTTGTGTTTGCATGTTCTCATCACCAGAAAATGAAAGGGTAATCTAATCTCGTAGATTACAGTAGGCAGGACATTCAGCGTTAATGGAAGAAACTAGAACCATGTTTAAAATACTGACTGATGAACATAATGGGAATACACCCGTGGGAATATCTAACCGTAGATGGGAGGGTGGCATTAGAATGGACCTGAAGGAAAAATAAATAGGGTGTATTGAGGTGGACTGGGTAGAGCTAGCTCAAGGTAGGGATGGGGTGTATTGAGGTGGGCTGGTTAGAACTAGCTCAAGATAGGAATAGGGTGTATTGAGGTGGACTGGGTAGAGCTAGCTCAAGGTATGGATAGGGTGTATTGAGGTGGACTGGGTAGAACTAGCTCAAGATATGGATAGGGTGTAATGTGGTGGACTGGATAGAACTAGCTCAAGGTAGGAATAGGGTGTAATGTGGTGGACTGGATAGAGCTAGCTCAAGGTAGGGATAGGGTATAATGAGGAGGACTGGATAGAGCTAGCTCAAGATAGGAATAGGGTGTAATGTGGTGTACTGGATAGAACTAGCTCAAGGTAGGAATAGGGTGTAATGTGGTGGACTGGATAGAGCTAGCTCAAGGTAGGGATAGGGTGTATTGAGGTGGACTGGGTAGAGCTAGCTCAAGGTAGGAATAGGGTGTAATGTGGTGGACTGAATAGAGCTAGCTCAAGGTAGGAATAGGGTGTAATGTGGTGGACTGGATAGAGCTAGCTCAAGATAGGAATAGGGTGTATTGAGGTGGACTGGGTAGAGCTAGCTCAAGGTATGGATAGGGTGTATTGAGGTGGACTGGGTAGAACTAGCTCAAGATATGGATAGGGTGTAATGTGGTGGACTGGATAGAACTAGCTCAAGGTAGGAATAGGGTGTAATATGGTGGACTGGATAGAGCTAGCTCAAGGTAGGGATAGGGTATAATGAGGAGGACTGGATAGAGCTAGCTCAAGATAGGAATAGGGTGTAATGTGGTGGACTGGATAGAACTAGCTCAAGGTAGGAATAGGGTGTAATGTGATGGACTGGATAGAGCTAGCTCAAGGTAGGGATAGGGTGTATTGAGGTGGACTGGGTAGAGCTAGCTCAAGGTAGAAATAGGGTGTAATGTGGTGGACTGAATAGAGCTAGCTCAAGGTAGGAATAGGGTGTAATGTGGTGGACTGGATAGAGCTAGCTCAAGATATGGATAGGGTGTATTGAGGTGGACTGGGTAGAGCTAGCTCAAGGTAGGAATAGGGTGTAATGTGGTGGACTGGATAGAGCTAGCTCAAGGTAGGAATAGGGTGTAATGTGGTGGACTGGATAGAGCTAGCTCAAGGTAGGAATAGGGTGTAATGTGGTGGACTGGATAGAGCTAGCTCAAGGTAGGAATAGGGTGTAATGTGGTGGACTGGATAGAACAAGCTCAAGGTAGGAATAGGGTGTAATGTGGTGGACTGGATAGAGCTAGCTCAAGGTAGGGATAGGGTGTATTGAGGTGGACTGGGTAGAGCTAGCTCAAGATATGAATAGGGTGTAATGTGGTGGACTGGATAGAGCTAGCTCAAGGTAGGGATAGGGTGTATTGAGGTGGACTGGGTAGAGCTAGCTCAAGGTAGGAATAGGGTGTAATGTGGTGGACTGAATAGAGCTAGCTCAAGGTAGGAATAGGGTGTAATGTGGTGGACTGGATAGAGCTAGCTCAAGATATGGATAGGGTGTATTGAGGTGGACTGGGTAGAGCTAGCTCACGGTAGGAATAGGGTGTAATGTGGTGGACTGGATAGAGCTAGCTCAAGGTAGGAATAGGGTGTAATGTGGGGGACTGGATAGAGCTAGCTCAAGGTAGGAATAGGGTGTAATGTGGTGGACTGGATAGAGCTAGCTCAAGGTAGGAATAGGGTGTAATGTGGTGGACTGGATAGAGCTAGCTCAAGGTAGGAATAGGGTGTAATGTGGTGGACTGGATAGAGCTAGCTCAAGGTAGGAATAGGGTGTAATGTGGTGGACTGGATAGAGCTAGCTCAAGGTAGGAATAGGGTGTAATGTGGTGGACTGGATAGAGCTAGCTCAAGGTAGGGATAGGGTTAATGAGGTTGACTGGATAGAACTAGCTCAAGATAGGAATAGAAACGGGTCCTCCGGTAATTTCCTACATTAAATTAAATGTATCTTTGGTTAATAAGATATAACATAAAATGTGATCCTCCAGACTGCATAATATTACTGTTCACGCGCTATAGAATTAGTATATTTTTTCTCGTCATTTAAAATAGCTTTAAAAGTATTTAAAAAAACTCTTTGTCACATCAGGAAATAATCTCGTGTGTTTGTTCATTTTTTATCTCTTATATTATAAAGTGTTATATTATTACTTAATGACTAGAAACCCTTGCGAAACTTTCGCACATTCAACCTTCCTCTCCACCCCCGCCGCCTCCCCCCCCCCCCCAAATGTAGTCTTCTGTTGGGTTGTTGAAATTAAATCCTCAGCGAAGTGTATACACAAAATAGCAAAGAGAGTTTATTTTCGGTTATTGATACAAAAATATTGTTAGATTTTTCTTTTAGCTTAAATTTTAAAAATAAATGTGTTTTAACGTAACCTGAGTATGCTATGTTAGAAGTCGGTAAAATATCCCATCCACTGATACCTTATTCATCGCTGTAGGCTTTGTATTATTTGAGAAAAAGGGATGTTGACAACAGAAATAATATATAGGATTACTCAACTCAAATTACTCAAGTCTTATGTTGATACAAATGTAATAGATTTTATTTTTAATTTGCTCGTGCAAACATTAGCTCAGTGACTTTATTTTGTTATAATTTTATTGTTGTTTTCAATTTAATTACAATACATTTCTATGAATCCTCAATCTTCTCACGGTGAAACTAATACTCTCAACAATGAAGTTTAGTATATTTCAACGCTGAAGTGGCTTAATTATTAATAGGTTGACCACAATCAACAACTACACTGTCTCTGTTGAAGCACTCCAATAATTAAATGAAGCGCAAACTCAAAGATTATTATCTAGTCAAAAAGAACTAAATAAAAAATCGTAGAATTCAGTGCTCTTCTTGATAAGTTTCTAGACTATGATGCCAAGGAGTGATTAAATTTTAGTGGCCACTCTGCAAGACTCCATCTTAGATCTTCACAAAAAAACTGACTGTCGGATTAAAGTAACCACTTTTTAATGCCAACGTGACCATCTCCCCCCCCCCCCCTTCCGGTTGCTCACACTCACGCAGTCTGGTTGTATAGGTTAAATTTGCCAATTTTTAAGGGAAACTTGCAACAATGGATGGCAATCTATAATTTTCTTGAGACAACAATCCGCTCAAATACGTCGTTGACCCCTGTAAGAGAAGTTTTAATAGTTGTTAAGTTCTTTTCAATGTGATGGTCATTCAAAGCTTCCCTATTTCAAATTGTAACATTAGCAATGCTAGTTAATTTACATCAATATTACCCGCCCCGAATAATGCCGATACTCATAGACATCCTCCAATATCAAAAATTTACAAAACCTTACTATGTATAAAATATGTGCTTTACTCATTGTATCATCTGGCCTAGCATGAGTTCCACGGCCGACAACCATCACACAACCGGTTCACATCGAATTCATTTCTGAAGTGAAGACTGACACGCCTTTGAAAATTGACTCAGTGACACATCTGTATGAGGTAACCAAGGCCTACGCTGATTGGCCTAGCCGGTTGATCTAATACACCACGCGATCTACACTGCCAAATCACAGGATTTCCGGGATGACGTGTCAAGAGGACAACGGGTGCTCCAAAGAAAATCATGCTTCTATCACGTGTTCGCAACGTGACAGATATGATTCAAATATGAATATTTCCCTTCCTTGTGTCAAGCAACTAGACCTATATAAAGCTGGCGCTCAGCTATCATGGTTGACTATTCATTCCGACTCAACCACGAGAGCTACTCATCAGGACATGCTCATAATCGCTCTGAGATGGAAAAATATAAACTCTTTATATTTTGCTAAGTACTTAAATATTACGGCCCATAATGGGTTTGGGAGGGTACACAATAAGTTACACAAGTTGGTCATAAAAGTTGAGACAAGTTTAGTTTCTTCCACAAGTAGGGTGATCTAAAATAGAATGTTGGAAGATGTCTTTGGGAAGCAAGAAAAAGAAATAAAAAGGAAATTATAATTCAAAACTATCTCAAGTTTGATATCAATATAATATTATAACATTTACGACAAATGGCTAAAGATAAGTGTGTTCGAGTCATTATATGTTGGTCGTTTACCGTTATAACTCAAACACGGTGTTGAATGTAGGTCATATCTTAAATTACATTCTGTTCGAAGACAAGTTATAACTTGAATTCTTAGTTTGTTCTTGTTTTCAAGAATAGAAGTCTAGAATTATATATGACATGATTTAAATAATGGAAGCTTTTGAAGTTAATAGTGACACTACATATTATGACCAGCCATTTTTGAGTAACTCAAATCTTGGAGCTTTGGCTCTTATCACGGAGATAACCAGGACAGTTCAGTGACTAATATTCCATCAGGTTTTTCAAGCAGAATTTTGACTGTTCACATTACATTCATTCAAAACTTGTTAATACAATATGGCCGATCTTTTGGTTAAGACACAAATTTGATTAATTGTCCCTTGTATTTTCACAATCTTAAAATATCGAATTATTATATTAATTGAAGTACGGCCACACACTATTTTAAAAATTAAATTTGGTACTGGTGGTCACGCTGTATAAAGTGGTCTATCCCTTAGTTTAAATCTGTTTATACTGGGGTTTTATAGTTAGAAATGCTATCAGACCTACTTTGACGTATTCATACGTCAAGTCATATGGTCTACAGCTATCATTTTTTATATATACGATAAATACCTATAAAATAACCTCAATAAATAATAAATGGCTAACAAAGAAGTTTGCCTTTTATATATTTCTTAAAAAAGAAATAGGTAAATTGGCAAAAAAAAAAGTCACCTATTCATAGATGACTTTATATATTTTTAAGATATAATACACTACCCTAATTTAAATCTGTATATTTCCTTGGGTATGAAACTTCAAAAGATACACCGAGTCCTAACTTTCAATCAGAGCGCTTGGTTCAAGCCATATATATATTTTAATACTTCCCAACAAAAAAATGCAGTAAATGGATTGGAAAAGGACTTTTTCAAACTCATGAACAATGCAGTATTCGGGAAATCGATGGATTATAAAAGACATCGTGTAAATGTTCAATTACTAAATAATGAAAAAAGGCCGAAGAAGCGTGTTGCTTCACCAGCATTTATTGCTTATATGATCTTCACGGAAGAGTTAGTTCGGGTTCACGCGAGAAAAATAAGCCTACTTTTGAATAAGCCCATCTATGCAGGCTTTGCAATCGTGGATATAAGCAAGGTTATCATGTATAACGTTTATTATAATTATGTTAAAAGGAAAAATATGAACAAAATTAAAATCTCTTATTCACAGACTCAGACTCCCTCTGCTACGAACTGAAAACAGAAAATGTGTATATGGATATGTTTGATAATATAGACCGATTCGACACTTCAGACTATCCAGAAACACAATTTTTTACACAGTGCGTGCAATATAAAAGCTCTGGGTAGAATGAAGGATGAGATGAATGGAGGGAGTTTGTGGGACTTCGACCGAAGCTTTACTCCATTTAAAAGGAGAGAATTGAGGAGAAAAAGTAGGTAAAGGTGTGTTAAAAACAACTATCAAAAAGAAAATTAAACATGCCCATTATAAAAAATGTTTAAAGCAGGGGATCTTACACTACGCCAATATGTCTATGCTAAGAAGTGAGAAACATCGATTGTACAGTATCTCCTTGAATAAACTTGCACTTTCACCCGGAGATGACAAACGCTATAATTTAGATAATGGATGTGACACTCTTGCATACGGTCACTACAAAATAAGACAAATGGGTTCACCAATGGAGATATAAAAAAAATCATCCTTTATGTTTTGTACGTAAGTATATTGAAAAGGAAGTTTGTGCATTAACCTTTGTAATAAATATTTTATTACGTTAAAAGCTCAAGTGCTTGTGAATATCATAGCCTTATTTCATCAGGTGAAACAGCACAGATTTATCAAAATTAAATAGTTTAGTCAAAATCTACTATAGGTGTGAGGTGACGTTACTCGCTTTCTCGCAGTGCCTCCTGGGAAAAGTTTTAATAAACGGCTAAACGAGTAACACCCAATACGTAGTAATATTATAATAAAATGCTAGTGATTTATAAAAGTTTTATCAAATTAATGGTGTAACTATTTTATAAACTCCTGGTTTGCCACCTCTTCTCCTCCCCTCTCCAAATATATTTTCCTAATCCACCACAGATCAATGATATTCTTATCAGAAAATTACTCACCTGCTCTATAAGAAGGATAAATGTGGGAGAGAGTGGCCCAACTTCGCAGTGAGGAGGATCAATGCTAAAACCAATAAATTGTTTTCCTCATCTGCCACTGATCAATGCTATTCTTACGAGAGAAAATGACCCACCGGCTCTATGGGAAGGATCAATATGGGAGAAAGTTGGCCAACTCCACAGTGTGGAGGATCAATGCTAAAACCCAAAAAAATAATATCCCTCCTCCCCCCCAATCCGCCACTGATAAATGCTATTCTTATGAGAAAAGCAACCCGACTGCTTTATGAGATGGATAAATGTGGGAGAAAGTGACCCAACTTCGCATTGAGGGGGATCAATGCTAAAACTCGAAAAAATTCTTATCCTCCAAAATAATATTTCCCGATCCGCCACTGAATCACTTTGAGAAGTCTTAATACTATCCGTACGGGTGAAAGCTACCCACCTCAATAGTAAGAAGAGCCCAAGATAAAACATGATAGAATTAATGTTAACCACCTGTAACCCCCCCTTTTATTTGATAGGTTCTTAATGCTATAAATAAAAGGTAGGTTAGTTACAAGAGAGTTTATTTTATTTTACAAACAACTAGCAGACATACGAGAGCGAGGCACTCTAGGAAAGTCGAGTGACTGGCCGATAAGGCCCGAAGTAAACAATAAATAAAGGGGCAAGACCCCAAGTCTTTAAGAGACAACAGAATGATTAATACCAAACAAAACATAATTAAATTGACCCATGCAGAAGGCGACTAAATTAGCAAGGAAGTTAAATACAAGCAAAATGTATAGGTCTACACGACCTGGCGATGTTGACACTACATCGACATAAGTATGTAGTTATATAAAAACTGCCAATGCAAGGCGCGACAGAGAAAAGCCATGCTTGGTTTACCTAAACCTACCCAGTTACAATAGATCCTAATCAATTTAGTTCAATCTAATCATTATTACTATTATGACCAACGTGCTGGGTGCACGGGCTCGCGCCCCCCGAGTTGAGTAACAACTAGAGTTAATACCATTATAATAAATCTTTAAATTTTAGTAAGCAATACAACAATTTTAAATAAGTTACACATTTATCAAAAACAACTAGCGCCCCAAGGTGGCAACATACAAAAGTTTCATTAGCGTCCCAAGATGGCGACATACAAAGGTTTCATTAGCGCCCCAAGATGCCGACATACTAAAGTTCCAACCCGTCCGTGAGGCGGACACAACGTTAAGTTAAAAGAAACAAAGCTAGCGCGTAAACCATAATGGCTGACAGGCAAATCCTGCAGTCTCAGAGAAATACATTTATTAGTAACCAAGATTTATATTTAAAGTCGAAACTTAAATTTTGAACAAATTAATCCAAACATAATTTAGAAAACGTCGAACAACAACCTACGCCTAAATCTAAGACAAGTGTCTCACCTAATTGAGTGCAGAGAAATGAGTGACATCACAAGATAGTCCAGCCGTTATATACGGTACAAAGTCAATCACGTGTTCACAAACGGCGGGAATCACACAGGGGACGAAGGGAGAGGGGAGTACACTGCTTCGACAAACGTCTCGATTATTCTCGTAATAATTTCAAATCACGCGCTGGTGGATGAGTCTAGTTTCATTCGAACACAACCGTCGACGCATCTGGGTTAGCGCATCTCGATGTTCAGATGTCTGAGTCTTGCTCTAATCGGACCTCGAGCCTCGGGCGGTCAGTAAGCCGCGTGATGTAGAATGGAGTTGAGTGCGCGTGTTTCGTGAAGTCGAGCCCAGTCCAGTCCGGCCCAGTCAAAGGGGACCAAGATTTGGTGAGCCAGATCGTCCTTATTTGTTTTATGTCTGTGACAACGTCACAATGTCCCCCCTTGGACAGAGATGAAGGACGTCCTTAGCCTTGGGTGAAGACACGGGGAGGCGCCTTCCTCGATGTTCACCGCTGACTAGAGGGCGGGAGGCGGCTCGTACCCTTCGAGGCCATGTTAGCTGGCCAGATGCAGGTTCGGGAGATGGCGAATAACTGGACTCCGAGGCTGACCTCTGCTTCACACGCTCACTCCAACACACCGTCGTCCCGAGTTGACAGGGAGACAGCATATGCTCGTATGGTGGCCCGCTTTAACCACCACGGAAGCTTCATCGCCACGCCCAGCTTGGCGATCATCGACTGCCGCTGAGTGTACAAGAACAAAGGAGGGGAAGGAAAGGACAGGGCAGAAATAGGAGGGACGGAAAGCCGAATAGGTGAAGTCTCTGAGAACAAAAGTTTACACGTGAACACCACATACAATTATAAAGTTCATCAGTTAGCACAACCATTCTTGAAAGCTATTGTGGCAGTTTCGTAGCACCAACATTTTCTACCGGTACGAGTCACAGAGATACCCACAACTCTGTTTAGCGACGACTTTCCACGAATGAGGAAAGGTGGGTTTGCCACTTCACACGCACTTAGAGGTAGTCCAGTCGGTGGGGTGAACGTTCTGCACAATGTACTTTGGACCCGGCACACGCTTCATTTCTAACAGTCCAACACAAGTTTCTGCCTAGAGCCATACCTAGACCCTACAGTACCACAAAAATTATCCTAACAATACCAGGGGCGGTACCCCTTTCCTAATTTAAATTATATATATATAACAATATAGATACCTGGAAATATGTACATTAAGAATGCAAAATTAAATCATTAAGGTACACTTAAACAAACAGACGACACACAGCACTGGGTCAATTGACTCATTTCCCTGCAGCCTTTAGGTGGCTGACATGTGCTCTACGTGTCAAAGATGGGTCGGATACTTCTTTTAACAATACCGAAACAGGTGTAAGAAATCTTTCAATTGACCAGGGACCACTCCACTTATACGCCATCTTCGCCGAAGACTTGTCAGCAGCTGAGCTAAGAGGAAAACACTTGCACACAACAACGTCCCCAAGTTTAAATGGGACAGGGATACGCCCTCGGTTATAGGTGGCGGCAACATTCCTTTGGGACTTCAGGAGGTTAGAAAAAGCTACCTCACATTTCTTTTCATAAGAACAATCACCCGCGTCATTAAGCAGTGGGTCAATATCCCAGTTAAACAATAATGGGTGGTTCAGGTCCCTATTGAGGAGGATAGAGGAAGGAGTGGCTTTGACTGACTCATGAAAAGCGGCGTTAAAAGCAATGTTCAAAACGTCTAAGTCCTGATCCCAGTGGGTGTGATCCTGGTGGTGAAAGATCGTCAAAGCAACGTTCAGATTACGATTAAACCTCTCTACATGGTTCGGCGATGGGTTGTACGGGCTAGTGGTAACGTGTCTTATCCCCCACGAGAAACACATATCTCCGAAAGCTTTAGAACGGAAACACGGTCCATTATCACTTACTATGACCCTTGGGGTCCCTAAAATCGCCCAAACACGTCTGCACAGAGCATTAACAGTTGTCCTTGCCTTCATGTTCCTTAGGGGGATGAGTATGACGAATTTGGAGAAGGCGTCCATGGCAACGAGTATAGAGGTGTTCCCTTGGGTAGAGCGGGTCAGGGGGCCGACGAAATCAACAAAAACTTTCTCCCACGGTTGCTTAGCAACATCCGCGGAGTGAAACCCTATTTTAGAATTACGTGCCGGTTTGGCCAGTTGACACGGCTCACATTTGCGCACCCAATCCCTAACGTCTCTAGGCATTAAGGGCCAAAAAAATTCCTTAGAAATCTTGCGTTCGGTCTTAAGGACACCGCAATGGCCGCCAAAAAGGGAGTCGTGGAAATATTTAAGTAACATAGGCCTAAGTTTCTCTGGCACAAAATATCTTATCCTACCCTTGACACGGACTACTAGGAGGTCTTTATAAATCTCGTAGTTCCCAATACTCTCTCCACGCTTGATCCTGTCAACGATCTGTCTGCAATGCGGATCCGTCAACTGATGGTCTTTGATTGAGATAAAGGATTCGGGAATCGTATGGATAACAAATAACGAGCCTTCTTCCTTACATTCTCCTACAGGTTCCTTATCCTCACACATCCTAGACAAAGCGTCAGCGACAACATTAAGCTTCCCAGCAACGTGATGGGTAGTAAACTTAAACCTGGATAGCTTCCAAACCCACCGTCCAATTTTCCCTAGCTGTTTCGGGTGATTCCACATCCAGCTGAGAGCCATGTTGTCAGTGTACAACTCAAACTGGCGAAGCTCTAGATAGTCAGCGAACTTGTCGATACCGAAGATACAGCTAAGACATTCCTTTTCATATATGCTGTACTTTCTTTCGGCAGGGCTCAAAGTTCTGCTGGCGAAAGCTACTGGTCTACTCCCCTCAGACGTCGTTTGAGAGAGAACCGCCCCTAGCGCTACAGAGGAGGCATCAACATGGAGTTGGAAAGGCAGAGAAAAGTCAGGCATGCGTAGTACGGCTGGTGACACAAGGTGGCGCTTAAGCGCAACAAAAGCCTGCTGTTGGGCAGAACCCCAAATAAAGGTGGCACCCTTTTTCTTCAAGGAGTTAAGGGGGTTCGCTAAGTCAGAGAAGTTAGGGATGAACCTAGCGTAGTAGGCGCACATACCTAGAAACCGTAATACCCCTTTTATGTTTTTTGGGGCGGGAAAATCCAAGATGGGCTTAACCCGATCCGGGTCAACAAGCAGGTTACCCTCAGAAATGATATAGCCAAGATATGGGATGGATCTCTTCGCCCATGTGACTTTCTCCGGGTTTACAGTCAATCCAGCCTCGCGCAGGCGCCCCAACACTACCTCAACATGGCGCAAATGGTCATCAAAAGATTTGCTGTAGACGCAGATATCATCAAGGTAGTTAAACACGAATTTGTATTTCAGGTCCGCCAAAATATGGTCTAAGACTCTACTCAACGCTTGCCCCCCGCAACTTATCCCTAACGGCACTCGATTGAATTCGTAGACTTGCCAGGGGGTGATAAACGCGGTAAATTTCTTAGACGACTCTGAAAGAGCACATTGCAGAAAGCTGGCATTAAGGTCTATCAAACTGTAATATTTGGCTCCGCCAAGATGTTGGAAGGCGGACTCTATGCTAGGCATGGGGTACGGGTCGAACACTATTTTTTTGTTAAGCTTTCTATAATCGACAATCAAGCGATGCCCATGACCTTTCCTGGGAATAATGAACGCAGGACTTGCGTATGGGGATTTGGAGGGACGAATAACCTCCTTTTGTTCCAAGTCCATGATAAGATTCCTAAATATCTCGAGTTTGGGGGGTGCGCAGGAGTAGGGACCAGATCTAACAGGAATGTGGTCCTGCGCCACAATGTCGTACGGCAAAATGTCGCACTTGCCCCATCTGTCAGTGATGACGTCAGGGAATCGAGCTATCAAACGATCTATCGCTTCACGTTCCTCGACAATCGAGAACAACCTGCGAGGATGGTGCCCAACACAAAATGGGATAAACAAACTAGGTTCAAAACTGAAAGATATTCCTAAGCGTCTCAAGTCAAGTTTGACTCCAGTCTCGAACATGAAGTCAGTTCCTAGAATAACATCAAAGGGAAGTTCTGGCATAACAAAGAAAGGACGTTTCCAAGCAAATCTTTCTATCTTAATAGAGAGCACTACTTTACAATCGACCAAGATAGTCTGTCCATTAGCCACGGCGTAAACTTTAGGACCTATCGACCTATAATCGATTTTTGTTTTACCCTCTAACTGGCGCAAAAACTCGCGGCATATAAATGAGTGACTGGCTCCAGTATCTAAAAGAGCAACACAATCATTTTGGGCTACCTGGATCTGAACTACAGGGGTAGGAGCACGTGGTTTAATACAAGTGGGCACGACCGGACCACGACTACGAGCGCGCCCTATAAGTTTCCCGATCTACACTGTCTCTGTACGTGACCTAGTCTTCTACACCGAAAACATCTTACGCGCGAGAGGTCGCGGGGCGCACGGTTGTCTGAACTAGAAGGCCTGAAGTTGTCCCTAGGAGTGTTAACACCGCGATCACTCAGCAGTACAGGCGCTAAAGATAAGGCCGTATTCATAGGTTCGGGAGTTGAACCCGTGCGTCTGCGGTCTAAAGCCGCTGGCGCATGCACACTCAAATACTCCTGTTCGGCGAGCAGGGTGTTTTCAATCGAAGATGCTAGAGAGAAAAGTTCAAGTACCGTACAAGGCTTACATGTAAATACAAAATGTCGCCGGGTGAGGGGCGACACATTCTCAAGAATAATATCAACGATCTGATTTTCCCTCAGGCCACTATTGAGAACTTGAGCTGCCTCCGTGATAGATAAAACAAAATCTCTCAACGATTCGTGGGGATATTGAAACCTGTGAATAACTTCCTTACATAACCTTTCTCTAGCCCTACTGGGTAGCAGCGCTTCTAAGATGAGATCAGTAAGGGATCTCCAAGATAAACCATTTTGAATCCCACGAGAGAACAACTGGGTTAAAAAACCAGAAGTTTTAGCCAAACACAGAATCAAAAATTCACTATCGCTCACTAACTTTAGACAATACGCTCTGTTGATCTCAACCATAAATTTAAACAGCGTAGCGTGATCTTGACCGTCGCAAACAGGGGTACGAGTTAAAATCTCCATAAGTACTTTGTTCTGACATTTAACTAGTGAAGGGGGTGGAGGTGGAGCGATAGGCGTTAAGGGGGGTGGATTCCCATCCTCAATCCTGTCCATACCCGAGTCAGTCTCAGCCTCCCCAGTCCCGCTAATCTCCCCACATAGCTTAGATCTGAGCTCACCCACAGTAGCATTGGGAGGGAAGGAGACGCCCCTTGAAGTCAGCTCAGCTGTCAACTCGTCCCGGCTCAGACGGTAGACAGCAGTCTTAGATGTGGTCAAAGAGGACATGGCAGCTGCAGGAGTGGTCTCCATGGTCATGCAGTCATGAAACATAAACAAACAAGGATCAGTACAATACCAATCATCCAACAATACTGCAGACAGGAGGACCCTATTTTTTCTCCTAACTCTCCCTAATACCCTATTAAGTGCCCCACTCAACTCTGCTAGAGCAGAGTGGCGCAGCTTCTCTCTTGTAACCCCCCCTTTTATTTGATAGGTTCTTAATGCTATAAATAAAAGGTAGGTTAGTTACAAGAGAGTTTATTTTATTTTACAAACAACTAGCAGACATACGAGAGCGAGGCACTCTAGGAAAGTCGAGTGACTGGCCGATAAGGCCCGAAGTAAACAATAAATAAAGGGGCAAGACCCCAAGTCTTTAAGAGACAACAGAATGATTAATACCAAACAAAACATAATTAAATTGACCCATGCAGAAGGCGACTAAATTAGCAAGGAAGTTAAATACAAGCAAAATGTATAGGTCTACACGACCTGGCGATGTTGACACTACATCGACATAAGTATGTAGTTATATAAAAACTGCCAATGCAAGGCGCGACAGAGAAAAGCCATGCTTGGTTTACCTAAACCTACCCAGTTACAATAGATCCTAATCAATTTAGTTCAATCTAATCATTATTACTATTATGACCAACGTGCTGGGTGCACGGGCTCGCGCCCCCCGAGTTGAGTAACAACTAGAGTTAATACCATTATAATAAATCTTTAAATTTTAGTAAGCAATACAACAATTTTAAATAAGTTACACATTTATCAAAAACAACTAGCGCCCCAAGGTGGCGACATACAAAAGTTTCATTAGCGTCCCAAGATGGCGACATACAAAGGTTTCATTAGCGCCCCAAGATGCCGACATACTAAAGTTCCAACCCGTCCGTGAGGCGGACACAACGTTAAGTTAAAAGAAACAAAGCTAGCGCGTAAACCATAATGGCTGACAGGCAAATCCTGCAGTCTCAGAGAAATACATTTATTAGTAACCAAGATTTATATTTAAAGTCGAAACTTAAATTTTGAACAAATTAACCCAAACATAATTTAGAAAACGTCGAACAACAACCTACGCCTAAATCTAAGACAAGTGTCTCACCTAATTGAGTGCAGAGAAATGAGTGACATCACAAGATAGTCCAGCCGTTATATACGGTACAAAGTCAATCACGTGTTCACAAACGGCGGGAATCACACAGGGGACGAAGGGAGAGGGGAGTACACTGCTTCGACAAACGTCTCGATTATTCTCGTAATAATTTCAAATCACGCGCTGGTGGATGAGTCTAGTTTCATTCGAACACAACCGTCGACGCATCTGGGTTAGCGCATCTCGATGTTCAGATGTCTGAGTCTTGCTCTAATCGGACCTCGAGCCTCGGGCGGTCAGTAAGCCGCGTGATGTAGAATGGAGTTGAGTGCGCGTGTTTCGTGAAGTCGAGCCCAGTCCAGTCCGGCCCAGTCAAAGGGGACCAAGATTTGGTGAGCCAGATCGTCCTTATTTGTTTTATGTCTGTGACAACGTCACACACCCAAAATTATATTTCCTGATCCGCCACTGATCAATGCAATTATAATGGGAGAAAGTGACCCACCTCCCCAGTTAAGAGAAACAATGTGGGAGAAAGTGACCCAACTTCGCAATGTGGTGGATCAATGTGATTCTATGGGAGAAAGTGATTCACCACATTCAATGTGGGATTAATGTTAATCTTATGGGAGAGAGTGGTCCGAAACTCTCATTTCAACCACTGCACCCCTGTCGGGGCCTTTAGCGGTTAGAGTTGGAGGTGGTAAACGGTTTGAATGAAAATTACTCAATCGTTTGGAATTCAATTCAAAAATACATCACCAGGTGTACCGACTAGTTTATCTCCATCTTGACAGGATTTTGGACCTTCCAAATATTGCTCACGGCTCTCTAGACAGTCTTAAGAAATTTATTGGCTTACTACTCCTAGCATAGCCAAGCTCTGATTGCCCTAGATTAAGATCTTACAAACGAACCGTTATCAGACGCCTCTCTTCTGCGAAAGTTGAACCACGAAACGCGAAAGCTGTTTGAAGAAGCTCGTGGGCCTAATTCAAATATGCCAAATGCGCTTTTGTTTTACTACCAGAAATTCTCAACCCGCACACAGCACGCATGTCATTTCAAAACCTCAGCTATATAGTTCAAAACCTCGATATACTCAGCCAACCACTAGGCCTACAGCCTTACTGACTGACGTGGGCAAAGCCCCAAAGAATTGTGTATTTTGCCCCCAAAGCACTCATAGTATATATAAGCACTCATAGTATATATATATATATACTATGAGTGCATTGATATATATATATATCAATGCAATTCATTTCAAAATATGATTTCTCAATAACGGTTTGACTTTGTACGTTCAATTAAATTTTGTTTTAATTGTCTCAGAAGTGTCCATGCCTTAAGATTCTGTAAATCCAGGTGAGCCTGCACACACTGTACCAAAAGGCACCACACATTGCTTCACTTGACTTCTTCCTCCCATCCACAAACATTTCAAGGTCATAACACTTACCAGCCAACAGAAACCCCCATTGAAACTACTCAGAGGATCCTATTCCAATTGTTCCCTCTAATGGTCTACTAGCCAACCAACAACCATAGTGCTATCAGCAGCCACTCTTGATCAACTCACTTCTCCCTTTGGTCCTCCACAAATAGTGCGAGGGGCTCTTGATTATGTGGTTCAGTGCAGCTTTATCACTGAACGCTGTGCTCAGCCGTTGAACATAAGTCTGTCCCATCTGTCATAAAACATTAATGGCATATCTACTATGTAAATACAAATGGAATGACAAATAAATATTTCCGTCATGAATGGCATTGTTGTATCTTTTACACATCCTGTAACAAATATTGACAACTTCACTTCAGATTTGCGACGTACATACATAGATTCTAACATCAAACAAAAACTCAAAGGCTTTGTTCTGTCTGACCCCAAATTTGATATCCCTAGTTCGATTCACATTTTCATTGGAGCTGTCCTCTTTGACAAGGCTTTCACTCGTGATCGCCACATTCTCGGCCCTAGCTTACCTATGGCGTTTGGATCAATATTTGGTTATGTCATCATGGCCACCAATCCCTCTTTGCCACTCTCAATTAACAACAAATTAAATGATTTTTGTAGTTTGGTGATCCTCCTCTCAAACTCGGATCTTCATGAATATTTATAACGCTTTTTTTTCCATCAGAAGAAGCACCATATGTTAAGTATCAGGACCAACTAAAGAAGAAAGAGTGTGTGAAAACCATTTTCTCGCCACTCATTCACGTGATGACACTGAATGGTATGTCTTGCGAGTTCCATTCAAAGAAGCTCACCCCCCTCGGAACATCGGACCTTGCTGCAAAACACAGATTCAACTCTCTCGGAAGAAAACTTCAAACTAAAATGAAAGTTCTCTGAATTCATGCAAGATTATCTCAACTTCAGCCATATGAGTTTGTGAGACATTCACTCCTTTAAAGATATGTCACACTTCTTCTTACCTCATCACGGTGTTTTCAAACAAAATAGTTCCACCGTGAAAACTCGGCTAGTGTTTTACGCTAGTGCTAGTACTTCGACTAATGTGTCTCTTAATGATATTCTCTTACCTTGACCAAAGCTCTAAAATAACATTCTCACTATTTCTGGCTCTAAGAACACTCTCGCCAATTAGTTCATGATTAAGGAAATATTTACCCTCACTCAGACTATGTACTGTAACATCAAACATTTTGTAGATGATATCATCACTGGATCTGACACGGTCGAAGACGCGCTTATTTTGCAAACAGAACTCAAGTCACCGCTCTCAAAGGGCGGCTTTGAACTTATAAAATGGTCCAGTACAGTGGCGTGTGGTCAATTCTGGACAAAGGGAAGCAATGAGGCTACGATAAAAGGGGTCTGATGGACCCTGATATAATTAGAAACGCACACGGGTCTTTTTTTTTTTATAGTTAAAAGTATTCTGGGGAAGAAAGGAAGGGGGGTGACCCAAACTATGCATGGAATAAAACAAAATAATTGATGATCTTAGAAATATTACCTCAGTCATTAAATTATATATATATTTAGATAACAATTGTAGTTCTAACTCAAATAATAATAATAATAATAATAATAATAATAATAATAATAATTTGTTTTAACTTCATTTTCCTCTTTCTTTTTTCCTTCTTTAATTTTAGGGAAGCGATGCCTCCCTTGATTCCATTGAATAAACGCCACTGGTCCAGTAACTCACCTCATCTTCTCCAATCTGTACCAGAAGAACATAAGGGAAAAAACTTTTTTACTTTTACAGCCAGGAACATCCTCATTTCAGCATTCTTGGTCTTCAGTGGACACCAACCTGTGATACAGTTTCATATTATAATATTAAAATTGTTGAAACTGTACCCATTAAAAGCAACGCTCTCTCAGCCGTTGCACAAATCTATGATCAGTGTGGTTGTCTCACTCCAGTTGTCTTTTGGGTGAAATTTTTTTTTTTTTTAATATTTATGGACTCTTGGACTTCAATGGGACTCACTTCTTCCGAATGAAGTTGTTACTCGTTGGAAAACATTTCTTAACCAATTACCATCGCTAAAACGAATTAATGTTCTACGTTCTCACTCACTTTCTCAAGCCATTAACATACATTTTCATGTCTTCTCTGATGTCTCAGAACAAGGATACGCCGCTGTTGTGTATCTCAGATGTACGGCTCAAGACCAAGAAGTCAAGGTCAATATCATGCTGGTGAAATCATTTGTCACACCTTTCAAGCTTGTCTCAATATCCCCTAGAATTGTGTGGTGCTCCGCTTCTTACCAAGCTTATGAAATATTGCATCTCTCTTCTCTATTCTCATCGTAACATGACTCAACTAGTGAGTGGTGTGACACATCGATCGTCCTCTCATGGATCCAAACCCCTTCATACTGCATGAAGGTATGCGTCATGAATCGTATTGCTCAAATTCAAGAATGAGTCCCACCTCATATGTGGTGTCACATTTCATCGGCTAACAATCCTGTTTGCGCCTCTCGTGGTATTTCACAACCCCAACTCTGCTGCAAATACCCTTTTTGGGGGCATGAACCTCTCTGGCTATGTTACTCATCTCAGAACTAGCTATCACCAAATCTTGACGAAAACCTTCTTGAAGTTGAGGTCTTCACATTACCCCTTGTGATAGATTTTTTCCTTTCATATTATTCCAAACCAAAAGTTCCTACCCTTAATATATTTCAAGTTAATAGACAATTTTATAATACAGTATTGAGCTTATCCGTATGTGTTAGAATCTTCTCTTCTGATTTAACAAGCCTGGATGGTCTTTTGTATTTTTTATATTGTTGACAATTATATGACAACATCGTAAAATCTTAGCTGTTTAAAAAACATTGTTTCTTCAAACTATGATATTTCAGACTTTACATAAACAATTTGTAAGTTTGACGCACTGTACTTGCTGAGCGGTAATTTTAATTTAATTGTAAAGCTCCACAGTAAACATAACACTGGTAACAGCCATTTTGCATCTTATGTGTAATATATCAATTAATATGTATTTTTGGTTGTACAATCCGAATCTGCCTTCGGAAATGCTCTGTCACGTAACGTTTTTAAGATATTTGAGATTTTTTCTTTTTTTCCATGAATTATCATCAGTGGCGGCTCGTAGCTAAAATTAGTGGGGGTGCTGCTCCAGAAATGTTTTAGCCATTGTTTTAAAATTGTGTAAAAGGAAAAAAATGTATAAAAATAAAATTTATTCAGGAACTTGATAAAATCTTAACAAAAAAAACTATTTTACTTACTTTAACTTAAATTGTTACAGTTCAAGCTTGATCTATTCATTTAAAAATTAAATCCATTCTTCTTGTTTTAATTTGCGCAAAAAGTTCAATAATTTTCTCCTTGATCTCTGGATGACAATTGAGGAAATTTTTCTCCATTGAAAGTATTGCAAGCGCATATAGTCTTTCCGAATTCATAGTGCTTCTTAAAAAAGTGTTTATTCTTTTCAATGTTGAAAAGCAGTGCTCTGCTTATGATGTAGTCATGGGAATTATCAAGAGGAATTTTATCAGTTTCGTAATTTCACTAAAAACATCATCTAGATTATTTTCCCAGATAAATTTCAGCAGCTCATTTAATTTGCAATATTCATGAATATCAGTCCTACAATAGAATACTTTTAGTTCAGTTTCAAGTTTTTATTTGTCAATCACTTTATCACATTCAAGAATATGGTACACGGTTTTTAAGCACAACACACGCTGAATAAAAAAAAGTCCTTCCACCATCACACCAGAGCCGGCACCACAAATCAAGTTAACACGCCAGCACTGCGAGAGCAACAGTGCTCTACCTGGCAGTCCCGCCTTCCTCCCCACCTCCTCCTATGTGCGCATGCGCACAACAGTCAAACACCACGTCACTGGCACTGTGAAGCGCACAGTTTCATACAAAGATTTTTGTATCTTTTTCATAAACTGGGGAATGGCTACTGAAGTACTGACATTAAGCTTAAGGAATATATATTGTACTACAAAAATAAAGAGAGAATTAAAGAAAAAAAGGACTCATTATATTAAATGTTATCGATGATATTAAGTGGAAATAGGGGGTACTGCAGTTCCGCAGTGCCTATACACGAGCCGCCACTGATTATCACTGACTACGCTGGCTGCACTCTGTATTTGGATGCAATATATGATGGAAGAAGTTCTAAAAAATAGTTACTAGATGGCAGGGCTATTTAGTTGAGAGGGAATGGTACTGGTGACTCAGCTAGCCACGTTAGCCCTGCTGTTTAGTGCGTATTGAAACTTGGATGATGTTAGTCACTTTGTATATTTATCTTTATTGATACCTTAGTTTGTGTTATTGGGTGTTTTTTATTTTCCTGCGTGAACTAGTGAGACGTTCTGATATTTTTAGGTTATAGTTATTACAGTGTTCTTAACGTAATGGCAACTGCTAAACTTCGTGGTTGTGTAAACCACCCCGATAACTTTTGCTATGTACGTGGTAAGTTCACTCTAAAAAAACAAAGAAAGCCAATCATTGAATTAGTTAAGAAGGTTTATAAACTGTACTTTGATTGTGCTCTTGGAGATCAGGATAAACCCTTTGAATCTCATATTGCTTGCATAATTTGCACAACTACCCTTATAGAATGGATGAAAAGAAACTGCCGAGCCATGCCGTTTGCTGTTCCAATGGTTTGGTGTGAGCCAAAATATCATATGGACTGTTATTTTTGCCTGACAAATATTGCAGAACGTTCCAGTAAAACTAAACATACAATTAAATATCCTAATTTTCTTCAGTTCATATGCCTGTGCCTCTTGGGTAAGGCTTACCTGTTCGTGCTTGTTCCTTGAAAACGACTGCATCAGAACCATCAGAGAAAAGTGAATCAGATAATGCAAGACCTATCAAAGAGCACATCCCTGAAACTCATGGCAGATCGCCTCACCTCATAGAACAGAAGGAACTTAACGATTTGGTCCGTGATTTTAAACTTTCTAAACAGCAAGCTGAACTGTTGGGTTCTAGACTGCAACAATGGAACTTTCTAGAGCAAGGTACAAAGATTTCAAGTTTTAGAGCAAGGAATAGCTGTTTGTCTGGATATTTTGAAATGAAGACTTCAATGTGTGTGTACAGACCTGAATGGTTTGATGATGGAGTTGGGTGTTCAACATAGTCCACATGAGTGGAGAGTATTTATTGAATTGTCTAAAGCAAGCTTAAAGGCAGTGCTATTGCTTAATAGCAACAAACTTCCATCAGTGCCTTTGGTGATTGCGGTGGACATGAGAAAATCTTATGAAAGTATGGCTTTGCTGATAGAAGGAATCAAATATAAAGAATATGAGTGGCAAATATGCTGTGATTTAAGAGTTGTCACACTGCTTACAGGTTTACAGGGTGGATTCACAAAATAATGTGTTTTTTTTGTGCTTGTGGGACAGTCGAGACACCAAGTACCACTACAAAGTCAAGGAGGCCTATGAGGAAATTATACATTGCTGGAATGGAAAATGTGAAATTTACTCCATATGTTGAGCCGAGTAAAGTCATTTTGCCTCCACTTCATATAAAGTTAGGCTTGATGAAGAACTTTGTAAAAGCTCTTGATAAAGAAGGTCAGGCCTTTAATCTTTTGAAAAAAAAATTATCCCAGGTTGAGTGAAGCAAAGTTAAAAGAAAGTATATTTATTGGGCCACAAATTAGGGCATTGTTGAAAGATCCAACCTTTGAGGCTAAGCTTACAAATATCGAGTTAGCTGCTTAGTCCTCTTTCAAAGCCATTGTTTACGGCTTTTTGGGCAACAGAAGAGATAATAAATATGTTTCCATAGTGAGTTGTCTATTGGGCAACTACAAGAACATGGGGTGTAGAATGTCACTAAAAAATGACTTTTTACACTTGCATCTTGACATTTTCACAGAAAATTGTGGTGCTGTTAGTGATGAACAGGGTGAACGCTTTTATTAAGATATCCTAGAATTGGCATAGGGGGTAGGGATAAAGACATGTTAAAATCAGCGCTGAGCTTTTCAATTAGCTTTTTCTACTAAACAAAGGACCATTATTTAAATATTTCAGTTAAATATCTAGAGGTCACAAATATTCCAGGAGCTTTGAGGATTTTCCCCCCTCGACGAAGGCCCCAATTTGGTCAGAACCATTTGGTCAATAACACTCAATACCAAGACGTAACCAAGTCAATTTTGAAAACTCTCCTGAACTTATTAGTATATACACTGTGCATGCCAATTAATTGCTCCTGCAAAGGAAAGAACAAACATCTCTTTAAATTTGACTGAAATTACGTCACGAGTCACCTTAAGCTATGTAGGCCTATACATTGTTACGTTTCTAAGTAAAAAAGTGTTGTGGCTTATGGTTATTATTTGATAACTAGACTAGGACTAGTTGTCTATTTTATGTTTTTATTGAAGTTTAAATAAATATAACATATTGATCATTTGATGATTTACCTTCATACTATTTTTGTGGTAATACGTTTACTTGTGCAAATTAGTCCAGACAATATTTTCATAAAAAGCAATATCTTGTTATTGATAACATAAAATTGTACTGAGTTTTATCTCTAAGCCCATTAACTAGAGATATTAATGGACGTAGAAAGATATTAGTAATAAATGGATGTATAAATCTACTAGTAATACATGCATTGTGGCTATGCAATTGTAAATAAGGAATCAATATATGGATTGTGTTGAGATTTTATTAATACTGCACAAAGTGTATCCTTTACAAACTGTCTTGCAACTTTTTTTTACATTTTGTAATTATGAGTTTAGTAACGTTTTATAGAAAAATAACATTCCCATTAAGAAGTTTCGTTATCAGTTAAAATTAAGATAATATTTAGTAAGAAAGTGATAACTATACGTTTTATAGAAAAATAACATTCCCATTAAGAAGTTTCGTTATCAGTTAAAATTAAGATAATATTTAGTAAGAAAGTGATAACTATAGCTTTGGTGATGTATTTCATATCTCTAAGTGAAACTAAATTTCACTATTCAGTTTTAAATTCCATATATATATAGAACTTCACTGAAATTATACATTTAATCATTGATGTTATTCGAGGAAATGGTCCTCGGCCCCTGGCCACCATAGTTAGACAAGGAAACTGTCCTCATCTTTCAAATGAAGTTTTCAGGCAAGTGCGCTTGATGGAATATTTCCCTACTTTAACCATGTTCCTGAGCGAGGACTATGCTTTAGAAATGGAAGAAATATTTGACTATAAATATCTGTTAGATGGTATCATTGGAGTACCGAAATTTTGTTGTTGTTAGGTTAAATGATACAAGCTTTTGGATATATCTTACACAATTTAAAAAAAGTTTCTTGATAACCAAAGAACATAATTTATTATAATATGTACTTCATAAGATCAGAACGAAATAAGAATATTTAAGGAAAAGAAAAAAAAACTGAATAAATTATTGATTTATTATTCTATGCCTTATTTCGACACAAGTAAATATAAGTGGCTACTTTTAAATAAGCAGGAACACAGCAGCGTGGTTTTTCAATCAATTTCAAAACATTTTGCTATATTTGGAACTAGCAAAACTGATGAATAATAAAATTAATGGTATGGAACTGCGCACGGACTTTATCACTCCACTGTTTAAAATGGAGATATTTACTCAAAACTCGTAATATATGTGAAACGAAATAATATACACTAGCAAACCCGAGCAAAAATTGCGTTATACTTAGGTAAAACATTTTTGAATCCCGGTTTTAAATTTAATAATTTTATTTTTAAAGAATTCAAGTCTTATTTAGTATATTTGGACCAATAAAAAAATCTAAATTGGCTCCACAAGGGTCAATACTTCGTATTAAAATTTCAATTTCCGGTTAACATTTTTGAAATTTTATTAGGGGTTGCACATCTTAGAATCATCGCATTATTATTAAATTCCTCAATTATAAATTTAGACTAATAAAAAAGGTAAGTATTGAATATTGAGTTTAAAATGAAGAGATAGATCATTGTGGTACAAAAATTTCCCCCAAGAGGTTAAAGATAAAAGAACATCAAATTTTTGAGAGACCTACTTATTTACTTACTTTATGGCATTAGAGAATTATTACCTTAAAACATAAATAGTATCTTTGTACATCTAAAGCTCACCAAATTGTATTATTTTATTTGCCAATATCTCAGAAACTATTGGTTTTATAAAGATATATTTCATGTAAAAGTTTTTTTTAATTTTAATAGTACTACAATTTTCAATGATAAGTTATTTAGTATCTCAAATAATTACGGAGATACGGAAATTTCCGCTTCTGTAAATTACCCTGAAATTCATTTACATGGGAAAGTGAAAACGGCCCTTTTATTTATAATCTAAATCAACGCATGGATACGAATTTTAATCAAAATCGTTAAAACCAATTTTTGAGGGAATAGATTTTTTCTGTTTTCGCCCTTTATTAAACTACTATTAATTTAAGGGTTAAGCAGACACACGGCATTGCAAAAACAACTTTTTAGGGTTCGGGGGGGGATCATGAAACGTCGACATCCATCAAGATCTTGGGTTAGATTTTGTTTACGGTTGCAATACCTTACCTTGAGTGTTTGACAAGTTAAAAAATATTATATATTTGCGTGTAACTTGAAAATGATTGGTTTTATAAAAATATGTTTTTAATAAAATATTTTTATTATAAATAAACCTACATATTTTCAATGATAAGTAATTTTATATCTCAAAGAGTTACGGAGATATTATAAAACATTAGAATTTCCGCATCAGACCGGAATCCTTAAAGTCATTTTGACGAAAAATTGAGAGTAGCCATTTTTTTTGTAGTATTAATGAATGTTTAGAAATTAAATTAAACCAAAATCATCAGAGCCGATTTAGATAAAATAGATTTTTTCTCTTTTCTCCCTTAAGTAAACTACCCTTAATTTTAGAGTTAGATATCCAATTCCAAAAACTCCCCAGGGCAGCCCTATGAAAATCCTAGCTACCAAGTTTTAGCCCGATCAATAAAATAGTTTAGGCTCTACTCCGAGGTAAAAACAGACAAACGGAAATGCATAAACCACTTTTTCGGATTCGAGGGGGGGGGGGGGGGAAGGGGGGAGATAGGGGGGATTTCATCAAAATCTCAAGTACGATTCTTTTTGCAGATCACAATACTTTCTCTACCTGTAAGGTAGCGAGAAAGTAAAAAGCTATATAACATTGTTTCATATAAACTAAAGGATATACATGGATATAAAATAAATATTACTGAGAGAAGGATTATATATGGTTTAAAACAATCAAAACTAAAGGTTGAATTTAGTGTTTTACAAAGGATAGCTCTAGGTATTAATATAAAAAGATAAATTGACGATTCAGGTTATTCTAGTGGAAGACAAAAAAATTAAGTAGTGTGGATAGGAAACCGGACATATTTTATGGAAACGAATTTCTAAACTTGATCAATAATATTTTCAAATCATCGATTTTGTATGAACAAAGTTGTTTAACTTTCCTTGTACCGGAAGTGAATCATGTTTCTAAAGATATTAATGTTATTCTACCTTTCATTAAGAATACTTGGACGCTGGTTTTCTGCACTTTACCAATAATTTCATTATAAATGAAAATGTTTAGAATAAACACATTATTTGAAACGTAAACATTGTTGGATATTTAGCACCGCGTCTTACTACCCGTTCGGGTTATACGCTTAAGTACTAATTACTCTAAAGGATTAGGAATTGGGAGGTTTGAAACTAGGGGAAGTGAACCCGCATTTGCGTGGAGGGAGAGTGGAAAACCATTTAGGAAAAACCACCCCCAGTTCACCCGACCGAGATTCGAACCTCGATCTCCCCGTCCCCGGCGGTCGAGCTCAACACGACAAGCGCGTTAGCCAACTACGCCACCGAGGCGGGTAACATTGTTGGAAACTGTTTGAATCTTCGTGAGTGGTGCCACGATATTTACATCAATTACATCGACCCAAATATTCTTTATAATATGCTGTTTGTTACTAAGCTTGTTACTTATGAACACATACCAGGGAAGTTTGATCAGTTATTTGATTACGTCCCACTATTATTAGGATATTGATACATTTGATAAGTTGAATGATTAAGGAATATTAATATTAGCACCACAGATGGATGGCGTAAAGTGTTTAACCTAATGTTCTCTTCGATAATGAAGCTCAAAGTGGCATTGTTTCAAAAGTGTTATTAAAAAGAGTTGTTATGACTACTACTATAAAAGAGGCGGTGAACAGTGTAGCCTATAAAAGAGAGACTGCTTTTGTTGATTCTTAATTTACTATCCAGTTACATATCAAACCAAATGGATACTATGAAGATGGCTATCTTCTAATGCAAGCTCATGAAAGTGTGTCCTTATGTAATCTGGCCAATTACACATTTTCCAGATGTTTCGCATTATAAAGAAAGGGTCGATGTTACCACTAGAATAATGTCTGAAGCTGGATTACAACAAAGTGGGCTAACGATGATGAATATGAAATAACAAGTCTAGCTCATAATAGGGTTAAAACAGTACAATCTAAACTACTATTCTCAGCCATATTCTAACTTCCTTTTACAACCTTAAGAATTGAAATATAATAAAAGAGTTTTTGGCTGTTTGGAAGATATTTTCATAATTACGTTTAGTTTCTACTTTTAAAAATTGTATTTTGATATTTAATTTGAAAGAAAATTAAAGAGAAATGTTTGAGAATCCCTGAGATAGGATGAAGGATACAGAAAGAAAAAATATGAATATTTGTACGATCAGCTTCAACAACTCGATATCCATGAGACGAAGGGAAATCTGATGAGAATGGTGGACGTGATGCTAGGATGAGATCAAAACGTAGACCAAGAGTATTACTGGGAGAAATAACAGATGGCAGGAGATTTCTCAGTATACCAGGTACTAGATGAAGGCACGTGCCTCTAGAATGTGGTCAGAAAGTAGATTTCTGTTGATACACATCGATACTTGTACATTGCTAAGTCTACAAGAAATAGTAAACCTGTAAAGTTAGCTTTACTTTCACTGACAGCGAGTGCAACTCAGCAACACCTATATCGGGTTTATTATCAAGAGCAAACATGGTTAGTCAATGAATTGAATCCTGAAGACTGGGAATGGCTAGTGAAAAGTAATTTTCTGGAGCCACAAAAAACATCACAACCTCCTGCTCCAGATTCGCTTTTGAATATAATTTTCTGCGACTGTTCAAAAGGTTGTGGACCAATGTGTGGCTGTAAAAAAATAAGTTTACACTGCTCATCAACTTATGGTAATTGCCTTGGTCAATACTGCCTCAATGCTACACTAGATCAAGACTTTTTAGATGGACCGGAATAAGAAATCAGTGTAGAGGAATTCAATCAAGACGATGAAATTAATCCCAAGAATTTCTTAACGTAAGAATTGTATTATCAATATCATGAACAGGTTTAAACGTGTAAAACATGTTTTTGAGTACCGGTTAAAAATTTTATCATTTTATTTTTAAGGAATTAATGTCCTCATTTGTATGTTTGAACCAATAAAAATATCAACATTGGGTACACAAGGCTCAAAACTTCGTATTAAAATTTCTACTTCCGTTTAAAATTTCCGATATTTTATTAGGTGTTGCACATATTCATGTCATCGAATTGCTATTAAATTCCTCATTTATAAATTTTGACCAATAAAAAATGTAGATATTGACTATTGAGTCTAAAATGAAGGCGATAGATCATTGTTGTACAAACATTTCTCCTAAGAGGTTTAAGGAAAAATAGCATCAACTTTTTGAGAGACTTACATATATTTAATTACTCTATGGCATTGGAGAATTATTGCGTTAAAACTTAAGTAGTATTTCTTGAAAACTAAAGATCACAAAATTGTATTAATATATTTGCCAATATCTCAGAAACGGTCGGTTTTGTAAAAAAATATATTTCATATAAAAGTTTCTTTATTTTTAATAGTAGGCCTACTACAATTTAACAATGGCAAGTTATTTAGTATCTTAAATAGTTGCGTAGATACGGAAATTTCCGCTTCTGTAAAGTACCCTAAAAGTAATCTTCATGGGAAAATGAAAATAGTCAGTTTATTTATAATCTTAATCAACGCCTAGATACGAGCTTTAATCAAAATCGTTGGAGTCGATTTTGAGAAAATAGTTTTTTTCTATTTTCGCCCTTTATTAAACTACTTTTGATTTTAAATTGAAACAGACACACAGACAGACGGAATTGCAAAAAACACTTTTTAGGGCTCAGGGGGCTATGAGACATCGACATCTATCAACATTTCAGGTTAGATCTTTTTTATGGTCTCAAAACTTTACCTTTAGTATTCGTAAAGTTAAAAAAAATATATAAATATTTGCGTATACCTTGAAAGTTATTGGTTTTATAAAAATATGCTTTGAATAAAATATTTGTATTATAAATAGATCTACATATTTGCAATGATAAGTAATTTCATTTCTCAAATAGTTTCGGAGATATGATAAAAAATGAAAATTTACGCATCAGACCAGAGCCCTTAAAGTAATTTTGCCGAAATATTGAGAGTAGCCATTTTGTTTGGAATATTTATAAATGTTTTGAAATAAAATTTAATCAAAATCGTTAGAGCAGATTTTGAGAAAATTGACTTTTTCTCTTTGCAATTTAGTAAACCACTCTTAGTTTTAGGGTTAAATATCCAATTCCAAAAACTCCTCGGGGAAACCCTATGAAAACCCTAGATACCGAGTTTTAGTCCGATCGATAAAATAGTTTAGGCTCTAGTTGGAGGTACAGACACAGAATCATTCGGATTCGGGGGGTCATGAAATGTCGAGATTCATCAAAATCTCGACTTCGATTTTTTTTTTTTTACGATTAAAATACTTTCTCTACCTGTAAGAAAGCGAGAAAGTAAAAGAAGTATAGAACCTTTATTGTAGGAAATTTTCTAATATACATATTTGAATAGATACATTTTAGTCATAGGACCAATATATAATGTGATATTGACTTAAAACTAATTTTGGACACTTATTTTGGGATATAATATTTTTTCCCCGTACAACGAATTGATGGGGACCTTTGATATATTATTTATAACTAATAAATGAAAATACATACCAAAATTCAGCTAGCTCAGAATTATTCCTTATGGAAACCACTAAAGTCACTGGACTATATTGGAAGGAATGCCAGATTGCAGGAGACCTCTGGGTCGACCAAGCGCCAGATGAATGTACGTGTCTTTAGGATGGGGATAGAACATAGATCAAGAGCATTATTGGAAGGATTACCAGATGGCAGGAGACGTCTAGACCACCCGAAAACTAGATTTTGTCACGAGCCGAGGAAATATCTTAAAAAGCCTGGAGTGTAAGATAACGTATGGAAGGAGGTGGTGCAGGATAGGAAAATCTGAAGGCAGCTGGAAAGGTTAACACATTTTATAAGGATCCTTAATCGTCATTTTCTTGTATGCTTTTGATATTTAGTTTCCTAATTAACACTTCCATATAATATACATATTTGTAAACACAAACTTTATTCAAATGGTTTTTCGAAAATTATAGTTTTTTTCAGTTTAATTCAATTATTTATTCTATAAGAGTATGAATCTAAAAATACATATGGTTTAACCCTTAACAACAATATTTAATATAATATGAACAGTGTTTTGATATTAGGTAAAATTTTAATAGAATTATAAAATAAACATTTTATAAGTTAAATTTGTCATTTGGTAAAATGAAACTATTTTTATTCGATCAAAACCTAAATATAAACTCTCCTACATTAAAAAATAATAACTCGAACAATAAAAGTGTGCAGTTAATGAATATGATATAAAGCTAATTGTTTTGTGAACTGCACTTTAGCATACTAATTACTATCCATTTGAGATATCCGCATATATACGCTTATCGGGTAAGGGCGAGGAAAATATAATTTATAGGAATTTTATCAACATGTTCGTGGAAGGAAAGTTGTAAGCATTTCAGAAATAACAGAACTACTACACCCGGCTGAGATATGAATCTAGGCCTCCCGTTAGTGGCAAACTGGCTTAGAGTAGACTGACAGCTTTATCCGAGTAGCCATCGTTGTGAGTGTAGTTTTAATTGTATATGTTTTTAAAGTACATATATAGATTATTGGTTTTTAAAATAAATTAAATACAAGCTGTCCACTGACGCAGATCTTAGGTCTAGAATCATGGCTGAGTGTACTGGAGATTTTTTTTTAAACTTTTACCCACACTAATTACTAATGCAGTTGCACATTATCTAAACTACCAAGTGTAAGCACCACATCAGTGGTTTGGTGAAATAGCTATAAATAATCGGTTCACTCAAATGTTTGCATTATTTTGTTCCAACAATTTTCTGTGATTAAATTTGGGTGGCCAAATCGATTCTCGTCGTGCCTATTCGCCATACCTTGGCTAAGCAGCCAACATTGTTTCCTGATATTTCACTTATCCATTTTAATTTATCTTATGGATTTCGCCAAGCGTAAGGTTTCTTTACTTTCTCTCAACACCTCGGAGAGAAGGTATTGTGATTGTCAAAAAATCGAACTAGAAATTTTGATAAATGTTGAAATTTCATGACCCCTGAAACCAAATTAGTTGTTTTCGCAATACCGTTTGTCTGTACCTCGGGCTAGAGCCGAAACTATTGTACCAATTGGGTTAAAACTTGGTATCTGGGATTTTCATAAGGTCTTCTCAAGGTATTTTTGGAGTTAGATATATAACCCTAATTAAGGGCAGTTTACTGAATGTCTGAAAAAGAAAAAAACATCTTCTAAAAATTTGCTCTAACGATTTTAATTACATTTTATTTATAGACACCGATTATTATCATAAACAAGATTGCAACTCTTATTTTCACATGAAAATTTTCCAATTTTCATTATTTCACCGTAACTATTTGAGATACGTAATAATTTGTTATTTTAAAACTGGAGTACTATTAAAAATAAACAAATCTTTTATTTGAAATATATTTTTATAAAAGGAATAATTTCATAGCTGTAAACAAATATATTATATATATATATATATATATATACTATTTAGTTCAGGTATTTGAAAATTAATTTGATTCGTATGCTCTTTGGTGGACACAGATTTTTCTCAATTTTTCCGTTAAAAGGTGTTCTAATTTCTAATACCACAGAAAAAATACGTAACAGTATATATTATTTCATTTATAATCTTTGGTGTAGTGTTTCTGCAACAATTTATAGACCTATTATTTGGTTTCATAAATCCTATGAGTTTTTAGTAAATGTCTATTTTAAGATAAGCTGGAGGAAAAGTATGTGTGGTGCACCGTACCAGTTTATTTTTTTCATTTAAAAATCGAATCAATGACTGTAACTTAAAGCTGGAGGGATTTTCAATTTTTGTGTTCATCCCAAACCAAATAGAGAATAATGAAATGGTAAAAAGTATTACTTAAGGGATGTGTTGTAGTGAAAGATTAATGTTTGTGAAACTAAACGCTGAACCATAGGATATTTTGATGTAACAAGTGTACATGCTAACAACCGATAAATACAATGTCGAGGTAGAAGAAATATATGATGAAATTAGAGTGACCCTTAAATATGAAGGAAGAAATTGAACACTATTTAAGAAAGACAGGAGCATAAAACCATATCGCGACATGTACTGGGGAAGAGAATATAACAGTGGACATATACTCATCGAATTCCGCCAGTGGAATTATCTGATGATGACAAAGGCCTGTTTTAATAAAAGTAATACCAACCTGTCCACATGGAAGAGCCAAGGAATCATTAGCAGGTACTGACTAGACTACATCCATGTCAAACAGCGGTTCTTGAATAGAGTGAAGGATGTGAAGACATTAGCGGGTGCTGGCATCTATTCGGGTCCCTACTTGCTGGTGCCATTCACTGAAACAAGATTGAAGAGGATTAGGAAGGAGAGCAAGAGAAAACTGAGGTGGGACTTAGAAAAATTAAAAATTAAGAGTGACATTGGGATAAATTCAACTGAACAAAAGCTAGATGAGGTGACAGAAGAGTATACGTGCAGAAAAGAAGTGGAATAGTGTTAAGAATATTTTTTGAAGCTGCTGAATGACAATATTGAAAAGTGACAAGGACTGCACGAAAGTCCTGGGCGACAACAGAAATTCTTAAGAAAATGGAAGATAGAATGAAATGGAAAACGTCAACAAAGAAAGATATGAGGCTATAAAACGAGCAAAGGAGAGAAACATACAAAGCGTTAAAATACTATAGGGTAACTACAGGAACATTAGCCTCGTCTCTCATGTGGGGAAAATCGTCGCGAGAATAATCGACAGCCAACTGGAACAGAAAATAGAAAGTGTGATGGAAGACGACCAATTTGGGTTGCTTAAAGAAAGAGTAGCCATATGTCATCGGGATGCTCAGAATAAATTCAGAGAGAGTGCTGGAAGTTAAGGAAGAAGTCTACATTGGTTTCATGACCTGCAAAAGGAATTAAAAATAGTGAAGTGAAAGAAACTGATGGAAATATCAAGAAGATCGGCACTAAATTGAGGGATAAAAGGCTGATTGCAAACCTATACTTAGAACAGCAAGTAAAGGTGAGACTGAACTATGGAGAGACCAACAGCGTGGAAATGGGAAGAGGAGGGAGGCTGGGATGCTGTTTGTAACTCAATCTGCTTAACTTTAATGGAGAGTGGCTGGTCCGAGAAACCCTATAGGGTCGTGGCAATTTTAAGATAGGAAGACGCGTCATCTACACAGTAAAATACGCAGATTATTTAGCACTGATGGCAAATATAAAGAAAAGTTGCATGAATTGATGAACCAGCGGTGGAAACAGGGAGAAGATAGGGCTTGGAGATCAAAATTGAGAAGTCGAAAGTGATGGTGATTTAAAAAAAATGGAGGACCCATCGAAAATCAAAATTAGAGATCAGGAGTTGGAAAGCATAGGGTAGTTCAAGTACCTAGGAAGTCCGCCGACAAAGGTTGCCTACTTATACCAAGATGATTAAGACGAGGATCGCCATGACCAAAGAAGATTTCAAAAATAAAAGGTTAGTGCTGATCAGTAAGTTGAGTTGGAACTGAGGGAAAAAAATGATGAAACGCTATATTTCAAGCATTGCGCTGCTTGAAGCAGAAACTTGGACTCTCAGGAAGATGTAAAAGAATTACTATGAGAGCCATAAAATGGAGAAGACTTGAGAATATCAGCGGGATGAACAGGGTGACAAATGATAAGTCTCTAGAAGCGTGGGTGGGAAGAGAACCACATTGGATGTGATTCTTTGGTACAAAGTAAACTAGATCGGACACATTCTTAGGAGGAACTGTCTTCTGCACAACGTCATTGAAAGCGTGGTTGAAAGAAAGAGGAGCTTAGGAAGAAGAAGGATTCAAGTATTGGATGACTTGAAGGAAAGAAGAAAATTTTGGAAGCTGAAGGAGGAGGCAGAGCTTGACAGGGCGCAATGGCTGTCTAAATTCAGTAAAAAAAGGAATAGACCAGTCGTAAGATAGTACACCTAATAATAATACTAAAGTAAGATACTCTGTTTCACAACCATATAGAACAACTGGTAAAACTATTGTTTACTAAATAAAAGTGTTGACTATAATAAGTATTTAATAAAAGTTCGAGCACAAATAATTAATCAATAATGTATTCTATGTTTTTCAGGATCGTGCGAGAATAATACTTTTGTAATGCAATAAACAAATAAATAATACATAATTTGAAAGGTATCACTCACCCTGCTTTCTCCAGGGGACATCATTGTAGCCGGTGTTGTCTCATCTCATTCATCTGGCAGCCTCAGGGGTGGTCGTGAAGGAGTAGGTGAAAGTAATTATTCATCTAGTCTTCTATTTTTTTTAAATTACTTCATTTTGGCGATCGTTCACTTTTTCTGTCAAAGTATTGACTTTCTTTTTTAAGTAACTCCAGCTTGTTTTCCACCGTTCTTGATCTCACTAATATATTGTCTAGTATCGCTTTCCGGCCGATTGTATCTCTAACAGAGAAATGTGGCTGACTGTCAGTGTCCGAACAGTCTGTTCAAATAACTTTCTATCTTTTTTAAGGTGATCAAGTTCCCTTCCATCTACCACAAATCCTGCTGAACCTCCGTTAGACCTTGTTCTAGTGCGTCACGTATAATAATTAAACGTTTAAAGGTATTTCTGTTCTTGTTATTAGACCGTACTTTGTTTTAGATTAGTTAATTTCTCATTAATTAATCTTATCAATCTTTATAAAACCAAACTCATGTCATCACTTGGTAATTCATTTCCTTTATGTGTCTCAGTAGTGCCCTTAACTTTAATTGCCACTCGGTTTATGGTTATTATACTCAACGCGTCACTTCGTGTGATACAGGAAGCTATAGTATCATCTTCCCCCACCCAATGTCATCATTAATATAGTCCTCTAAATCTAATTAGTCATGAGGATTCCTCCTTGGTCCAGGTATGCATGCACCAGACCATTCCTCTGCCTAAACCCTTTATGTTATTTGGCATCTCAGTGTCTTTACTCCTTAATACTGGATAATCTTGGACTGGTACCTGTCGGTATACCCTGCTATTTGGTCACGTAACCACTTCTCCCTCTAAGTCCCCTTGTAAACTCTGGTCGTTCTTCTTTGAAGCTAGGTCTTGTTTTAAACGCCATTCTGTCGTTTCTCCCTTAGTCCTGCCTTATTACAAGGCTGGTTTGGTTGGAACTATCCAAAGTATCCATAATTGTCCACTAGATATCCCAGGTAGAATCGTGTCTAGTCGCTAGAGTACAGAATAAATATGAAGTTCGCTTCCTGCGTCTCTGTCCTTAAATAAGGTTGGCCTTAATATTCAAACCCAACGCACCCAGTTTCAGTAACAGTTTACCGTATTCAGTTACTGTGAAGTCGTCTTGATTCTGTTGAACCATGTTGTCCCCGTACTGCCATTCCACCCCTCTGTCGCCGTACTGTCCAAGCTCAGCCGTTCCGTCCTTGCGTTGCCATCTGATTGTAAAGTGGTCTCGTGTTGCCGTTATCCTGCTCCAGCACAGCAGTACTCTGCGCACTGCTTAGCCGTCAGATATCCAAATTGTTTAATTGCTTTGTGCCGCCGTCGTCTTGTTGTGTATTCCGTAATGTCCCTCTCGATGCTCATTGGTGACGTCACTGGTTTTCCTTCCTCCTGGCTCAACGTCACTTAATTAATCGCCCCTTCTTCCAATTATTTATTGAATTAACCTTAGGTTTGGTTAAACTAGAACGGATTAGTTTGGTTAAATAAACGGATTTGATATAAATTAATCATAGGTTAAGTAGAACAAAATACACCTTGCGGTGAAATGGTTAACCTATTACCCAGGGCCACTGGGTCCCTGAACCAACCACTTAAAATTTGGGGAGAGCTTCCTAGCTCCAAACATGATAAAAAGATTCCAAAGGAACATTCTAGAAGCTTGCTAACATCACTTCCCAATTCTACACCAATCAAAGCCTTTGCTTGGCCCCTGGTGTAAAGACCTTTCCGCTTGGAGAGAACCTCCCTAGTTGAGGGGTAAGTGGTCTTCACCGTCGACAAAGAGCGAAATATTTCCTATCCTACTATGCCATATAAAAAGTGTTTTTACTAATGGATTTCCTTCTCTCTCTTGTGAATCTTACCCACATTCCTCTCCAGTAGTCACCCACATATTTGCAATGTCAAGAGTTATTAGATAAACATATACATTACGGTGTATTTAACCTATAAAATTTAAATTATTAATTTTTAAGATATATATATATAAGTTCAAAGCCGTCCAAATACTTCTGACCTATTTTGACAGCGTAACATAGAGTTATATATGGTAGCATTCTTCTACCCTTTAAGGTAGCGCAAGCTTACCTAACCTGGTTTATTAATGGCGCAACCTATACGATATGTCCATGGTATAGCTTGTTAAGACTGCTATCTTTCAGGGTTAATGGAGTCTACATAAAATTTCACAACACAATGAAATAAAGCTGAGGATTAAACCTCCAAATAGGATATAAAAGGAAGTCTGAACATGACGAAGGCTTAATGGTTTCAATTTAACTATCTTAGCCCTATTGTGAGCTGACAGTGTGATTTCATATTCATCATCGCGCATCCACTTTGCTGGAAGTCCGAATTCAAACATTCTTCCGAGAATAACACCAACTCTGTCTTGTAAAGGAGAAACATCTGGGAAATGTACAACGAGCCTCATTGAATAAGGACACTCCTCCATGATGTGCGTTAGAGGATAGCCATCTTCATAGAAGTCGTTTAGTTTGGAATATAACTGAATAACATATGAAGATTCAACAAAAGCGCTATTTCTTTTATAAGCTACGCTGTTCAAAGCCTATTTTATGTTAGTTGTCAAAGAAATTTTTTTTAATATAACTTTAGAAACGTTGTCGCTTTGAGCTGCATTATCGAAAAGAACATTAGTTAACCCCTCTGCGCCATCCATCTGTGGTGCTGATATTAACATTCCTGAATCATTCAACTGTTCAAGTGTATCAATATCAGGATAATAATGGGGAATGGTCAAATAACTGATCAAACTTCCTTGGTACGCGTTCATCAATAACAAGCTAAGTAACAAACAGCACATGATAAAGAATCTTTGGGTCGATGTAATGGTGTGAATATCGTGGCACCACTAACAAAGATTCGAACAGTTTCCAACAATGATTCTGTTTCAAATAACGCGTTTTTTCTAAACAATTTCAATAATAATGAAATTATTGGCAGAGTGCAGAAAAACAGCATCCATATATTCTTAGTGAAAGGTAGTACCACATTCATATATTGAGGAACACGTTCCGCCTTCGGCACAAGGAAAGTCATACAACTTTGGTCAAACATAATCGAGCTTTTAAAAATATTATTTTTACATTTTAGGAACACATTGCCATATATATCTGGCTTTATATTCGTAACACTAAAGTTGTTTCCTTTACTGGCGTAGCCTTGAGCCACATCAGATTGTTGTAGCTCAATAGTTGTCATTGTTGCGTTCATACCTTGTAATATTGCTTTGATACCAACATACTCACATTTTAGTTTACCTAATTTCAATCCATATACAAATCTTCCTTTGGATATTTTCATTTTGTATCCATATGTATCTTTAAGTTTATCTGAAAATATATTAGAGCTAAGTTTAGTCATCTTATTTTTTAATAACTCCAAAAATGTCCCCTTATTTTGAAATTGGTTAAAAAACCACGCCGTTGTGTTTTGTGAAAAAATGTCAATTTTGTTTTCATGTGTAGTTAAGAAAATCATTGGACAAAAAATAATAACTACATTCAAAATGTTATATTCTTCCCATGTTCTTTGACATTCTTCTGTAAATTCATCTATTTTCATTTGATTTTCTAAATGAATTACAATTATAAAGGGGGTCGTCGGGCTACCAAGGAATGTTTTTCTAAACTGTGTAAGATAGGTCCAAAAACTTGTATCATTTAACTCAACGAACCAAAATACAACTCTTGGTATTCCAATGAAACCATCTAATAGATTTTTATAGTCAAATATTTCTTCCATTTCCAAAGCATAGTCCTCGTTCAAATACACAGTTACGGTGGGAAAATATTCCATCAAGTGAACTTGCCTAAACGGTTCATTTGAAATATGAGAGTTTTCTTGTCTAACAATGGCGGCCAAGGGCCGAGGTCCACTGCCTCGAATAACGTCAATAATTGAGTGAATAACTTCTGTCAGACTATTTATGGAACTATTATGTCCATCTGAAATATAAAGTTTTGTTTCAATATTACTCATAAAGCCCACCACCAAAACAATCGCTATCCCTCTCATTATTAATACACATTAATGTTTATTTATTAAAATATACTAAAATAATTTTTGCTTATAGACGAATAATCTATTTGTATACCACGAATAAACTCTACCAACTATTGTAAAGCATACACTTTGTACTTCTATAGGAAATAAACCTACGCCAGTAATGGGCTGGGATACTTATCGACAAATGCATGCACTCTTTCAGAGTTGACATTTACGATTTTTTTTAGATCTAACTTATGTAGGTGATATTTCTACTTTATAGATTTAATGATAACAAGTAATAGCATTATTAATATTACATAAATATAAGTATATATTTTTAAACATGATTGTTTAAACTAGTTTGCAAGCGTGTTTGATAACAAAGACGGGGATAAAGACGGGGAGATCACGATTCGATTCTGGTCAGGTGCACTCAGATGGTTTTTCCTACATAGTTTTCCGCTCTCACTCCACGAAAATACGGACACACCTCCTCTTAATTTAACCTTCCTGATTCCTAACACATTAGAGTAATTAGTACATAAGCGTATAGCCCAAACGGGTAGTAAAACGCGGCGCTAAAAATAAATAAATAAAAATTGCTTGTTTGGAACCGTTTTAAGAAAAAAAAACACCCTCAGTACACTCTACCGGGATTTAAACCTCAATCTAGTCCCCAGAAAACCAGTCTAATATGAGAAAGTCAAATGAAAAATGTTTTCTCCCCTTGGTAAGAAATATAAAGAAAACCATACTACTGAATATTTGAGTTCAACTTATAAATAAAGCAGCAGATTTCTGAAAATAAGTGAATGGACTTTGATAAAAGCTGCACTATAGCCTTTCCCTTCCAAGAAACTTGACCCATGTAAACAACAGATTAGCTTGTCCCCCTTTACTCTTTCAGACCAAACTTGACAGACATGACAACACCGCAACTCCAGCTCGGTGTCGGCTAAACAGTCCAAATAGTTCAAATATGGACATTTCTTAGGAGTTGCGCTGATAGCGCTTCTCAAGTTTTACAAGGTAGTCCTTCCACTTAAAAGTGTAGGTTTCTTATTTCAAAGCATTGTGTTAGGAGACCATGAAACGTTTATACCCAAAGAAGAAGGAAAGTGGAGCTGAAGAACGGAAGAGACGAAAGTTGGAAACGGAGGAATAAAAGAAATCCAGAAAGTTCTTTATGACCTTCCTTGGAAAGTCCGCAGCTAGTAGTTCAACATGTTTCATGGAGTCTTCTGCACCTGATACAAGTTCGTTAGAATTAGAAGTTGGAACAAATACAAATGCGCCACAAGCCTAGGAGGAAGTCAAATCACTGTCCGATATATCCGAGTAGCCGCGATTAAACGTGAGACTGCCAGAGAAAACATGGATAAGGCAGGAGGGAAAAACGATGGGGATGATGATGACATTGACTTTATGATGAAAATTTACCTGATGAGACTCAACCTGATGGTATTGATCCTAATGAGCTGGATATTGTCGAGGAACCTCAATCGGTCATGTCAGAAGTCATTGAACAGCGTGACATTGAACTTATGAAGTTTGACAAGGATACTGGAAAAGCAATTGTGGCTGACGTGTTGAGAACAGAAATAATAAATCTGAATTTTCCAGAACAGCGATGGGTCTTTCCTACTAATAAATAAACCACTCAATGAATAATACTTGGTTTAAGAGGACATGGGTAGATGGTCGTAGTGAGTAAGTAACTCGTTCATGGCTGGTCTATTCATAAAAAGTCTGCATTTGGTATATTTTCTCGTTCAGACCATAATCCGTATTGGAGCAGGAAAGTGGATTCAATGGAAAGCACCTGAAAGGGTTGGTGTTCATAAAAATGCCAAGAATAATCATGAGTGCTTCACACAGTGGAAATAAATTTAGCTGGAAACAGAGGAGTAATTGACGTGGAACTTCTGTAACAGATTGAGAGGGAAAAGCAGCAGTGGCGTGATATCATGACGAGAATCCCTCACTGCATAAAATTCCTTTTGACTTAGATCCTGGCTTTGCAATTACACAGGAAGTTACTTCAGCTAGACGATGACTCCAATGTGAGCAATTTCCTTGGATTACTGAAACTAGTGGTCATATTTGACCCGGTCATGAGAGAACACCTCATTCATGTGGAAAGTCATCCTGGATCAACGTCTTTTCTGTCACAGAGTATCCAGAATGAATTTATCCACCTTATGGCATCCACTATGCACCAAGATTTAATGAGACGCATTCGTAAAGTCAAGTACTATGATCTTATGTTCAACTCGATTCCTGATAAGGCACACCGTGAGCAGATTTCAAGAGTAGTGAGGTAGGTGAAAATTGATTTTGAGAGTAAAATAGTTCGTGTTAGATAATCCTTCCTTGATTTTATCGAGATAAGCCTGAAGGATGTTTAAAACTTGGTTGAAATCATCTTGAATCAGCTAGAGAAGGATTAAATGGAGCTACAAGATTGTCGGCCACACTGCTTGACAATGCTTCTGTGATGGATGGAAAAAGAAGTGGTGTTCGGCAAAGTGATAAAAACAACCTGACAATGTTTGTGAACTATGACAATCACTCACTCAACTTAATGAGTGTAAATACAGTCAAGCAGGATACAATAATGACCACGTGTTTTGGGATCATCGAAGGTCACCACGTGTTCTTATTTCATTCAACACAGCGCTATGAAAATCTGAAAACAGTGTGCCTGTGGTTGTGAATTCGGAGTCAAAAACCAGGTGGAGTTCAAGGACAAAAGCAGTGAAGCCCATAAAAAAGTACCTTGAGAAGATACTTCAAGCTCTTCAGGATATGATAAACAATGAAAACAAAACCAGTGAAATAAGGAGTGACGCAAGGCAGCTGTACAGCCACATTATGAATTAGGTTTTTTCTAAATTTGCTAGGATTTTGGAACAAAGTACTCATTTAACATTCACCGTGTTAAAAGAGGCTGCAGGATCCTAGCATGAATTTCCATGATACCGCTCTAGATTTAAAATCTATCCAAGATCATTTTCGTGGTAAAAGAAAAGTGTTGGTCAAAAGTTACTCGAAGAAGAATTCAATCTTGGTCAAGAATGGAATGTTGAAGTTTAAATACGTCAGAGACGAAAGAAATGAATGGCTGGGTGAAAACTTGCGAGACGATGGTTTAACAGCTAAGCGGGAAATGGAACGATTCATGAAGGGATCACTCGACCGTCTTCACAGATAAATAGACAAAAGTTTCGCTCGTTAGTCCAACATTGACGCCAAGTTTGGCTTTCTTCTTGATTTCAAGGGATTGTGTTATGATGACGATATTAAGGACCTAAAGCAGAATTGTGAGAATTTGGGTAAATTATATATCTGTAATGTAGATGGACAGCAACTATATGAAGCAATTTAATTTTGTAGAATGTTTCTATCAAGCCAGGCCAACATGAAAATATCAAGACCTGAAGAGCTTCTAAAATGTATTGTTCAGTATGGAGATCAGAGCGTTTTTCCCAATCTTGGTATTTCAATTCAGATAATGCTAACCATCATCATCTTCAGAGATCATTCACCAAACCGAAACTAATTCTTTCGTATTTGAGAGTCACCATGGGTAAAAGCAGATTGTGTGATCTTTTTCTGCAGGGTTTAGAAAGAGAATGAACAAAAAAAACTGACTTTGAGTCATAGATCAATTTGCGTCAGTGAAAGCAAGGAAGGTGCATTAGTAATTTTCTTGTAGTAATATAATGTGTTAAATAAAAGATTAACGAGCTTGACTTATTTTTGCGCTGATATTGTGCTAAATTTGTTTCAAAAGATGGGTGTCAGGGGCGCAATTTCAGTGTTTGCCATAGGCGCTATTTTCCGTAGATCCGCCACTGGCATTACCTCAAGTAATTTTAAATGAATATTCACCTAGAATATATTTGTAGCGTTTATTGATATAACGCTACAAGAAGTAATTAAATCAACGACTAGACACTGGTGAAATAAACAAGAGTGGACTCACCATCACCCCATTATGTTGTGTTGTGTTATTGCGCCTCCCGAGCGGGCCTCCCGCACTACGTTCCACTATACACTTTGGGCTTAGACTAACTGATTGAAGCTTGTAGTGCGAGTCGTCGCAAGGCATGATGGGAAAAGGTGTGACGTATAGTGCCCGAGACGTCAGTGTGCTATAGAAACTTTTGTTCTGGATCTTTCTCTATGCTTCTCAACTCTCCTCTACTATTCTTCAACCTTCTAGCTGTTCCATCCCTCTTTGTCATGTGTTGTGATTCTCCTTTGTTTTGGCGTACCCCTCCTCCCCCTCTCTGAGCTAGAATACTAACATATATACTGATGTAGGATGCATTGAGCTTTACTCTTGTCTGGACTTCCTCCAGAAACACTTATTGGTGTTCAGGATGATCAAAAGGTATAAAAATTCCCTTTCGGCAAATGTATTATAAAATTCACTTTCGGCTAACATTTTAAATTTTAATGATTTTCTGAACATTTTATATATTTAAAAAGGACATAGAATATTTTCTGTCGTGTTTTGTAGACACGAAGTCCCCTTCTGGGCATATGTCTGTTAATATCATTGTTACATCATGGAGACGCCATGTTATTCACTACTTGTCTAATTTTATAGCCTGTTCGGCATGAGAAACTAAATTTGACTTAGAATAATTTTTTGATAAATAATGGCTTTCGCATTATGTAGACTTAAAGTCCCCTTCTGGGTTTTTGTAAATATTTAATATTTTCACATGTTATGGAAAAGCCATCCTTTGTATTGGAGATTTAACCTTATAGTCTGTCCGGCTAGGAAGCTATAATTTAAACTTGTAAATATTTTGGTAAATTTCAACACTTAATCTTTTCTGTAAGTTGTTGGATAAGAAAAGGGAAAATTATGGCTAGGTTAAAGCTAACGTTTAAAATCGCCACTTGGCTGTTATTGGACCTTAAGTCCGCTGTTGGAGTTAGTTGTTTTTGGAAAGAGTTTTTTATACTTCAATGTTATATTTTGTCACTATAGGACTAGAATGATCTTTGAGATCATTATTGAGACTTCAAATTATTGCTATTGTTATTGTTATACTAAAATTTACATATATATTCCTTACTTTTGTGCAACATTTAAATACCTACATTTCATATTAATAAAATGACTAATACCGTTTACCTTTTTTATGTTAGTCACATACTTACCTTTTTTACCTATTGCTGTGAAAGTTTTCTAAATATTTAATATAGTAAATATTTGTAGAGCGGGTTCGGGGAGGCAGAACTCAAATGTACCTGAGTACGGTCCATTTGTTTTGTGATGGTCCTATCGGCTCCACTGCAATTATTGTCTTTTTTAAAAAAATCTTTTGAAATTGATATTTTTGTTGTTGTGCACCTGCCTTAATTCATCGGTGAATTAAGGGGGTGTTTACATATTTAGAACGGGCTTCGCCTGATACCTTTTTAATTCAATGTCTTTATAAACTATTTGAAGTTGTTTTAAACAAACTATGTTCGAAAATATAAAAAGGAAGTGAAATAAATCTAGAAAGGGAGGGGAGGTTCATTCCTGGGGAAAAAACTATTTCAATGGCGCAGGGCCCACCCACCATTTATACCTTTGCCACCACTTATGCCATTATTTAAGAAGTGTTCATTATACAATTTCGAACTTAGAGGGACTAAGGGCTATATACCGTAAGTTTCTAAATGTTAAACAAATTGATAGCACGTAAAGTATTTAATCCCTGCCATTATACTTCAGATATCTCCTAGAGTCATTGAATATCTGTAATTTTTCTTTTCCTGTGTCAGTATTTGGCTTTACGAGTATTTAAACCAATCATGTTAATATTTAGAAAAAAATATTTCGATAGTTCAGGGATTTTAACCGCTTATTGCTATCATTCTGGTGTATCTGAATTAAAACTCTACAAATGTAGTAGCAGTATGGAAAGTATAATTTAGAGCTAGTGTACCCACATTTGTGTGAAGGAAGAGTGGTAAATCATTTATGAACTCCACGATTTTATCTAATCAGTTTGTATTCCAACCCTAACTTCCTATTCACTAAAAAGCCGGATTAGAAGAGATCTATATTTAGTTCGCGAGCCCACAGTTTAGTTTAGTGATATTACATTATATTGTATTCTGTCTTTCGACAGGTCTATTCCTTTATTTATTGGAATTAGAACGCCCTGTCCTTTACCTCCTGCATCTCCCAGAACTTTCTTCTTTACTTCAAGTAATCCAATATTTGAATTCTCCTCCTTCCTTAGCTCCTCTTTCCCTCAACCTTGCTTCTATGACGTCATGCAGAAGACAGTTTCTCGTAGGGTAATGTCCGATCCAGTTGGCTTTGTACCGAAGAATGGCATCCAAAATGGTTCTCTTCTCACCCACTCTTCTTAGGACTTCTTTATTTGCTAATACAATGAAATTTATTCTCCTTAAGCGAGCAACGAGAATGAACCAGAAGACTTGGTTTCATCTGTCGCACAAATGAACCGTCGCTTCTCCTATCACGAAGAAAAAGAGATGATTACTATTAAATAATTACATAAGTTATAATTGATAAAGGATGGGGAAAGAAGATGCATCACAGAAATATAGAAGTTTAACAAATAAGTTTATTAAAAAGCAAACAAAGAGATATAGAATTACATATGAGTGAAAAGATTTTAGTCCAATTAATTAAAGATAACTGTATTCTGTTATTGAGGTAGAAAACATTCAGTTGGACTAACAAATATTAACACTTTGTAGACAAGGAACCAACAGAAGCTAGAAAGAACATTTTGTTCAGTTAAGTAACTCTTAGAAACAGGGATCTTCGCTCTTACTCGTACGAAGGAGCGTCTGCCTCAACCCAGCGGCAGTAAAAAATAGGAAATCCTAATTAAATTAAATTTTAGGCAATATACATAGAGACAATCTAGCCTGGTTAATACCAGACTAATACCTGAAGGGTATAATCATGAATGATAGTGAAACCATTGAATATAAAAACATAGGGTTAAATCCTATATTTTTTAGATTTAAGAAGATTGTTATTTAAGCTAGCTAGCTTAAGTTTAACCCCATGGAGAATTACGAGAACCTTAAAATAATTTCCTATAAAAGGAGCTTCCTTTTTACAAATAAGAGATGTCTAACAATCAGGCATCCACACAATGATTTTACTATGGCCTGTCACTTCCTAATGAATACTGCCGGGCAGTCAATAGTAAATTTATAGATTTACCCATTATTAGGGGACACAATAACTAGTACTAACTATCTTTGAACACTTAGATACATATGGTGCCTAAAGGGGCTGGAACAGATTATTATGCCCGCGGGCCACTACTTCAATATAATAGTGCTCCCACAGGTTGCTCACCGTAAATAGCTACACAAAAAGGGGACAATCGTGACTGCAATCATTTCCTGACCTAGCTAGGTCCAATGAAGAAAACGTTAGATGATCTTATGTTGCCACAAAGAGATCCTAAACGTGATCTACCGTTAGGATGTCATAATATATATATATATATATATATATATAATTTATAAATGGAATTTGATTATGACCTATATATATGAGCAAATGATTGTGTTACTGAGTACATGAATCTGATTTCTTTTCTAAGTCCTTAAGACATTGTTTATATATATATATAAACAATGTCATTTCCATATATATATGGAAATTACATTGTACTGAATCTGATTTCCTTCTAAGTCTTAAGATATTGTTTATATATAATAGTCTTAAGACATGTTTATATATATAAAGTCTTAGATAAGGACTTAGAAAGGAAATCAGATTCATGTACTCGTAACACATCATTGTCATAATATATTATAATTATATAATAGGAGCATATAGGATATAATAATGTCAGACATTCTAATATTAGAAATTGTGTCTGATGGACATAGAAAATAATGTAAGACGTTCTGACATAATAAATTGTGTCTGATGGACATAGAAAATAACTCAGACATCATAACACAATACACTATGTCTGATCGACATAGAAAATAAAGTTAGACATTCTAATACATGAAACTATGTCTGATGGACATAGAAAATAACGTCAGATATCCTGACATGATAAACTATGTCTGATGGACATGGACAGTAAATTTAGACATTCTAATACATGAAACTATGTCTGATGGACATAGAATCGGAGTTTAGAACCTAATGTAGATTCTAAACAGAAGGTACAGCTACTTAAAGTCTCAGAAGAGGCTTCCTCTGCGACGTGGTGGTGAGACCGACGCCTGACACATCGTGGCCACCAGTAACGTATTCGGTGCTGAAGTTTTACGTCGTAGTTCTTTCTCCGGTGAATTAATACAATAGAATACAATAATGCGACTCACAGGGAATCCGTTATATAGCAACAGAACTGCCTCGGAATTGGACTACATCCGGAGATTTAAGGGGAGAAGGGGTTAAGAGTTGCAGAATTACGCCGATTTCTCACTAGCGCTTTCAGAAGGTGTGACGATAAGAGACAATTATCTTTCTTTTCTTCAATGAGTGCCCTTTGATCAAGACGTGGAATTGCTCACGGTGCCGGCATGGTCCGCTGGGGCAATCTTCCTCGTAACTTGGGCGTTTCCTGGCAAAATAAATCTACAATGAGTTAACATCTGCCTCATCTTATTAGAATATATTAGTAATTATTATCTTGTTTTAATTGTCTTAAATGTAATTTTAATTGTAGATGTTATATCACATAAATGGCATGCTACACAAAGAAAACACGTAGATTTGCAAAGTGCCTATTACTCAAAATACCTAGGCCTATCTTCAAACAAATATTACTGCAAATAACCAAATAAATTTTTGATATTAAATGCACTCTTTTCTTTATCAAGAATCATAAATTATATCACAGACGAAATTAGGATATAACATTCCTGAAGCATGACCTAAAAGTCATATTTTCATATCAACATCGCCTTGAAATGATAAAGGTTCTACAATAAGGTTTTGGCGCCAGTAAATAAGCGAAAGCATTATCAAGTCATCTTGACTCTGATTGAACTTAAAATCATAAGCTTCACCACAAGGTGTCAGGCCAACATTTCGGTGTGTAGAAGTCTGCCATACGTAGAGAAATATTACTAATAATATTAAGTTATTCTAGACGCTGTCTGGAATTAATTTTTAATTTAATTTATAGCAGAGATTAAATACTTTAAGTGCTATGAATTTGTTTAACATTTAGAAAATTACATAGCACCCCCTAACTCCAATTTAAAAAAATGTACGTTAAACACTTTTTAATAAAGTCGAGTAAATAAATTCCCTTTCCCCTCTAGATTTATTCCACTCTCCTAATTTATTTTCGAATATAATAGATTAACTAAAAAAAAACCTCAAAATATAATCTAAGGTATCAAAATTCCAAAAAATTCTGAGGGAAGGACACTTCAAATAGAATCTAAAGGATATAATTTAAAAAATAAAATAATAAACTCTAGGCGAGGACTGCCATCTTTCAAAAATTACGTTTTGGGCTTGTTCTTTAATTGTAAACATAATGTAAATTAATATTGAAATAATAGTAGATTTAGTTGTGTAAACAAAAATAACTTATGTTATTGTTTGATGTAGGGCTTTTCATTATAAGTACTGAGAGTATATAAGGATGTGGTTGACTTGACGCACTAATGATAAGCTTCCTAAGATCCCCGGAACCACCTAGCTAATTGTAATGCAGTTTTCTTAAATAATGTAGATTTTTACCGGGAAGATTTTAGATTCATAATAAAACAAATTAACTAAAAAAAATAGATGTTTTTAGATTTTGCATTAAAACACGTGACTAATAATTCTATTATTGATGGTAAAATTAATTATTTATCTAATACTTGATTTCCAAATACAAAGAGTAATTTTAGAATACATTTCAATAATAAACCCAAAGATAAATAATATTTTAGTTTAGCTGGTTGTTTTGAATTCACAGATCCTTATAAAGGATTTTCTCTACTTATATGTTTGCTTATAACTAGAGAACTACTGAATAGATTTTAATGCAGTATTTTTATATTATTTTGATTTAGTCTAGAAAAGTTATAATCTAATTAAAATTATCAATGTCCTCAAGGATCTGAGCAGTGAGGTTAAGGCAAAACATGTATTTATGTACACTGTGGATTTGTAAAAGCAAGGACTGCCACAAATGCAGCTACTGTTCCAACATCTAGGTAAAAATCAAACCCAAAAATATAGATTAGCTGATAAGTTTGGAGATTCCAAATTCAAACTTTGACCCACAGCTGCATGCAAATATAACTACTAAATATTCTGTACACGCCCATACGGACTTTTGAATCGATCATTTTTGGCATGCAGCAAAAATAATTCACAATTTTTTTTTTCAAAGAGCTATGTTGAAGGGTATGACGAATATCCCAAATCCCCTAGACGGCATCCCGATGATAGAGGGCTTTCAGCAACGATCCGCTCTTGAACGTTGCTGATAAACAATCGTTCGATTCTCACATTGGTGTGGATTTGTGCTATAGTTTATCTAATCCATTAGATATGCGTTTCCACGCCCCCTACCTTCTTTAATGTGAGCCTTATATTGTCAGGATGTGTTGTGGCCGAAGATGGGGGGGGGGGGGGGGGGGTGGAGAGGCTATATGATTGTGTGGGTTCGTAATTAACGTTCGGCTTGGGTTTTTGTGGTTTTCATTTGTACTAATATATCAGCTATTACAAAATGTGATGTTAATAACAAATATTAGAGGAGATGGGAGAACTTAATAGTTTTACTTAGAAGCTCGTGGCAGAACGAATTATGCAAATAATGCTTAACTAATGGCCTGACTGACCTCTAGGTTATCTACATGGTTTATGAATCTCGGTCCCTTGGGCTCAAACGGTAGCCCTTCAATACAGGTACTGATGTGCCGGCGTCATAACCCACATAGTTCCTAAAATGGGCAGAGTAACCCCCCCCCCCTAGACTTGATGGTGATTATTCAGCCCTGTTAGCTGGATACACGCATATGTTCTATTTGTTTACTAAACAAACACGCCTCTCCATTTAGGCTGTGTGATTACAGTATGTAAGTAAAACAATAAAAGCAGTGATCAAGGGACGTTTAGAGACGACTGAATTGTATCCATTCTGAATGGTGGTGTGTTACCATGAGAGTTCTAGCAGCAGCTCCTTGTGATAAAATAAACTAATGTCGTTTACAAAAGCCTCACCTTAAACTTCGTTACTTTATTTCCTTCAATTAATAAAAATATTCTGTGAGTCTAATCTTAAAATCCACTACACTATATTTTTTGTCTAAGATACTTCTTGTATCAAACCAAGGTTTCCACTATGGTAATTTTTATCTAGTAAATTGCGTGATTTCTTCTCTGTGCGGTAAATTAAAAACTCTTGGACTAGAACCTATATTGTTTTAATGAACATGTTTTTAAAACTGATATTAACGCGAGCGAAACTGTGAGCAAATATAGTTTAAAATAAATCTTCTCTTTTTGTAGAGAGTCAATATACTATGCTTTTTTCAAAAGGGATCTTATTTGTAATAATGTCATCTTCTAATTGTTCTTGAACAGGAGGATCGATCGGTGTGTTCTAAAGAGTTTTTGTAAAATTCTATCTTCTGCCCAGTGGTGCAGGAACGGGAGGGGGGACTTTAACCCCCCTCTCTCACACGCAAATATAGTATAGTAAACCATTTAGATAATGTAACGATCTTATTGAAGCACTAAGTTAACATTATAAAAATAAAATGAGACTGAAGAGATTTTGAAAACTCTGACAGTGATACCAGCTACATCAGCTACTGCAGAAAGAAGCTTTTCAATGCTTTACGAATAAAAAACACTCTTTGCTCCACGATGAGGCAACGTAGACTAAATCACCTGTGTCTGCTTAATGCACACCCTGAGAGATTCAATAAAATTGAAATTGCAAAACTAGTTAGTGATTTTATAGCTAGTAGCGAATACATAGAGCAAAGATGTATGGAAACCTACTTTAATTTTCAGTGTTTCATAGTTTTTAGTTGAGCTAGCATCAGATATAACTTTTCTTAATTTGTTTTGTGTGTATTAATTCTAATGTTTGGAATGACTAAAATAAATAGAAAAATGCACAATGAGCCATCTTGTTACACGCGATCTCACTTTACGCGTTTTCGCTATAACGTGATTCAAACAACAAAAAATGCTTGGTCGGCTGTAATTTCGTAGTTACCCTGTGTAGTGACGGCGTGACCTTGTGCACGCACACTCCAGTGAGGACAATGATCTTTACTGTACAGTTTAGGGTTAGGGGGGTAGTATTGACAACATTGGAGATGCAGGGGCAGAAGTTAAACAGTTCTATATGAAGGGAGTTTGGAAAAGTATTTGGCCTGAAATTTCTGATTCTCATGATTTTGATCCTAAACACGAGCTTTCCAATTCAAGACATGACGTAGTTGACATAGCAAGCTGTTAGATTTGAGGACATATACCAGGCAAATGTTGATGAATTGCTCCAATCACACACAACATAACTCACCAATAAATATCTTATAGAAATGGAGAATGGCATAAAGGATGAAGAGGAGAGCCTTATGTTGTTGAGCCTATCAAACAACTTTCAACAAAACAATTTGCTGAATTTTTAAGCACAGTGCATTGAATCATTGAAGAGAATGACCCTAGCATGGATAGAAAGCACCAAAGCTGCCAGAGAGATTTAGAGTTCTTTGGCTTGTTACAAATAACTCGAGAGAGAGAGAGAGAGAGAGAGGAAGAATGCTGACCGTCAGCTGAGTCTTGACCATTTCATCAAAAAAGTTAAAAATCGTCTGACTAACAATCCAGGGCCTTCACGACAGCAATAGCTTACCATCCCAGTACCTTCAAGAGAGCAAGTACTTACCATTCCATGGTCTTCAAGAGAGCAAGAGCTTACCATCCAAGAGCTGTCAGAAGAACAAAAACCTATCATCCAAAGGCCTTGAAGAAAGCAAGAACCTATTATCTAAGGGCCTTCAAGAGAGCAAGAGCCTACCATCCAAGGGCCATCAAGAAAGCAAGAGCCTACCGTCCAAGGGCCTTCAAGAGAGCAAGAACCTACCGTCCAAGGGCCTTCAAGAGAGTAAGAAACCTACCGGCCTCCAAGGGCCTTCAAGAGAGCAAGAACCTACCGTCCAAGGGCCTTCAAGAGAGCAAGAACCTACCGTCCAAGGGCCTTCAAGAGAGCAAGAACCTACCGTCCAAGGGCCTTCAAGAGAGCAAGAACCTACCGTCCAAGGGCCTTCAAGTGATAATCCAGATTTCCCAGATCCAGTTAATTTACCATGCGATTGAAGATTAACAGTAAGTATACCTGTAGCATTGTATTAGATAAATTAATTAAGAATTGCATTTGTTTACAAATTTCAGGGATTGAAGATTGACAATATGTGTAGGCTACCCATAGTACTAGTACATAGTAATAGTTAGATAAATTAATAAAAATTGCATTCATTTACAAGTTTTAGGTTTTCATTTACTTTTCCCTTATCTCACCCATGTTAAAATCAATTCCCTTTATGTGTTTTAATGTTTTGCGATTATTTATCAGAACCAATTACTCGCATAGTGCGAGGGAAAGCTGTATTATATTTTCCTGTTTTTTTAAATCTAAAAAATGTTATCCTCTATAAAAGCACATGACTATTTTTACCCCCAAATAAAAACGTCCCTGCACCACTACTTCTGCCAATCCAATCCCTTTGCTGATAGTAGTTCTTTGGCATAATTTGCTTTAGCTGCTGATATGTAGCGGACTTTCTTCAGTAATTGAAATTGTAAAGGGATAGTTTAAAATAGAGGGTTTTTCTTTATTGTCTTTTGGTGAGTAGGCTTTACCAAATACATTGGCTTGAAGGAAACTTAGTTTAAATGATCTTAATCCAGACCAATCACTTTTGCCTCGATGATTTAAAACCTCTTTCAGCTCTAAGGATGTTACTCAAAAAAACGAATTCAAGTCTTGCACACCTACACTTCATTCGACGGTTTGTAACGTACCAATAGAAAACACTAGAGCATCATATTTCATAGGCACGATGAAGGTATCTAGTTTTATAAAAAAAAATCTAAAATACCAATTTTCTTGTCCACCGGCATGTATTTAATGGTCTCGTTCAGGAAAAACACCTCACGTAATCAATATATTTTTTCTTTGACAAACTCTACTAAGCATGAATAGCTACGTAGTTCTTATTTTACAAGAGTAACAGAACAATCTCAGCTTTTTCACACCACCACGTAATAGCAGTAGCATAACTATGTGGTTGAGGCAGTGATTAACACATGAATTATTTCATTTGAGCCTCGTCCATATTCATTTTCAACACATGTGTGGAGATGCACAGTTTTATGGTTAATAGAATCCAGATGTATTGTGATATAACGATTACACAAACATAATATCCATTTGTCTTGAGTAGTACTGGTAAACTTTTCTTATTGGTGTTTTGTTAGAGGTTGGTCATTTATTAACTTATAATAATTAAATGACAGAGCAATCCTCTGGCCGCAGTTAAGCTTTTGTAAATATCGTTTAGATCTTGCGTTATGCAGGTTTAAATGATAGCAAGGTATAATTTATGCTTATCTTCTTCAGTTGTTAAAACTGACTTGATCATATTCTGCAGTCTAACACATTCACTACAAATGTCCATCATCATCGACCTAAAGTCTAAATTAAATTTAGAGATCAAAATTCGATGATAAGTGCTATATTTGCATTTATTTTCCTCAGATCCACCAAATAGTTCCCACATTTTCCTCACTTATCAAAGAGTTGACAATATAGGAACGGACAGGACTATTGTTTCTTCCGTAATGTTTTCCCCTACATTTAAACATTTTAATATGAGAAATTATTTCTTCTTTCGGAGCTTCTTTGACTTCACTAACTATAGTCCTCCCCTCTAGTTTCTTTATTATCCTCATCTTAAAGTAAAATGTAAAACTAATTTCCTCTTTAATAAAACTATGAATAAATTATCATTCTTAGGTATAGCTGTAGTATTAAAACCACAATCTAAAAAATAATATACTTTAGCATTTTTTGGAAAAAAACCAATAAAATCTAATATGAAAAAATATATTTTTATCTTGCTTCGAAGGCCACAGGGTCTAGGGCAACTAGGCGCTACTCTCGCAGTAGACTAGACTGCCGATGACGAAGATATCGAGGTTCAAATCTCGGTCGGGTGTACTGGGGGTGGTTTTTCCAAAATATAACTCTCCCTTCACACAAATGTGGGTACACTACCTATAAATATAACCTTCATAATCACTTAAAACCATTAGTGTAATTAGTACATAAGTGTATAAACCAAACGGGAAGTAACACACGGTGCTAAAAAAATAGATTTTATCAAATATTAGAAACAAACTAATATTATCATGTTTTTGAAGTAAAGTGCCAAAGGAAATAGCACCTTTTCTGAAAGATTTTACGTGGTATAGAGTATTTTTAAGGAACAAATAAACTCCAAGAATGATATGCATATCTCAACATCGATAAGAATGTATTCACCCGGTTTTAAAAATAAGCTTCTCAAATAGGCCTACGTCATAATATAAAATGTTTATTTAATTATAATACCTTTGTGCGTGCCCATCAATTCTTTGATTGAAAATAAATGTTCACCCGTCACCTAAAGTCCTGATTTGAATCCTAACTAGAGTTAAAACATGCAGAATACCATATGGGTGTCCACGGCTGCTCATAGCCACAACTCTTATAGCAGTTAGAGGAACCGTATGAATAAGACAAGCCCACAAATTGATAATAATGATTATAAACTCTGAACACTTTTTTGTCCGACGAAACATTCGGAGGATTTTACATAATACACTATAAAGAGCAAGCATCGGCTAAAACGTTGAGTAACTTCCATTTTGGTAGAGGCTGCTAGCACGCTATCTTGTCATCTTTTGATTGCACGCTATCCCTCGGGTGTATTCGTGGGTTTACGTAACCTCCGTGGGGAGCGCTAATCTCTGTTACATTCCAAACCAATGTCCAATAATGGAGGTAAAATTGCCGTAGCTTATTATGTAACACTGGTGGCATCATTACGTCATAATGCAACAGGAACTTGTACTGTACAACAAAATGTTAGTTTTAGTGTTATGAGAAATATTAAACTAAGTAAACAACGAAAAAACCTGTGTGTATTCAATTTAGTTGTTTAAAGTATTTTGGGATATGTTTTAATTTTATGACTACTTGAAAAATAAATTACAATTAGAGTGAAAATGGACCTCCCCAGAGTTGGTCGAGAGCCAATTCCAGGACTTATGGGTCAAAGACAAGAACAATAATCGCAGTGTTGCCAAGTCTATAGTCTCTACCGATAGTACATGGACGTAAAATGGATTGTATTTTGACCGGCAGGATACTTTCTGGCATTATATTGATAAGCCCTGCGATTTTCCTAAAAAAAAACATAATTAATGTAAAATTTGTTAATAGATAGCAGGGCCACAGGAAAATTAGAAAATATCCTAAAATTGGATTGTACACGTGGTGAAATTATATCAATAGTATCCAGATCGTACAGTTGGCAACACTGAATAACCGTGAAACCCGCATTGGTGGTCGCGCGGTCTAATAGACCAGATATAATGTGATGTAGGGCTGAGCCAGTTTCATAGTCAGACTTAGTACACCTCAAGCGCGGTGTTATACTATACAGGCCTACAAGATGGCACCTGCCCAGACCAGAATGGAATGGGCCAGTTTTTTATGCGAAATTGGTCCATTCCATTCGATTTTAGGTAGTTGTCGTCTTATATTTAGTGTAGCACCACACTCGAGGCCAGGGCTTAAGGAGTACCCAATCCGGCGATGAAATCGGCCTAAAGAGTCGCGGTCAGATGTACTGAGAGTGATTTTTCCTTACTTGTTTTTCCACTCACCCTTTAAGCAAATGCAGGTACTTTTTCTTGAGTTACACATTCCTCGTCCCTACCTAATTAGTTTATTAGGGGAAAAGTGCCTAAAATGGCATACTCAGATAAAATGGCATAGGTGCATTTTCTCGCAAGTACTGCTATTTTTTTTCAAATTGAGGGTATTGAGTTATTCCTTAGTTGGAATCATTGATACTCTGTAAATGGCTCACCTGTGCAGAAGGTGTTTCTGAAGTTATTAAAGAAAAATTGAAAAGTTGCTTAGTAAAATATATTTTTTGTTATCTTTCATTGTTAACAAATACATTTAAGGTTAAGTAATTTTACTGTAAATATAATGAGTGTTACTTCAAGTGTAATATGCAGTAATTATGACGTAAAATCGGCCATAAATTATTTAATATTCTTGGTACAATATTTTATTATTTCATAGTTAGCAATGTTGGGTAAAATGGCATACCGGTAAGGATAAAATGGCATAGTGTGTCATTTTACCCTAGGTAGCGTCTTAGTTATTTAAATCAATCATTATCCTGCTAAAATAAATGTTTCTTACTGTAATTTGTTCACCAAACTATATTTTTAATATTTGAAATAGTTACTTAGATTATTTTTAATATTAAATTCAAATATTTTGTGCGAAGATGGTTGTGACTTACGTCAGAAAGACAAAAAGGCAGTCATGGGAAGAGCAAGCAAGGCAACTGGCTATTGATGTGGTAAATAATGGGGAAATGGGTTGGCTTCGGGCATCTAAACTGTTTGGAGTACCACAAACAACTTTAAGAAGGCGGGACAGGAATAAAAACAAGCAGATTCAAGGTGTTAGCAAGGGTTTGGGTTGATTCAAGTCCACATTTGACTAAGAATCAGAACGTGAATCGGCTGGCCTTGCTAAGAGGGAAAAAATTTTGTGTGCGATATTTGCAAGCCATGATAACTATATATAAAACAACAAAAGTCATAATAGAAGGTTTAATTTGTATGTTTAATGTTTTTTCTGTGTAAGATTAAACGTATGCCATTTTACCCATACAGTATGTATAGAATAGCACAGTGTTATATTTTGTATTTTAATTTTTTAACTAATAAATATATGTAATAGTGATGTTTTTTTGGTGTTCATTTCAAAGATTATATATCATAGTTTATAAAAAGTTAGAAACAATTAATTTCAGAAGAATATTCTAGAAGAAATTTCAAAACTTAAAAATGGTATGTCATTTTAGGCACATTTCCCCTATATATATATTTATACGGATACCCCGTACGCGTAGTAAGATGGGAGCACCAAAACAAATTTATTCCTGAGCTCATTCACATTTTCTGGTGACTTTTTTGGCCATGGGTTTGCTTAGTGCAGGGAAGGGGGAATAGGGGGACACTTTCGTCACGTACCCCTTTCAGCATCTGTTCCTTAGTTGACCGATTTGTTTAAACAGTTTAATTGATCTTTAGAAGATACATTGCACAAACTTTTGTTAGAAACTAGATCAATTATTTTGTCTCTGCATAGTAATTATTTTTTTCAAATTAAAACTTCGTCCCACAGAAACAATAATTAATGTAGGCCCGTTGGGTGGAATAGATTATCCTGTTATAATAATTGCTAAATTATTCCCTTCCAGTCTTTGGCGGTGACTAACTATACCAGAATTTTCTTACGAAGGAACATTATCTGACATCTAGAAAAACTTGCTAGATCTACTTTCAAGTATTCACAGTCAAGTCATATGATATACAACACTAATTTTTGGCTATACATTTCCAATAAATGTAAAATAACATTAAAATATAATTCGTAAGAAAATCAAGATATAGTTTTATTTTAATTATTTTTACCATTTTTTTTAGCACCGCGTCTTACTACCTGTTCTGTTTATATGCTTATGTATTAATTACGCCAATTGTTTTAGGGATGAAGAAGGTTATATTTAGATTAAGCGTACCCTCATTTTCATGAAGGGAGAGTGGAAAACCATTTAGGGAAAAACCACCCTCAGTACACCCAACCGAGATTAGAACCCCGATCTCCCCCTCATCGGCAGTCAACTCTACTGCGAGAATGACGTCTTAGATCATGTGGTCAGCGAAGAGGGATCTTACTGTTTGTCTAAAATATTAACGTAATAGACTAAAAATAAAGGTGATAGGATAATTATCAATTGCTGAGCCGTCATGTTGAGGGGAGGTGAACGCTCAGGTCCAGACGGTTGATAGTGGTGACGTATTAAAAAGAAGTAGGCCTATTCAAACAACCTCTATCTACAATATAGTAACATAAAAATTCTCCTCGTATGATTTTACAGTGATGCTCGTTGTCCATAGCAATAATATTGTAGGACAGATACATTATTATTGTTATTATTATTATTATTATTATTATTATTATTATTATTATTATTATTATTATTATTATTATTATTATTATTATTATTATTATTTGTTTTTAATATTTTCAATAACATAATTTCTTGCAAATTTGCCCTTGATCATGTAGGCGTTCTTATCCCTTCTCGGGCTTCTCGTAATCAAAAATTATTTTTTCTTAATAGCTCTTACAAGGTAAGCCCTATAGGTCGTTGTATCCATAGTGCCAATTCTAGATTTGTCGAATTCGACTTTTATCATAAAAGGAAAGCTAAACTCAGAGAGTTATTTAAGGATATCCCATATCAATAATTTATCTTGTAGAGGTTCTGCCTATATTATTTAATACTATTTAAGTTTACATTGTTTAAGTTTACAATATTCTGATCTATTTTTTGCATAATGTTACTGCTTTTAACCACTATTTGGTTATTTATTTTTAATGTTACTTTTTATTCTTATCATTATTAACTACTTTTTTGTCTCGTGGTTTGTTTATCGGTATATGGCATTATTTGGCCATTTTTTGTCTATCATGTTTTCTTATGTAAATGTATGTATTGTAGGGTATGTACTTGTGTGCTTTTCAGTGCTGGCCTGTTATAGGTCTTACGACTGTTGGTCGGCACTATAATAAAGGAAATTGAAATTGAATTGAAATTATTATTATTATTATTATTATTATTATTATTATTATTATTATTACTACTATCATTATTATTATTATTATCATTATCATTACTATTGATTTTATATTAGGCCGAAATATAATTTTTCAATCAATTTTAATTGCTATACCGCGTGGAACTGTGGATAACATTATATCCGCATTTAATCTTCCCAAATTAAGAGCTATAAAAGGAAGTAATAATATTGATCCCAAGTGCTCAGAACTTTGATGATAAGTTTCACTGACTTCGGTTAAGCATCGATCACTTTCACGAAAGCTCTATAAAATGGTTTGCTACTAAATAAGCTGCATTAGTGTTTATATTTTCAAAAGCGTAGTTCTTTCAGTTCTATTTTTACTATCAATCATATTTGTTAGCTCTGGAATATATCTATATATATTTACTTTTTCAGGTAATAGACAAGATTAATTTCACAAGCTTATTCGCGAGAAGAATTTAAAAATCTTGTTTCATTTTTCACTTTCCTTTTTAGATAGCCCAATAAACGAATATATATATATATAATATATGTGTGTGTGTGTTTTGCCGCGTGGAACTGTAGAAACTATTGTAAGAAGCTCACATTGTTGAAAAAGGTCGTGGCTCTGTAAATATGGCGGTTTAGAAAGGAATGTACGCAAATTAAATACATGGAAATCTCATGTAATCAACATTTTAGCATGGAATATGATCCTTTCTGGTAATATTTTATATTATATAAATAAACGGTATGTATGGTACACCGCACAGACATTCTCTCTTCTTTACCCAAAAATTGAACAATTTGCTTTTAGCCCGGGAACTGGATGGTACTCCTAGTTTAACCTGCATCAGTGGCAGTCAATAAATAAACAAATTGAGACTAGACAGTAGGTGTTATTTTGTATCTCAAATAGTTGCAGAGAAAGGATCAACATTAAATATCTACTCTTTTCTAAGGAACCTTAAAAGTCATGATCATGGGGAAATAAGATGTTAATCAGTGCCTATATACGAATTTTAATCAAAATTGTTCACCCTTAGTTTTAGAGTTATACAGATAGTTCCATAATGTTCCTCTGAGGGGGACTTCACGAAAACTCTAAATACCAAGTTTTAAACTTTTTGGTAAAATGGTTTCATCTCTATCCCCATAACAGACCGATGAAATCATTAAAACCATGTTTTTGGGTTCAGGGGTATCATAAAACAAAATCCCCAATTCTATTTTTTGACGATCACAATACTTTCTCTCACCATGGGCTCACGGGATAATAAAAAGTGAAATTTGGTAAAAAGTTGAAATAAAGCTTTTTCGAAATGACTGATTCAACTTACGACCCAATACTTTTAAATCTTTGTTTTTTCCATTTAACGTCTTGAAAATATAAATTTTAATATAATGTAGTTTATATTGATATCGGTTGTATGCTAAGGGTGTCCATACCCCCAGCATACCTTTTGGCAACGTGCTTCACTACTATGGAACAAAATGTGCGAATAGCTCGATAAAATACCAGCATCAAACTATGTAGCACAAATCACACGACTAAGGTGTTTTACCAAAGTTGCATGTGCCACATACAGCTTTGTAACTCCAAAGATAATCTTAAAGGAAGATACAACTTTAAATAATATGGAATTTCTTGGCTATAAAAGGTGCTGCAGCCTAGTGTGGAAGTTTTAAAAGTAGTTTTATGCACATACAACCTTGTAATACTCATAACTTTTTTTTTTCAAAATATGGCACTTACAACCTTGTAATACTGATGTGACGATATAGTGCCGGTGGGGCTACTTGTCGGCACTCTTGGACTTAGCTTGAATGGAGGAATAAGAAGCTAAGGATTCAGCCTATAAAAAATGTAAGAACAAAATTCTATTTCGGCTAAATAATTCTTTAAACCTTTATTGTGTATTTTCTAACTTTTCAAAATTTCTTTTTCGGTGACTTGTATTATTTCAGGAATGAGAATTTATGATACAAAATAACTTAAGTCGATGTTGGACTTTGAGTCGATTATTTGACAGATATCGATAGTTCTAAATTGTTTCATTGGATATCGACAGTTCTAAATTGTTTTCATTGGGTATCGATTAGTTGTGAAGAGAGAACTTTTGATAATTATGAAACGGACAAAATTTATTATGAGGACTAATGTTAGTGTTTTATTCTCTTTAACGTACTTTGATTTTGTCTTTTGTAAATATATTGGAACAGATTTCGCTTAAAGTTTAGTATTTATTCTTGGTAATGTTAATTGAACTTGGTTGTGAAGTTTATTTAAAACTTTTTAGTGTGTGTGGGAATATATAAACTTAGAAATGTTGAGATAAATTTAAAGATATTTCTTTATTAATTGTGAAGGTAGATTTATAATGGACAATATTTCTTTACGAAGGTCACATAACTTTATTAGTTGGTTCCATGCATATAGGAAATAATTAATTATTATTGTTCTATTCTAACGTAATAACTTCGAGTTCATTTTGACATTCTATCTTGACTTTTGTTTTGCATCTATGATCCTATATCATATAAAACTCTTTTTCATTGTTCAGCTCGGCTATCTTTATATATGTTTAATATTCCTTTATACTGTTATATACTATTCAAAATATCTATATATCTTTACTAATATATTTACTTATGAAAGTTTTCAATAAATATCAACAAAACTACTTCAAGTTTCTTTAATGTTTGGATTTGTAACCATACCCTTTGGTTATGTTATATGTGTTTTCCTTATTTTTTAATGGATGATTACACTTTAATTCTCTTTGAGGACGACCGTCAACTAACTATTCCCGCAACTAGTGTGAGTTGCGTGTTCTAAGTTTCGTATGTCGATTCTCAGGCATTCAAAACAATAACTCCAGTCGCTCACTCTTATTGCCTCTTTTTCTACCCACCCTTGTATTTTATTTGGACATCCTATTGTGGTGTAGCTTGCTAGGATGGTTCAATTCCAACAGATTGTTTTGATATTAATTAATTGAAAGGAACGCCTAAGAATAAGTTATAAAGAGGTTTAAATGAATAAAAAAAATCAGGTACATACTTTAAAGTAAAACTAGAAAGCATATAAGATTACCAGGTTATACGGTGAATTGAAGAATAACCTTAAAATATAGATCATAAAGAGTTTAAATAAAAATTGTCGGAGAATAAGTATAACATATCATTTTGTAAGACACATATTGAATAAAGTATTTAAAATTGACAATAGAATCAGTTATATTTTGTGAGAGTTAAACTGGAGTAAATATAACCAGGACAGTTGAATGGGTTAAAATACATTAAACATATTAAATTAAGGTTGGTGTTGTGATGGTTCGATTCAAAACATACACAGCTGTTTTAACAGCTTCAGCCCATAATTCTTCTGGAAGGTTTATGGCAAGTAACATAGATCTGGCACTTTCACAAAGGGTACACATTTCACGCTCGGCCCGCACATTCTGCTCATGAACACACGGAGTTGATAGCTCATGAACAATTCCTTTGCTTTTCAGAAAAGCATTGAATTTATTTGACAGGTACTCTCTGTCACTGTCTGTACGTAGAACTTTTATGTTGTTGCTGGTCTGCTTTGTCACAAAAGCTTCATAATCTTTGAGCTTTGCAAACATTTCGTGTGTGTGATGCATGAAAATTACAGAGGGTATCCCGAGTATTCATCCTTACACAATAAGAAATACTTTGAACCACCCGGTGACTGTACATTAGCTGGTCCACCTCATCAGCACAACTCTTTTCACCGGGATTATCAGCTTTCGGTCTCTTGCTCGATGGGTGTGGTTTGCGAGCATGCTTTCCCATAGTACACGCTTCACAAAAAAAAATTGGATTTGTCTTTGATTATTAAACCATTAGCTGCATCAAATTGTTCCGTTACATTAAATTAACTGACATTAATGTGACCCAACCTCACGTGCCACAGCTTCAGGGAGTTAACTTCTGCAACAATACACTTTGAAGAAACTTGTACCTCAAAAAGCATTCGGAGCAGTGATACATGACGCACCCCTTTCGCTGATAAGGCACCATTTCTTTCTCGGAACTCACAGTGATTATGGCAACTATAGAATGAGAAATTTTTGTCATTGATCGCTCCCACTGAAAATATATTTTGTTTCAAATCCAGACCAAAAAGTACTTTGGTCAATTTCCGCTTGACCTGCTTTCCATGTACTTCTGCAAGAATATATATTGTGTCGATAGCTGCTACAGGTAGCATCATGTCACTTGCAATTTGAACTAACTTTATCTTAACAACCGGTCTGAGTTTACTGAAAAAAATCACGGTGGAGTGTCATGTGTAGGCTTGCACTCGAATCTGCCTACCACACAGATTTGTCCTCATATGTCGTTTCTGAGAAGAATGCTGAAATATCACACACATATGCAGATGCAGAATCATCACTCATTTTCTTCCTTACTTTTCTTCATCTGCTATTCGCTTTTCACATTCATGATACCAGTGACCAATCTCGTTGCAGTACCTACAAGAATGTTTTCTTTTCAACTCTTCAATAATCCTGGAATTTTTCTTCTGCTTGTCCTTGGAATCATTAACCTTCTGGTAATTGGATGATATTTGTTCTTGTTTATCTAGTTTTAGCTGCAGGGCTTTTACCTGCAGCGCAAGTGAAGAAGGCACCTCTTCCATTGATGCCAATATTTTGTCCTCACGAATTATCCTCGTGATTAAATTCTACTTTTTACCCTCATCTTTTGCGGTGCACTCCCATGGTAAATGCCGAGAATCTTGATGGCAAACTGCTCAGCAGTTTATACATCACAGCTGAATCAGGTGGCTTTTCACCTGTGTCATAAAGCTTCTTACAGATGGTTTCAAATTTTTCTAGCTGTGTCGCGACAGGCACGCCATTCTTGATCCGAAAATCGTAAAATTGTTGCCAACAATCTTGTTTCGCATCTTCTCTTGTATCTCCATACAAAGAATGTAGTTCATCCCAGATCATTTTCGGAGTCCTACATTTTATTAAATTCACATGAAATGTCCGATCCCCTGAGCTCAATAAGATCACTGCTGTTTTGGACTTACACTTTTTCCATACTTTCCACGCATCGAGTTTTGCTGCTTTGTCGGGCTCTGGATCTGTCCCTTCCACAAATTCTACCAAATCTTGAGTATCAAGTAAGAGCGACACCCAAAATTTCCACAATGCGAAATTTGTGCCGTCGGATTTTGTGAGATCGTATGTGTCCTTCTCCATCATTACTGCAAGCGGAGAAAATAAAGTACACTGGATGCAATATACACGTAATGATGACACTAACAAAATGTACTAACGACATGAACAAACCGTACCGACAACACGAACAAAATTTCTCTCAACTCGCACTTCACGATATAATGGCGTCGCAGTAGAAGCGCGCTGGGCCCATAACCTGATGAGTTAATACTGTTCAAATATTAAGCATACCAGTTTTTATCTCTTCACTGTGCTGTTATTTATTTTATCAGCCATTAAACGAGTATATATTACTGATTTAATTTTGTCTAATAACCACCAACATTAATTAAACACTTTGGAGATCACAAACACACGGACAAACATTACAAGTCTGTTACACGCAATTGAAAGAACAACCCACGCATGCACAATAACACAATAGACCAGAGACAGGACAACAACTACATATATCTCATCATAGTAAAGAACTAAATAATGTCAACAGAATCATCGAAGAGTATTTGAGTTTGGCATCTGATCATGAAGAAGCAGATGACAGTATTCTAGCCCATATTTCTAACATGACACTAACATAAAATGTGAGCAAAGTGATTGTTTGTTCTATTGATACCATACACTGTGCTTACAACTTTGCCAGCAATTTATTCTCTGACAGGCTGCGACACTACAAGTAAAGTCAGTTTAAAAAAAAAAGCACCACCGAAAGCAGCAGAATCTGGTTCTGCGGACTTGTTATTTATTTTGGTAAGGAGCCACTAAACGAGGACATGGAAAAGAGAGAAGAAGCATCTTTGGTTCATTCACTTAACTTACGTACAATAGATAAATTGCGTTTTCATCAATATCATCCCAAAAAATGCGTCACTTTCAAGACTTGGCACCTACCTCTAGATCAATCCGTCTTCACATAAAAAGAAGCTAATTTCAGTGCTATAAATGGATTCACGCTCTAGAGGTGTCTATTAGATTATGGTTACATGGATAGTGAGGGCATTTTAATTCCGCAATTAACAGATAATCCAGTGAAGCCTGCAGATTTACCTAAGCCCTGTAATTGCCAAAAGTTCTTTAGAGAAAATGTATGTCCCTGTCGAAGATTGGAAATAATGTGCTGCGACTTTTGTAAATGCAAAAACAGTGATTTGGACCAGTGCAAAAATCCTCATAAATAATTCCGATCTTAAGCTAATATTATAAAATGATTACCTTCAATACTCCACCAACTTTTTAAAATAATTCCTAAGTTAACATTAATTTGTCTTTATAAGAAACATATTTTTAGCACTTGGGAATCACACAATACTCTATACTTAAAAATATTGTTTTCTTAGTATTTAATATTTTGTATGATTTATTCAAAAACTACTGGGCTTATCAAAAAGAGTGTGAGGACAAAGTTGATTTGTCCTATAAAAAGGAGTAAAATGAAATATAAAACATTAAAATCATATCAATGCATACGGAGATACACTAGACAGAAAATAAACACAATTTTTAGATATTTTCTATATTTTATGTTTTTGTTCAAAAACTACTAGGTTCCTAAAAAAAAGTGTAGAACAATAATCATTGATATTTTAAAATTGAATAAAATGATATATAAAACATTAAAATCTGTGTAATAGATATGGAGATACAGTAGGCCGAAAATTAAGCAATATTGCTGCTATTTTCCAATATGGTTGTCAAACGACCACGATTTGGAGCATGTGACAAACAATTTTTATTACTAAGGCCCAGCAATCATATTTAGGACATATATAAGTACACACGTGACATGAGCTAGCTCCTAGATTATAAGACAAACAAGAGATTGTCAACAGTTATAAACATGAAAATCAAAGAGACTAAAACATTCTGTAATACAGCGCTAATGGCACATGAAGAACGAACACATTGGATTACAGTTTCAATATAAACTACATAGCACTACTACGGACTAGCATTATAAACTTAATTCAACATCCTCCCTATTTTTAATGTGAGTCCATGACCTCTAGCACATTTCAAAAGTTTCTTTCAGTCCACAGGCTTGGTGAGTGAGTCCGCTAACATGGATTGCGTTGGCGAGTATTTTAGAGAAAGCTGTTCATTCCCGATCTTCTCACTTACAAAATGATGGCAGACATCAATATGCTTGTTGCGTGGTTGATAGCCAAGTTTAGGGCACCTTGATTGTCCACATGAGGTAAAGTTGGTTCTGTTCTACCACCAAGTTCTGGACTTAAACCTCGTAGACAGAGCGCCTCTTGTGCAGCCGCAGACAGAGCTATATACTCTGATTCTGTTATTGAGAGTGCGGTGGTGGGTTGCATTTTTTTTTGTTCCACGAGATCGGTGAGCTATTTTTGAGAAATATATAATCCGTGACAGATCACCTCTAATCTGGGTCACTAGCCCAATCTGCATCACAGTATCCCACACAGTTCGATGTTCCTCGAACATTTTTGTCATTGAACTCAAGTTTCCAAGTGATGGTCCCCTTCAGGTATCTGAGTATGCTCCTCACTGCAGCCCTGTTTACTGATCCTGGATTATGATTGAAGCGACTCACAGAGCTAACAGCATAGCTTAAGCCCAGTCTGGATATCTCTGCAACAAACAGCAAATTCCCAACAGATTCCTGGTAGGGTATAGCTTCCATTCCAACATTTTTCACACAAAAACGCTGAAATAAGCTGTTAGATCTGTCCCCCCAGACTCAAGCAGACGATAAACTTGAGCGTTACGCTTTGATCCAATGAAAGAGGTGTGTTTATGTACATCCGGTGTTATTATAGATAGGCTTGCCAGATTTCTGAAATGTTCAACCGGGACACCGGAATGCCGAAATTTAAACATTTTATTTCTTACATGTTAATATTTATATATAAGTTACTTAAGTAAGAAGAAACACTTTGAATGAGGAGTAAAAATTTGAACTATATTTACATGTACTTCTCATTGGCTAGGACTTTTTTTAGAAAGTATTTTTTGGTTTTAATCTTGTTGTAAAAATCTTCACAAGCTAATCTGATATTAATTTTACATGTCATCAAGCTTTGAACCGTAGATTCCTTCATTAAACCCCTATCATCAGTCCATGCGTTGTTCATCAACGAAAATACTCTCTCAACTGGTGCTGATGTCCCAGGTAAGCAGAAGGCATACTCAACAATCTTGATCAGATTGGGGGCTTCTATGTGATTCTCCTTGAAGTGATCAAACAGCCTGAGCCATTTTTCTTCACTTGAAATAATCACATCTCTGGTAGTCTCTTCTTGCTTCCACTGTTCCCAATTTGACTGCAAATACTCCTTAGCAAGCACAAGTTCGTCAAACAGCTGATCATTGTTTATTTTCATATCGGGTACATCAAGACTGCTATTAATAATTTCAGCAGAAGTTTCGTCGTTTTCCCAGTCAACAGCATTTGTTTTGGTCATATTGACCCATGACAACTGTTTAACGTTTCCAAAACTATTCTCCCAGAGGTCCAAGTATGCAATGCATCTTTCATAAAAACCATCAAATTCTTCTTTCACTCTGTTACGGACTTGCTCATATAGATTCCTGTAGATGTTCTTTGCGCCCATAGGGATAAAGTTTGAAGCCTTTCTTTCTGTCAGATTTCTTTTGAGATCTTTATGAGCTTCAGCAACCTCAAAAGCTGTAGTGTTATCTTTTTACATTCCCAGGATGGCTTTGTTAAACAGTGCAAGCTGTCCGTGGACAAACAACAAGTATAGCTCGCCCATTTAATCAGTAAACAACTTTTTTATTGTTGATGAACACATTTCTTGATCTAAAAAAAACTCTTTCAAACCTTCAAAAATCTGTAAAATTCTTTCCAGAGCGGGCATCATTGATAGAAACCGGGTGTTCCCGTGTTGAATGAGTTTACGGTACTGTATCTCGCCATATTCACAAAATTATTTTAGTTTAGTTACACAGACTGTGTATATGTGGAAGTATTTATAAATCTTCACCAGTAAGGCCTCAATATCGATTGGGAGACTGTCTACTGCAGTTTGCACACAGTTGTGCACAATGTGTGCTCCACATCCGATTCCATTGACTTCCCGTCCTAGACTATTCTTGAGTCGATGGAAAACATTGTTTTTCCCTGCTCTTTTCACACCACCGAAGTTAGTGTTGCAGTTATCTCCACAAAAGCCAACTACTTTGTTGTTCAAATCGCTTTGCAACAGGATATAGTATAAGTGATTTATAAGAATTTCAGATGTTTCACCCGCCACAGATTTGAAATCTAACAACTTTACTTGCATACCTGAATTAGGATTAAAGTAGCGCACAAAAATTGGCACAAGTTTGATATCCTTTCTGTTTGATGCATCCATACTTACAGATACGTAGTTTGACTTGGTCAAGTCTTCTTTAAGCTCTTCTTGAGCTAAAGGAGCTATGACATTTAAACTATTGCCTCACACTTAGTTTTTCCGAGTGAGAATTTAGGTTCAAAAAACTTAGAAATTAGTTTTGATGAACAAGAAGTCGAACTGAAACTTAGGCTATGGTTTGCTGGGTGGTAAGCAAATGTCGCCTCTTTCGCTGCTAAGTCTAAGTTATTGTCATTAGAACTCAGTCTTAAAAAAAACTGGTCAGTTTTGATGAGCTAGCAGCACATGCTAAACTCTTTTTGTGTTTACTCGACTGCAAATGATCTTTTATATCGGATCGACCACCGTGAGCAACCGAAAACTCAGAATTACAATGTGAACATTTAGTTCTATCGTCTTGATGTTGATTACCAGTGCCAGTACGTACCTTCTTCAAAAAAGGGAATTCATTCTGTAAATCCTCGGTGAATTTACACGACCGTTTTGGCATTTTAACAGAGAACGCATAAACTTTCACTTAAAACATAACTAAAACAGCGCTAGCTTACTAACATAACAATCACCGCCGACGGGGACTGACAACTGACTGACTTATCTCAATCGCAAGCGTCTAGCGCCGAGGTGGGTGGGTCCAACGTTATTGCACACGAGGGGGTGTAGCGTGCAGCGAAATCTCTTCTGGCGCTAAAGCTACACCCCTTAGTGCCAAATATTGGACTACTCACCCGGAGAGCGGGACGGCGAGACAAGACGATACGATGACAATATTATTAGCAGACCATCACTCTTCCACAATTTTCACTTTTCATACAGTACAGTGAAATAAATGACAAAGTATTTATCCTAAATAATCCTTCCCAGTTAATTATTTTTAGACTTTTTGGTCATCTATTATAAGAACTATAATCAAATTTAATTTTTACCGGGACGTGAAGTAAACCGGCCGGGACACCGGGACTTTGTCTGAAAACCGGGACTGTCCCGGTCAAACCGGGACGTCTGGCAAGCCTAATTATAGAGAACAATTGATTAGCTACGTGTCTCAGCAATCGCCTTCTTTCAAGTGTTTCAAGATTCTACCCCTATCAGCGCCACATACATCAACGCACGGTACCTATAGTAAATAATAAGATTTTAAATATCTCTCTTAGATGTAGTTCAAATTAGTTAAAAATGCAAATTCAGAGTTATTATTATTATTATTATTATTATTATTATTATTATTATTATTATTATTTATTATTATTATAATATTACTCTTAATTTCTCTATGGCACTAGGAGCTCAAAAATAATAATAATAATAATAATAATTATTATTATTATTATTATTATTATTATTATTATTATTATTATTACTAAGCCCCGCGTCTTACTACCCGTTCGGGTTATACGCAGGAGCTCAAGAGTTACGGCACCTATTCCTATCTTGAGCAAGTTCTATCCAGTCCACCTCATTACATACTATCTCTTTCGGTTCCATTTTGATAATATCTTCCTATCTGCGTCTAGTTCTTCCCAATGATCTCTTCCCATTGGGTTTGCCAGTCAATACCCTGAACAAGTTTCTAGAATATCCTTGTAACCCCCCCTTTGATTTGATAGGTTCTTATTGCTATAAATAAAAGGTAGGTTAGTTACAAGAGAGTTTATTTTGTTTTACAAACAACTAGCAGACATACGAGAGCGAGGCACTCTAGGAAAGTCGAGTGACTGACCGATAAGGGCCGAAGTAAACAATAAATAAAGGGGCAAGACCCCAAGTCTTTAAGAGAAAACAGAATGATTAATACCAACATAGACATAATTAAATTGACCCTCGCAGAAGGCGACTAACCTAGCAAGAAAGTTAAATACAAGTAATATGTATAGGTCTACACGACCTGGCGATGTTGACACTACATTGACATTAGTATGAAGTTTTATAATAGACTGCCATTGTAAGGCGCAACAGAGAAAAGCAATAAATGATTCACCTAAACCTAACCTGTTACAATAGATCCTAATCGAATTAGTTCGATCTAATTATTATTATTATAATGACCAATATGCTGGGTGCACGGGCTCGCGCCCCCCGAGTTGAGTAACAACTTAAAAAAATTTACAATCATAACAAATCTTTAACTTTTAGCAAGCAGAACAACTATTTTAAATAAGTTACACATTAAACAGAAATAATTAGCGCCCCAAGATGGCGACATACTAAAGTTCCATTAGCGCCCCAAGATGGCGACATGCTAAAGTTCCAACCCGTCCGTGAGGCGGACACAACGTTAAGTACAAAGAAACAAAGCTAGCGCATAAACCATAATGGCTGACAGGCAAATCCTGCAGTCTCAGAGAAATATAGTTATAAGTAACCATGATTTATATTTAAAGTCGAAACTTAAATTTTGAACGATTTCACCCAAACATAATTTAGAAAACGTCGATCAACAACCTACGTCTAAATCTAAGACAAGTGTCTCACCTAATCGAGTGCAGAGAAATGAGTGACATCACTACACAGTCCAGCCGTTATATACTGTACAAAGTCAATCACGTGTTCACATACGGCGGGAATCACACTGGGACGAAGGGAGAGGGGTGTACGTTGCTTCGACAGAAGTCTCGATTATTCTCGTGATAATTTCAAATCACGCGCCGGTGGATGAGTCTTGTTTCACTCGAACACAACCGTCGGCGCATACGGGTTAGCGCATCTTGATGTTCAATTGTCCGAGTCTTGCTCTAATCGGGCCTCGAGCCACGGGCGGTCAGTAAGCCGCGTGATGTTGAGTGGAGTTGAGTGCGCGTGTTTCATGAAGTCGAGATCCAGCCCAGTCAAAGGGGACCAGATCAGGTGAGCCAGATCGTCCATGTTTGCTTTATGTCTGTGACAACGTCACATCCTATTCACATTGCATATCCTACCCACTGTAATCTGTGAGACTTGATTATACTAACAATGTCTTGTGAAGATTATTCTTTTCCTAATTTACAATTTAATATCGATATTGCTTGTTTACATTGTTCCTAAATATTTAAACTTATTAAACCTGTCAAACTATATGTTGTTTGCAGTAATCTCTAAATTATCGACCTCAATCTGTGTTTTTTGAGTGATCTTTTACGTTAAATTTCAGCGTTGACTTCAAAATCTATTTCCTTACTAGCCTCTAATAAAATATCTGCACTTCTTGTAGCGGCATCCCTACTATTGCCCAACAAAACTAAATTATCTGCGTATCCTAATAGCTACAGTGTACCGTTTAATATAAACCCCTCCCTAGACTCTTGCATTCAGGGCCGGTCCTAGGCAATTTGTGACTCCATGCGAATTGTAGAATGTGGGGCCCATGAATATATTTTATGAAAGATTAGAGCAGTCCAATCACATAACAAATTAGATAATATGAATCAGACTAAACAAAAAATATATCAGGGTAGCATCTCATATGATCTTGAAACTAAAACGAACATGTGAGATTGAACTAATTATTTAAAAAGTGACTTAGTGATTGACCTATTATTTTGGGATTGAATAAATCAAATTAAATTTCTTAATTTAAAATTGAGTATAAATCGTTAAATTTAAACTTTAATTGATGAATATAAATACAGTTTTTAATAATTTTCTTACATAGATATTTTGAAAAACCACAATTAAAGAGAAATCTTTAAAAATCACAAATGATTTGAACTAATGGTTGCTTAAATATTTGGGTCTGGACTCTAGAGCTTAGCTTATATTTTAAAAGGGTAGTTCGCCCTCTTGAGACGACATTACCATAATGTAAGCTTGGATAAAGAGGGTAACTAGAGGAAAACATCTCATTTTCAATTGTGCTGAGCTAATGGATTTTAGCTTGCACAATCATGTGACTTTTTCACCTTTCAAGAGATCGGCTACGTTTCATGAACTACCCTGCAGTTTGGTCTCCCCTGGACCTAGATGTCTATGTGAGTGTGTTTCAAGGTCATCGCCGATGAGCTTCATCTAGTTCAAATGCAGTAATCAACCATCTCAAGAAAATGTAATGTTGAGGCTTCACTCGCTTCACATTGCCTCTCTCTCTCTCTCTTTGCTATCACTGTGCATGCGCTTACCCCTCTTGATGACGCTCTAGCCTGCGCTAAGACGTGATTGGCTGAAACCTGTTCTCTTCCTTTTTCCCTCTCAATCAGGAAGTTCATTTAATACACCAATCGAGCAGAATAATACACACAACTGGTAATAATTTACGACTGATCGGGTCTCTAACTGCATCAGTCCATCTGAGTAGGCCCTGGCCGGAATGGAGTCCGATGGAGTCATCGCAGGGTCTACCCGAAGGTAGGATTCCGCCACATTTCGATCATAAATACCATTATAGTCTACTGCTGGTGCACTGAAAGTGCTCCGCCTGCCCTACCATTGGAGCTACAATCACGCTGCACTCTCACAACTGGCTTCTATGTTCAAGTCGGCCCACGCACTGACTGTTTTATGGCCAGAATGGCTAATATCCGTCTACGTACGGTTTGTGCTGTTACTTGCCGGGCATTGTATCTTTTACTATGTAATTCCAAATGTATAGTGATGAGTCATGAGAAGGTTAAGCATCAGCTCAGCTTATTTGGGAGTCATGAAGCGTTTGTTTCCTTCTAAGTTTATCGCCTGGATAGATGAGGTAAATTAGTATTGAGCTAGTTTAGCCAATATTATAAAGTTGCTACAAGAGTCAACAAGGGCAAGATAGTTCAATGAGTAAATATAGTTTCATGTTGACATGTACTACTTGTGTTGCTTATCATGATAAACGGCTTATCCGCACCAGTTAGAGTTATGTTATAATTATATTTATATACAGCCGTCAGTATGGCTAATTGTCTAGTTAACGTTAGATTGGTTGTTTGGCAATGTTCTCTATATTATTAGGGAGGGAACGTCCCAAGTCACTAGTGGGGAGTGGCTGATATGTTTTGATGACCTAATTAGGTCTGTTAGCCTTGGTTATGTTGTCTTGTATTCAATTATTTTGGGATCCTATATTCTACTACTTATTGTTGACTCAACCCTTGGTCGACCTTTATATCGCTCAAATAAATGTATTTGAAGCCCAGTAGACGGCCTCCTTATGTCTAGCTCTCGTTGTAGTTGTACTTGTTGGGTACATCCTGTAGTCAAGTTTTGTTCGTGAGTGTAGCCATTATAGCTCTAGGCTGTAGTTATGTCGCCCTAACTGGGCTAATTATCCTCGTATTTGAGGGACTTGGTTAGCAACTCCTCATTGTGACTGTGATGTTAACTCACTATAAGTTGCCATAGAAAGAGCGTTTAATTGTTTAATTGCTAGATGCCTAAGTAGCATGGCTTCCTAAGAGCCTAAGTGAGCATAAGCTAATGGGTTAAGGACCATATGCATTAGGGTAGCGACATTTAATTGCACGAGCTCTTCCTTAGGGTCAGTTCAAGGGATTTACTTAAATGTTAATAATAATAAGCCCATCGCAGTCTAGTTTGCTGCGGATATCGAGTTGTAGGGATTGTATTCTTGTGAGCAATTAGGATCCTGGATATAAATACCAAATTTTAATTTACTTTAGTTAACTACTCTTACCTCATTTGCCTGTGCTTACGGAGCTAATTATACTGGATGATTTGTTTTCAGTTTATTAACTATATTTCTATCTACTTGTTGTTATTCTATACTTTACTATCAAAATATATTTATACGAGAAGAGAACAGAAACCAAATGAACTACCTCTTATGTCTCCTACTGTACTCTATTTAAACGACTCTTTAATAAAACTCTGTACGCATTGTATTTCTTTCTTTATGTGTTTGTTACCTTCTCTAGCCCTTTAGGGAGGGTACACCATACAACCAACACTATATTGTTCAAAAGAAAAATATCTGCAATTATGCACCATCATAAACTGACAATCACTGGTATGAAGCAAAAAAACATTCTACAAAGTTGAGTTGTTCTATCCTTGCGTGCATCTAATGTTTAGTCCTTAATATCCTCTATACAGGGGCGGCCCGAGGTAAATTTTGTGCCCTGGTGGGATTGCTTTTTGGCGTCCCTTGTGTAACCGGTGTATAATATAGTCCATTCGCCATAGGAGGGATTATGACTGACAGCTAGTAAAAGCTACCAGATCTACTTTCATGTATCCATTCGACAAACCAAATGATCTGCAAGGACCATTATATTTATTTGTTTTGCCCACTTAGACAGTCAAAACGTTTGACAAAATATTAAAATTTATTTTTATAATATGTTTTCTTTATCGTTCTTTAAATCATCTGCTACTGTCTAGCATTGATTTCTATAGTTAATTGATGACATACACTTACACATTGCCAAGACAAAAGCTGACGCTCAAGTTTATGCTGCTACACTTGGGGGGGGGGGACAGATTGGTTTCAGAAACATATTATATTGAAAGTTCAATAAACATAAGGAATAAGGTATCTTAAAACTTGATTACATTTGTTTAATGACAAACTTTGTAAAGTTGCCATACATTCATACTATCACTTAGGTTATAGCCTTGTGGAAAGTATTATTATAATACAATTTTTATTAAAGTTGACTCACATCTTTCAGAAACTATATTATGTTTAAAGTTCGATAGCTATAATGAAATAAGTTAGCTAAAAATTGTATTACATTTGTTTGAATTACATACTTTGTGTAGAAGTCTTACGTTCAAATGATAATTTAGGTTATAGGCTTGTAGATACATATTACTAACCCTGATTTTAGTAATAATCCCAATCTGTGAGGCTTTATTTCGTGCCAGAATACTATCATATATGTAATATTTTGTTAGGATGAACAGCCATTTAGAACGGAAATAGTAATTTCCTTCTGTAAGGTCTTTTATCCCAACTAAACAAAACTATAGAGTAGATTTCTGGTACGAGATAAAGCCTTACAAGCGAGCTTCCTTAAAAATCATCGTATATATTAGGCTTTCATCAACTCATTTAAAGAAAAAACTAAGCAATTTCGAACTTTGATATGCTCTTCAAAGCTTTTACTCACATATTTATTTAATTTAACTACTCAAACATTGATGTATCTAATATATTCAATCAAATTAATAAACGGTGTCAAAATGCTACATTGCCTTGTATGGGTGTAAGAGAGAAAAAGATACCCGAAAAATTTCTTGTCTCTTACACAATGGTATGCAGACGACAGCTCAAAAATTTCAGCCACAATGTCCATCCAGTTATATTATAGAGATCAATGCTGTCGGCTATCACATTTTTCATGGCGATTGGATTCTGGAAAAATATGAAAATTATTCCCAAACATAACATTATTATTTTGTAGACAATGTTATTCCAGTTTTTATTATAAGTTTAACAAACACTTAATGTTATAGTTGCAAAAACAAACCGTTTTAGGGTGCCATTATTTCAATATGGCAAATGTAAAATAACCTTTTGAGAATGGCACTAAATTCTTATTTACTTCCCATAAAATTATACTAATATATAAAATGTCATGTTAGTATCAAAATGAACGATAGATTTGAGGATTATTTTCATATCAGCCCAGAATACGTTAAGCTAGATTTAGCTTTGTTTGGCACCCCTTTGAGCCGGCGCCCCAGGCAGCCGCCTGGTTCGCACGGCCCTCAAGCCGCCCCTGCCTCTATAGGTGTACCGATGCAGGTACCAATTAATATTAACAGAGTGATTATTTGTGTATTAGCAATGAATAATAGTTGGTAATTATAATGCTGATTAATCTGTGATTTTTCTTAACACTAAAAATTTGTAGCACAATTAACACGAACAAATAAAGATAAACACAAATAACGCGCTGACCTGATTTTAATAGACAGTCATGTTTACATTACACTCAACAAATATTAAGAGAAATGGAGACGCGCCACGTGGCATCAGAAGGGGAGACGAACGACGTGGTTTCAAAAGAGGAGAGACGAGCAACGTGGCCTCAGAAGGGAGGAGAGACTAGCAACGGGACATCAGTAAAGGGGAGAGACGAATGGTGTGGCCTAAGGAAGGGAGGAGAGACGAAGAACATGGCCTCAGGAGGAGGCGAGTGACTAGGCTTCAGGAGGAAGGAGAGATTAGTGGCGTGTCCTTAGGAGGAGATAAGAGACGAATGACGTAGCTTGAGGAGGGGAGGAGAGACGAGTGGAGTGGCCTCGGGATGGGAGGAGAGACGAGCAATGGGGCCTTGGAAAGAGGGAAGACCAGACGTGGCCACAGGATGAGAGAAGGGATGAGTGGCGGGGCCTCGGGATTGGAGGGAAGACTAGCGATGTGGCCTCAGTAGGGGAGGAAAAATGAGCCACGAGGCTTTAGAAGGGGGAGAGACGAGTGTCTGGATCTCAAGAAGGGAGGAGTAATTAGTGACATAGCCTGGGGAAAGTAGGGCGAAAAAATGACAGACACTAATCGAACAGCTTGTGCTGTTTTTATTAATTTAAATTTACTGCTTTCATATTTTTTCTGTATTTTTATTTATTTATTTAAACGATTTTAAAAGAAGTATTAACTTGGGGGCCCCTTGCGGACGCATCATTAGCAAATGCCAAGAACCAGCCTGCTTGCACTACCTAAAGCTTGGTTAAAAGTATGAAGGAGAGTGCACCTCTTTGTTTCAATCCATTATGTAGTTATAAAAATTTTAAGAACAGGAAATTATTAAAATTGGTCTGTTAGAAATTAAGTAGATTAATATAATTTCCGTATTATTTCCAATTAACTAGACGGATCTTGGATTTGTTTTCTTACAGTCTGGGCTATCTCTGGGTTAGAATATAAACTCTGTGTGTAAATTTTACTCTTTCCATATGGATAGTTCTACCGCCAGATTAGTTTGGTAATCGTGATTTGAGATAACAGATTTGCAACGAAGAGCTAAAATGCGCTTTCTCGTTTCACATGTGTTCTTTCAAGCTAAGACAGCGTTTCGTTTGACTGTACAGGAGCGTGTTTTACGCGAATATAGTAAAAGAATCTCAAATCCCGTCATGCCGGATTACACAGTTGAAGAAAGAGGAGCACAAAATACACTTGACTACAGGATATATTTTAGTAAGTTTGTTATCTCTTTATCAATATTTACATTGTCCAAGTATTGTGAGGTTATTAGACCTGTTTAGTTAAATACACCTATAACTTCTTTCACCCACAATACCTTAATATATTTTTTCTCTCGTAGTTTTAAAAACTCTAGTTAATTTAGGGATTTTATACATTTCAAAATGCTAAATCTTCATTTAAATTAACACACACACATATATTAATTTTTTTACGAATATACCTAATACATGTTACTGATAAACTTTCTATAGTCACAGAATTGTCATAATTTATAAAAACGTGCTTAGTTGAAAATAAAACCCATATTTCAAAAACTAATATGATACTGTAGTGTGACTAATTTAATCAACCAATCAAAATATTTTACTCTTTTTTTGTCCTATGTAATAAATAACGGTACAAGGTAAATAAAGAATTTTTTCAAAACTTTTCTCAAAAAGATCCATATCCTTTCTCTACCAAATTATTATTTTTATTATTTAAACATAAAATAGTATTTTTATCTAATTATTACATCTATGATTACATATAAGATGCTATTTTCTAAATTATTAATTAAATAGTCTTCTATATAAACGGCTGACTTTTTTTGTCTCATGTGATTGACACTCTAAGGTAAAGATTATTTTTGTGTAAACATTTCTTGGAAGGAACAATAAACGTTCTTGACCCTTTGTTTAATTTTACATTCATTAATGCAATAGAATTAATTCTCTCATTAACTTAAAACAAAAATCAAATAAAACAAACTGTAGCTCATAGAGTAGTATTTATTTAGTTAGGTACCTAGATCCAGAGGTTTTATATTACAGAAATCTAAATACATTTTGTTACATTAATTTTAAAACCGGTTTTAAAGTTTCTTAATTTTTCAATAGTAACTAACTACATTAAAAGCTTTAAACTAATATAATAGGCCTATATAGATCATCATAATTCTCATATTCATTCAGGCTTAGTGATTTATTTTGACCTCCAGCTAAATATTATCCAAAAAGTGTTTAATTGGGCTGCCAAGTCATCCTTTTCTTTAGAATTTTTTTGGGTAAATGTTATTCATCCAAATTCATTAACCTCTTGAAGGTAACCATTTGGTTTTGTAATTGATTCTTTTATAAAACTGTTTTAACCCTAAATTCTTGTAATATTTTTTCATTTTTTATGATCCATATTAATATGGATAAACTCACATAGGTGGTGTGGTTAGCTAACATGCTTGACTGCAGAGGACTGGGAGATCGAGGTTTGAATCTGTCGATGAATTGGGGGTGGTTTTTCCTAAATGGCTTTCCACTCTCCTTCCACGCAAATGTGGGCTCACTTCCTTGAATTCAACCTTTCCAATTCCTAAGCCATTAGTGTAATTAGCACTTAATAGTATAACTCAAACTGGTAGTAAGACACGGTGCTAAATAATAATAAAAATAATAATAATAATAATAATAATAATAATAATAATGATAATAATAAAGTAGGTCTCTGTATGTACTGTTACCAGTAAGTTTTTATGATCAATAATGTTGTTGTTTGAGACGTACCTAAAAATAGGCCTGCTATTATTTAATTGTTAGCATGTAAAGAAAAGGTTAGTTATATTTGTAGGCTATTATTTACCATTTTCTGTAGAAATTTAATATAAAGGCCATCGATTTTGGGAATCAAATTATGCATACAGATTTCTCGAAAGCACAAGTGGTGAAGTTTTGGTGAATTCACTATAGGCCTATTTCCTGTCACTAGTTTACTCCTTGTTTAGTGATACAGAAGAAGATAAAATAAATACAGGGCGACTTGGGTGCAAAGTTGCTTCATTTTTATATTAGCGCTGGAGCATATTGGCATCCATCAGCTAGTCCAGTCCCAGAAGTGCTAGACTAAACTACATCCGCTGATGAAATTCCAGACATAACTGAAGTAATACCTCCTGTTAATTTGTCCCTAAATGAACTCTCTGTACAGTTATATTAATTTTTAGTTGCAACTAAGCATCTACAGTAGCCTACATAAATTATTAATGTATTTGCACGGAAGGCCTTATTCTAAATTTTGTGTGACAGTAGGCCCACAGTCTTTGAAATTTTGCTTACCTTTAAGCTCTTCATACTAATACAACTTAAATTATTTAATAAAAAAAAGTTTACCTGCACCCCATTAACAACTTAAACAACCAACATAAATGAACATGTAGATTTAATGTCACTTTCATCTCTTCTGGTTTGCTGAAGACAAGGATGTCACCTGGTTTGAATTCCTGCTTGGCTTACTGAGGGTTTCCAATTCCTAAATGTTTTCCTACTCTACCTCCATGTAAATGTGGGAACATTCTCTCTAAATTCTGCCTGCCTCATCTGTACCCTGTTACTATAATTATAATACAGATAACCCAGGCAGTTGGGCTAGTGAGACACAGGTCAGTAAAAACATTATATACATGGAAGTATTCAAGGGAAATGAACCAGCGTTCACCTTAGTTACGAAATGATTGAAGGGATTTCCAGTGTACCCATTCAGCATTCAAATCACTAAGAACATGCATCACATGCCGATCAACTCTGTGTTACAGTCAGCTAGAAATTGTAAATTACATGAACACTATTGCACTTGGATTATTTTCTGGTTAAGAATTTGATGGAGATAAAGAGTTAGGCCTAATAGAGAATTCCTGTTACTGACCATTATTGAAATATTAAATGATCATATTTGAATGAAAACTGCATTGAAAAGGCCTTTTTTTACCCTTTTAGAATGGCTTAACAGAAAAGTATTGTGCACAAATCTTCATTCTCTCTTAATAGGACATAGTGTAGTTATTATCAAGAAACTTTATCGCTTTGTCCACCATCATCACTGCAGAAAATTTCAAATACGAATGCACAGCACACATTTCTAGCATATCATAAGTCTTTTATTTTCCCTTTTACTCTCATACCTCACGCCCACACACAAACGCAGATATGAGCAGGGAGCTGAGTTGGGCCTATGATGAACATTCTTTAAGTCCTGACCTGGGTGCTGAGCTAATTTTACTAGTTTTGAATAAATAGTAGACCTTGCACAATTTCTTAGCTTTTGATTAAAGTGCTATGAACACACACAAGTTAAGAAGGCCTTAAAATATAATCTTATCTTAGAAGAATGTAATCTCAGAATGGTACAGGATTTCGCTGTCAATCAAGATACTATTCATATGCCTGAAGCTGATGAAGGTTAAGATACAATTTGTGTTATCAGTCCAAGGTCCAGAGCCGGAAATGCATGTTATCATGTTCCTAACATTTTCTAATACATGTTAATCCATCTCAAAAGTAACCTACTCTTTAAAATACATGAAACAACCTTGTATTTTGCACTCTTCGTTGAAATGCCAACATACGCTTTGCTTAAAAGCTTGCACTTGGTGACATCTATCAAGCTAATGGTCTTGGTTTAACTGTCAAATTTATTTTCTTTGTATGCCTTTAAAGTTTTACTGTAAGCTTCATTGAAAAAAGTAAGAATTCTGTGCTCTACATTTTCATAACAGTCAAGGGATTCAATTGAGAATCTTGAAGTTCTTTGCTGTCCCTTAGAAGCATCAAAAGAATGCTTTTCAATTTATCTTTTATTTATCTAAGTCTGGTGGTTTTATTCCTTTCAATAACAGTGTGTATAACAGCAAATATCTTGTGAAATGGAAGAAAGACAAAACTTCAAACATAGGGAATTTGAAAAGCACTGTACCGTACATACAACTATAATTTAATCGGCCATGACAGGTGTACTATCATAATACACTGGTAGCACAGATTGCCAGATCAATATTAACTTTTACATTACTATCTTTATGGTATAGGCCCTATAAAATTCTTTGTGTATCATTAGCCAAAAATTGCCTACCATACCATATTTATTTTGACCGTCATCAATGAGGTGGGCTTACGGGCAGTGGAACTGGAACCTCTTTAGTGTTGAGAAAGGGGTTGCGGAAATCATCCAAATCGAACATGACAGGTTTGAAGGATTGGATCCCCAAGCCAAAGGATTTGGGGTCAGGTTCTATCTGAAGGGGTCCTGCCCCAAATAATTATTGATGTTTTTGTACCTCTTGAATCTATTTAGAGTGGTTATAATTATGTTTTTAATTAGACTTCACATATATCTTTTTTAAATGTGAAGCCTCTAAAACTTATTTAGTGTTCACCGCCTTTTTTAAAAAAATTGGTGGCTCTATAATTTATTTGGAATGATTAATTTTTTTTAAATTAGATACCGCTAGAAATTATTTAAATTTAAAAAAATTGTAATTAGAGTTAACCAAATAATTATTTCTTGCATTATTTGTGTATTTGCCTGCCTCATTGAAAACAATATTTGAAGCAAGATTAGAGGGGCCATGGCCTACTTGGCCCCCCTCCCCCCCCTCCCCGCAGTAGACACTGCCATACACCTAATTTCATAGCTGAGGGAACTGCAGGTCTTATGGAGAAAAGATTTATCTTCGCTCTCTCTCTGGTACCCAAATTGCCAAACTTTCTATCTTTCGGTTGTTGGAATGTGAGGGGGGAGGGTTTACTTGGAAATCCCTCATTGTAAACAATGCGGTATGGGGTGGTTGGGGGGTTCAATTGACAGGTAAAAGAATTTCCTATCGGTGTACAGCCTTTTCTAGAAACATTACCTATTTCCACAATCGTAATTTTTTCAAGATTGAAGTTTATTAACGTTTCTATATTCCCTCCGTAATTATGCCTAAAATATTTTATGTATAAAGCTTTTTTTCCTCATAATTAATATACAAACAAATATATTACAACATGCATTTTATAAACATTATATAAACTATAGTTTCCACAACCTTACTGTAAAAATACAAAACACGCAACCAACACATACAGATACACACCAAATCTTAACGTGATCAATAACACATATTATTATACACAGAGTACTTATAAAATATGAGTGTTTATTTAGTCAATGTTTTTGAGCTAGCTATTAGGAACATGAGACTCAGACTAATGTAACTTTACGACTGTGCTGGAGGAAGAAGCACCAATTAGTGGCAACAACGACAGCCCAGCATTGCCAAATTTGATATACATTCGAAGGAAGACTGATCACGGAAAACAAAAGAATGACAACGCTGTTGCTCAATAGTAAGCATGCAGTTCCCTCAGCAATGAAATTAGGTGTAGTTATAAACTTAACAAATATGAAAGAATGAGCACATATGCTATTTTCTAGAAGAAAATATATAAATTTTTCAAACTATTGGAGAACAAATCAGGACTACCTGAACAACTTCCAATTTGGACTTATTAAAGAATGCATTATTTAACCATATCCCAGCTTGTAAACATGTTTTTCTAACAAGCCTCTTACCCTCACCATTGGGTGTGTGGGCAAAAAAAGGAATTAATTTACCTTCTCTGGTGTTTTGCTCGTGTATTTTAGGTGTTTTTTCCTTAAATATTTATCCACTTTCTCTGTTCAAATGTTAGTGCATTTTCTCTGAACTTGCCAATCCTCATTCTATGAATGTTAATGTGTAGATAGCCCGGACAGATAATAAGATAGAGCATGTCTGAACAATATTATTACCATATTGTCAGACTGAGTGAAAAATATTATTATTAGCACCGCGTCTTACTACCCGTTCGGGTTATACGTACTTACGCTAATGTGCAATGGTAGGGTGATTGTGAGATGAAATGGAGGACCTACAGTTTAACGTGGAATCCGAACCACGGTGGAGGCCTGGTATTCCTCACATTCACAAGTTGTGATTAATACACATCTTGTCAGAGGTGAAGGAAGGGTTTGGCATTCAGATAAATCTGTGCCGGGACCGAGGATTGAACCGAGTGAAAAATAGAAACAGTTTAGGTTGGTACACATCTCTATTGCTTTACACTATGGTGTAGCTTATAAGATAGGGTCCTAGTGCAACTCTTCAATGTAATATTTCAGGCTAAAAGTAAAGTCTTTGAAAGCTCTAAAAGTGTTCGAGCTACTTTGATTCATACATTGGTAATTGTAAAATATTCTTTACAATAATTACAATTTCATTAGGTGTCACTGTAAAAATTGACATCACATTTAAAAGCCATAGAACCAGAAATTATGGCTAGGCTACATAATGTGTCATGAAGTCATGAAAAAAGATTTTGTTTGAATAGGCCTATGGGGCATATGGATAGGTCTGATTTGGTTTTCATTCGAACCACAAATAAAATTAATGCTCAACATAAGCTGTCTCTTGCCAAACTGAGATTCTTTGTGTTTGGTTGTTGTTTTATAAAATTGTCTTTATAATTTGTTTAAATGTGACACAAAGGATACAATTTTTAAAATCAATTTGGTTTTATTTTTACTAAAATACAGGAGTTTAAGGAGAGGGCAAACAATTATTTCTTATATTTAGTATTTTAATATATAAAGGAACAATTTCTTGTAACCAACTGAAACAACACAGCCTGACCTTGATACCATAGCATTGTGTGAAGTGTCTGTTCTTAATTTGAACCTTTCACTTGTTTTATACTACTTGATTGTGGCCTTGCATAACAAAAGTGTTACAGTTACTTAACTAGATTATGTTTTGTGTTGTATTTATTTGAATTTATGATCCATAAAAAATAAAGGCAATTTTGTTGGTTAAAACTTCTTATATTTTAGTATAAAACAGCTACACCCACTTTGGTGGCTGCATGGTTTAAGGTGTCACTCTCGCAATAGACTAGACTGCTGTTGATGGGGAGATTGGGGTTTGAATCCCGGTTGGTTGTACTGAGGGTGTTTTTTCCTTGTTTTTCTACTTTCCACTCAAATGCAGGGACACTTATTATAAATTCAATTATCCTCATCCCAAACACATTATTGTGGTTATTTCATAATACGTTAGTACATACCACTGGGCTATCCAGGAGTCCTGTGTCCAACTGTAATTTTTCAATCTAGAATAAAATATGATACATTTGAAACAATTTGGGATCCTTCACAAACTTATACTTAACATTTATGTGCTTAAGTCGTTTTTGTTCCCAGTTCCATAGGGCACATAGGCAAGACTGACTATCCTCAAACATGGTCACAGGTTTACTAACCCCAATGTCTAGTTCTTCAAATAACTGCATGAGCCAGAGAAGCTCTGAGGTAGCTCTCGCCAAAGCAACAAATTCATACTCTGTTATGGATAATGAAACAGTAGGTTGTTTCCTGATTGCCCAGCAAATAGCATCTCCACACATTTTGAATATATAGCCTGTTATAGACTTCCTATCAGGTCGATTTGCAAAATATGCATCGACATAACCACTTTCAGTTCGATTTGCAAAATCTGCATCGACATACCAACTATCAGGTCGATTTGCAAAATCTGCATCGACATAACCACTTTCAGTTCGATTTGCAAAATCTGCATCGACATAACCACTTTCAGTTCGATTTGCAAATCTGCATCGACATAACCACTTTCAGTTCGATTTGCAAAATCTGCATCGACATAACCACTTTCAGTTCGATTTGCAAAATCTGCATCGACATAACCACTTTCAGTTCGATTTGCAAAATCTGCATCGACATACCCACTGCCGTTTCCTTTGAACCACAATCCCCAACTTTAAGTTCCCTTCAGATACCTCAGAACTCTCTTCAGATCCACTCATTGCACTTCAGTTGTATTTGATTGGAACTGACTGTAGAAATTTATAGCTGCACAGATATCTGGTCTGGTGGTTAAGCATGTATACATCAGACTGCCAATTAATTCCCTATAAGGTTTTTACGCCAATAATGCAATCCTTTGTGACATCTTGATTTGGTTGCAACTCTAGAGGTGTTTGCATTGGTTTACAATGCTCCATCTGAAATTTGGTCAGTAATTTTGTCAAATAGCTAGCCTGACTCAAATACATTGTCTGATCTCTCCATTCTATCTTTAAGCCAAAAAATACTTTAGTCCTTAAGTCTCGCATCTTAAATTCAGTCATGAATTTCTCTTTTAGTTCTTCAAGCTTATCTATAGAACTACTAACAATCAGAAAGTCATCAACATAAAGTAGCAGATACACAACATTCCTATCTTCCCAATACACATACAGACACTTATCAGCCTGACATTGTTTGAAACAAAGGGACTTCACATATACATCAAATCTGGAATTCCATTCTTTTGGGGCTTGTCTTAGGCCATATAAAGTTTTATTTAACTTGAGAACCATTCCTTCTGCAAAATTTACTCCCTCAGGTGGATACATAAAAAAAGCATTTTTTTAACATCCTAATGATGGATGTGTTAAGACATGGCTAAATATAAGAGAAGGCTTATGCCTTAATTTCACCATGTAAATAAAGGCAGCAACAATAATAATAATAATCCATTCTGGTTAGCTAGACACAAAATAATTCTTACAGTAGTAAGCTTAGCAACAGGAGCATAAGTATCATTAAAATCAAATCCTTTCAATTGTGCACACCCCTAAACTACTAACCTTTGTGGCACCACTTCACAGAATGAAATTGCATTCATTGGAATATTTACATCCTCTACTGAGGACAGAGGCCTAGTAACCAACCCTTCTGGTTTCCCCTGCTCCTCTGGTTCTTTCATTAAATCCACATAACCAACCCTTACTACTAAAGATGTTAAATCTTCACATTCCTTAACCATTCCAGCTCTTTCTTTAATTTGCCCACAACATAACCCCCTAAATACTCAGGAACTTTCATAACCCTTAGTCTACTGTATTCATCTTCCTGACCTTGTTCCTTAAAACTTAATTCCTCAAAGCCTCTGAATTCTTCCTGTTCCCCTCCTGAATATATGTTCCTTCTTACCCGCCTCGGTGGCGTAGTTGGCTAACGCGCTAGTCGTGTTGAGCTTGACCGCCGAGGACGGGGAGATCGAGGTTCGAATCTCGGTCAGGTGAACTGGAGGGGGTTTTTCTTAAATGGTTTTCCACTCTCCCTCCACGCAAATGTGGGTTCACTTCCTCTAAATTCAACCCTCCCAATTCCTAATCCATTAGCGTAATTAGTACTTAAGCGTTATAACCCGAACAGGTAGTAAGACACGGTGCTAAATATAAATATGTTCCTTCTTTCTTCATGTGATTCTACAGTTCTACATTTTTCCATTCATGATCCCACAGTTCTACATTTTTCCATTCATGATCCCACATCCTTTCTTCAAACTCGTTTCTAGTCTCGTCAAACTTGACACTGCTTGCCACAATAATTTTTCTCAATTCTGAACACCACAACCTATATCCATTATCGCAATACCCTAGCCTGCTACACTTCTAACTATGCAAGTCAAACTTCCCATTTGTCATTTTTTACTTTGTGAGTATATGCTATGCACCCAAATACCCTCAGTTTTCCTAGATTAGGCTTACTTCCATACCACAATTCAGCTGGTAGTTTCCCATTTGGTAATGCTACAGTGAGACTCCTATTTATAAGGTATAACCCGCCTCGGTGGCGTAGTTGGCTAACGCGCTAGTCGTGTTGAGCTCGACCGCCGGGGACGGGGAGATCGAGGTTCGAATCTCGGTCGGGTGAACTGGGGGTGGTTTTTCCTAAATGGTTTTCCACTCTCCATCCACGCAAATGTGAGTTCACTTCCTCTAAATTCAACCCTCCCAATTGCTAATCCATTAGCGTAATTAGTACTTAAGCGTATAACCCGAACGGGTAGTAAGACGCGGTGCTAAATATTATTATTATATTATAAGGTATACAGCAGTCAAAGCCGCTTCAAGCCAAAACATCTTGTTTATCTTAGAACCTAGCAACATACACCGTGCCTTGTCCAGAATAGTGTGATTCATACGCTCCCCACACCATTTTTTTCAGGGACTCTTGGAATCATTAGCTCATACTTTATTCCTTTTCTACAAAGAAATTCTTTACATCCCGATTAATATATTCTCGCCCATTGTCACATATAAAGCTACCACTTTTTTGTAAAATCTAGCAGTAGCCATAGCTTCATACAATTTTATCTTATACAATATTTCATTTTTTGATATAAGACCAAATGCTGCAGTAAAATGAGTATACCGGTAATCATCAATTAAGGCTAGAATATAATTGTTCCCAACATAGGTAATAGGTGAAATTGGATCACACAAATCATTATGAATTCTTTTCATCAGTCTCCTTGCCCTTACTCTAGTGTGATTATGTAAACCCGCAGTTTGTTTTCCTACTATACAGATTCCACACAATTCTTTACTCCCTTCCTTAATTTCCCCGATTTCAGCCACTACCTTTGACAACTTATACTAGTCACAGACATTTTGTACATATTGCCTTCTCTATTTCCTACTCCAACAACATTATACCCTTTTAAAATAGTACATTTTCCATTCTCAAACACACACTTATACCCTTTGATTTCTAACTTTGGTACTGAGATTAGTTATACTTTAAGTTGTGGCGTAGTTAGCTAACACGCTAGTCGTGTTGAGCTCGACTGCCGAGGACGGAGAGATTGAGGTTTGAATCTCGGTTGGGTGAACTGGGAGTGGTTTTCCCTAATTGGTTTTCCACTCTACCTCCACGCAAATGCGAGTTCACTTCCCCTTTATTCAACCTTCCCAATTCCTAACCCATTAGCATAATTTGTACTTAAGAGTATAACCCGAATGGGTAGTAAGACACAGTGCTAAAAAAAGTTTTCTGACAGTAACACATCCTTAATAAAAAGTTTTCTGAGCTTACCATTCAGTTGAATTTGTGCATATACATCACTTATTTCCTTTGCCTCTAGGAACACTTTTGATTTAGCAACTCCTATTGCTTTTCACTACAGGAGTATCCTTCATTGCAAGATGATCAGTGGATCCCGAGTCGAGAACCCACATATCACTTTTACCTTAATCACATTGTATCACACTACATTCATGCACTGACACTAGAAAACTATATTCAGTCATTTTCTTCTTCTCGGTTTCATCTTGAACAAGAGATGTGTTTCTTGAAAGATTTGTACCTCCTCTTGGTCCTCTTCTGTACATCCCTTCACCTGGCTTCCAGCACTCATGTCTCTTGTGCCCCTGAATTCCACAATTGTGACACTTGAAGGGATATCTGCCCTTCTGACATACATTCCATAACAATCCACTGTTTCCTGGCTTAGTGCCAGTCACTACCTCTTGCCTGATTACCGAGAAGGCTATCGGTTGTACCCAGGGACGAGTTCTCCCTTCTTTCTGAGCCATCTCTTCCTCATCAATTCTCTGTCTAACAAACTCCAAAGACATTTTATCAGCTCCAAGCATTTGCAGACCTGATACTACTCCTTCCAACTCGTAAGGCACGGTCAATAGGAACTTTATTACAATCCTTTCTTCATCCAACAGCTCATAGGCAGTATTCAATTCCTGGACCAGTTTATCAAACTTGAGACAGTAGTCACTAAACATTTCAACAGATGGCCTCATAGTATACAGTTTCTTATTCAGTACCATACTACTGGCTGTCCCTTTCTTTTTGAATATCTTCTGTAAACTACTACATCGGGACCTTGTAAGCTGTAATTTTGCCCTTCACATGTTCTAGCTGGCTATCTTGAATTCGCTGCATGATAAAACTCTTGCACTTTTTATCTGTTCGCTTGATCTCCAATAATATCTTATCCTTTGTTACTTTAACATCTTGGTTATCTTCCTCTGCGTGAGTAAATGGGAGCTGCCATTCCATCGGTGGCTTCCCTTAATGATCCAATATATCCTTCTCGTCCAGGAACACTTCCATTTTGAACTTACAATCGTAATTATTCCCATCAAATATTGGTATTCTGTATTATTACTCCATTTCAATGCTTGTTATAGATTGGAAAGCACATGTTAATCTAACCTTTCTTCCATGCTTCCTTCCTCAAATTCACTATTTAATCCACCATTTTTCACAACCTGTCATTTATACTGCGCCCATAACCTATATTTGGCGTGATTAATATAACAGGATAGTAGTAAACTAAATAACAAGATGTAGATTGAATTTGATATAATTTCACAACACATTGATTCCAACAGTACAAAAAAAGAATAAGAGGAAAAAATAAGATGGTGGTTATTATATATTAAAAAGAAAAACAGTGTTACCACACAAACAATAACTTATACCTTAACATACAATAGTTATCTTTATGCCTACACTTCAGATATGACTGTTTGACTGTTTTTGCTAACAATAAACAAAAAAATTTTTAATTTATTTTATATCTGCATTGTTGGGGTTAGTAAATCTTCACATTATATTAATAAAAAATATGTTCTTTTATTAAAAATCTTGCACATTTTCATGTGTTGTTTGGGGAGTAAGCATTAGTGTTTTGTATAAGGAATAACCAACTAACATTTCTTAGTTATATTTGTTTAGTTTTATCATGGTAGCTGGAGCTTCAAACTGGAAGGGTATATGTGAGATACATAGTTTAGGATAAATGTGATATACAAAAGAGTGTAAATTAGATACACTAAAAGCTGAGTTAAGTGTCCTTAAAAATTAAATATGGATTTAAAAAAATTTTTAAAAACGAAAAGAAGAATTTTTATCCAAAAACCAAGTATACAGTGTTATTTGGGAGATCAAAAATACCTAGCTATTCATTCCAAACAAAATTGTTAGCATTTTTGGAAAATTTGAATTAAAAAAATTACTCATCAGTAAACTACCATAATTTGAGGGCTAGGGTCAAAATCAAAATGTCCCTAGGTATGGCTTGCCCCTATAACATCTAGATATCAAGTTTGGACAAAATCCATCAAACTATTTCATATTTGTGGCCAGGGAAAGATAGGGGTTTGGACACACGTGGAATGTATAGATTCGTCATAATCTCGAGGTACCAAAAAATGTTCATTTCCTCTTGATATGAGAGCGTAAAAACTTCAATTCAATAAGTTTTCTAATCTTCCCGACGAAGGTTGGAAGATAAGCTTGAGTTTGAAATATGATTTAGAAGAGTATCCAAGTGGAATATTTATTCATAACTGCTCAAAATATTCATTAATTATTATAAACTAATTTAAAAAAAAAAGGGATACAGAAAAGACCCGATATTTCTTCCACTTGAACTGAAGGCCTCATCCTATTCAAGTCTTTCACCTTCATCTCATTTAAACCCTCAACCAGATCCTTCACACGAGTTTCGTTTCTAAAGGAGACAAAAATATATGTCATAGCATCGAGGGATGTCCAGTGGGCACTTACACAAATTCTAAATGAACCATTTTTGAAGTTAAATTGTTTTGCCACACCTAAAACAGGAAAATAATTTTAATGTTTATTTTGTGCTTTATACATTTTCCAAGCTATATAATATATAGCTTGGAATATGTTTTCATATATTATTAGTTTTTCTTTGAATCTCATCTTTCATAACCCTTGTTCATGAAAAGCTAACTAGCCTATAATAAACACTGATGAAAACATATTCCTTTGCATGCAAACAGTGCATTGTAGAATTGTCATGATAACTGAGTACCCATTTCAGGCTCTTTTTAATTACAATTTTTAGATATTTTGGTCACTTTATTACACACACAAGTGTATGTAGAATCGAATGACACTAGGATTTATAAATCTTCAAAACTTTTAATAAATACCACATATAAACAAAACTTTGTCAAAACATTGCCCAAATTACTTTCAAAATGTAAATATTGGCAAAGATGTGTAACTTCTTGAGATACTTTCCATTATACCTGTGATCCTGTGCACTAAAATGGACCACCAATGTTTACAGTAATTATTACATTGAATAGTTACTTTAGTCTATAATTATGGATTGTATTTATCAACACATGAAAGGTTAGGTTAAGTTGGGTTGGGAAAGTGTCATAATAATGAAAGGTTAAGCTAAGGTGGATTGAATAAGTGTAATAATTAATATAAACTAGTTGTCTAGTTTTTTCATGTCTTCAATATTATTTTTATTAGGCTTTAAACTTTTTCTAGAATTTATACCTGTGATCACCTACATCGAGTCATATCGCTTGCATATATTAAAGACATCTTTCAACAATATTACAGGACGATAGTTAAACATTTACAGTAGTTAAATTTACTGCAAACTTAATTTTGGCTGTTGAAGAAGGTTTTTGCGCTTTCGTAAAGACTAAATTCTGTTGGGCTTAGTTTAAAATGTCCTACTTATTCTAGAATGGCTAAAACTTTTTCTTGTATAATTTAAAAGCTTTTTATTTTGTTCAAATCGATTCGGCCGGTTTTTTTTTGTTTGGAAAATTGTATGGCTGATATCAATAATCAATATTTTGGCTATTTTAAGAAATAAGTGGCCTAGAATGGGACGAATAGTGTACAATCCCCAAAGAAAGTTGTAAAAAGATATTTTTTCTACCATTTGGTCTTTCCCTGATAGATTTTAAAAAGTTTCATAACTTTATAGTTTACCAAAAGTTTCTTTGTACTACAGTTATTAATATATTTTTGTTGCCAAATCTCTGCTTTTACTGGCCCAATTTTCATTATATTTTTTATAGATGATACATGAAGGATCTACTGGTATCAGTATAACCATACTCTTTTAATCCACTTGCTATGTCTGTATAGAAAGGCTAGTATCAAACTTAGCCTAAACCTTTGTCATAATTGTCTATTTTTTTATAAACTAAATTTTTTTAAATCATTTTTAAACTGTAATTTTAAGATTTTTAATACAAATCCTGATAATTGGAACAAATGTGACCATTTTCCAATGTTTTGGGTTTTATTTAACTTATGGTATTGTGGACAGAAATGAGAGCAAATCTTTTAACTTTTTGTATCACAATTACCTTGCTTCACCACAATACAAAATCTTTTTCTTTTAAAGCAAGGCTAGTATGGGTCAGTAAAATGTACTAATAAAATACCCTTTTCCTGTGCTAACCCTCCCCCACCCCATTCCTCTCTCCTCTTCTCATTTCAAATATATTCAACAAGAAAAGTTGATAGTAACTTTTGATTACAGACAATGTATTTAAATTATAAAAGTTGTTTTTGAGAACAATAAATGTAGCTATGGTACTACTTTTTTTTTAGCACTGCGGCTTATTACTCGGTCAGGTTATACACTTTTTTATTTTACTTAAAAGAATGAGGGTATTGTAAACTCCTTATTTATCAAAGCTAGCATAGTCATAAAGCTTTTTTTTAAGCTACACATATTTACAAATCATGTAAAATGTAATCAAAAGATTAAAGAAACATAATAATGCTGCAATGTCTAAATGTCATCATGTATGTTGCACATATATAAGATTATCTTAGTCTACTCTCATATTGTATCTAACCACAATAATTGATGGGGAGTTTTGGGGTACAAGCACAAGTCAGGTGAATGAAGGGTGGTTTTCTCCATCTTATTTCCCCCCGCCTTTTTGATTATTTATAGTGCTTTGAAAAAAAAGAACCAAAAAGGGTTTGCTCTTTTTGGTTTTGTTATATATTTTCAATTTTTTTCTAAACTAGGATTTGCAAAACATATTTATTCTATTCTCTGTTACTTACTTTCTCAATTTAGTTCATTACACTCTTTCATTCTAATTAGTTTCATCTTGACGTTGTCTACTTGTTGAATTTGAAGTTATTTTGTGAAACAGGTTGCATTTTAACTTTACATACCTAAACACACTCCTACTTCCATGCCAACGTATAGGATAGAAAGGGGGAATTGAGCAGTTTATCCTGTAAGGCCTCAAGTTTACCTGCTGATAACACTTTAGTATACACACTCATCGTACTATTTGTGCCTGGAAAACATGGCTTGCATTTAAAAATTACCTCATTCTTGTTTCCTTTTTTATACAGTTGGGCATATGATTCCATGGACTTTTCTAATCTACATCCTGACAGAAAGATTCCTACAGGCCATTTTCTTGAATAGATCAAATAGCTTGAGCTGTAGACAATTAAAAAATATAATTTGAAAAAAAACCCAACAAAAACTAGTTTAAGATAAAAAAAATATTGTGAAAATGTACAAAATATTGTTATGACAATGTAAGACTATCTTTAGCATTAGACAATTTAAATTTTATAGTTTTTGTTTCATTGTTATATTTTTAAAACTTGCTGAATAAAAGGTATTTGTACATTGACTTAGGAAATCCTATCTTGACTTGCTGCTAAGTCATAAGGAGGCAACATTTTTAATAACATGGAAATGTGCAAATGAGTTTATGATATAAGCAATAACTCGGGATGTAATTAACATATTACATTGACTTTTTAGAAACATCTTATTATATTAGGGATCACATTGACATTATTAGGAACTACATATTATAGTCCAAACAAATTATTTAATTAATATTTACCATTAGTTTTCAACTCCAACTCCCCTTTCCTGGTGGTATTCAAGAAAACAATCAATTCTGTAGAGGGGCAAGTCATGCAATTACGAATTACAATGTCTGAACTGTGCCAGTAATCATATGTTTCTGGCAAATCAAATACACCCATAAAAACAATACTCCTATGTAGGCCATAATTTCTTCCTTAGTAGTTTCATACCACTCTTGATCCAATTTACCTATTTTTTGTTGCATAAACTTAGAATATTTATTTGTATTTTCGGCAAAGTGCTGAAAAATGTTATTACCTAATACTAGTTTAATATAACATAGTTCCTTGGAACCTACAGGTAAGTCATGCACAGGACTAGTATTGCCCACATATTCATTTGGAACATCAAATTGTAGCCTCTCAGTAAATGTCAACAAAGGTGGTTGAAAATGCAGCACAATAACTACCCCCATTTAAATTGTTTTTCCAGATCACCATTACTTATATCAAATAATTCAGGATCTTAATTATCATTATTACACTCACTATCAATATCTTTATCCTCAGAACTATCAGATTCACTGCCAGATATGTCTTTATTGAGCTCCAAAACAATCATATCATCTTGTAAGGGGGACATTCTAAAGCAAAACTAACATTTAAACGCTAAGAAAATCATAAATTGAATTTGAGATAGACCTCTATATTCAAAATTAACAACTAAATATAAAATAGTTGGCAAATAGCCCAACAGATGGCTTAGAGAGTGCCGAAATATGGTGAGCGCTTTTGAGCGTTTAGGCCAGGAACGACAAACTAACGGCGAGCACTTCCAAGTGCTTGGGCCAGGAAAGGGTTAAAGTCTTTAAAAGAAAAGGAGTCTGCCAGGTGAAGAGGAAAAACTTTCTTTCTGTTAAAAAAATACTGTCATTTCTACCCAAAAAAAAAGTCCACTCTATTTTTCAATAATTATAATATTTTTGTGGCAATTGTGCCATTTGAAGGTGAGGTAGACATAAAAGAGGATGTTGATTATGGCTAGAAAAAGAAACAGACCTATAGACATTGCACCCAACATTTAAAGAACCGCTTTAGTAACCCATCATTGCCATCTCTTTATTTATATAGCGTACTGTACTGACACTAGATTTACTAGTTGTACATTTTATTTCAGAGGATGAAAATGGTCCAATCTCACCTCTTCATGACATTCCCTTGGTTGCTGATGAAGCTCAGAAGACATTCAACATGGTTGTGGAAATTCCGCGGTGGACCAATGCTAAAATGGAGGTTAGAGCTGATATCATGAGTGTGTCGTGTTTAACTATAGAGCATGTGCACACAAAATACCCGTTTATTTTAAAATAAATATTTTGTTCCTAGACTCTCATTCACTCAATTGTTAAAAAAGTTATATATTATTAGACGCCAACATTGTTTTATGCATGTGAAACATGGGTTTGTCAGGAGAAAGAAACACAAGAGTAAGGTTAAAGCAGTTGGAATGAGATATCTATGAAATGTATATGGAAAAACGCGGATGAACAGTCAGTAAAGAATGGGTGCTGAAGGAGAGCATTTGAAATGGAATTCAATATGTAAATGTGAAAGAAGAGTCTTACGTTGGTTTGGGCATGTTGAGAAGATGAGTGTGGATCAAGTGAGGAAGAAAACATATGAATGTAGAGTGTAGATCAAAAGTAAGGGGTAAGACGTGGTTAAATGTTGTAGAGCCTAGATGAATGTGGGGAAAAGAGAAAAATTAAGAGTTTTAAGAATAAAAGAGCATGTATGACTCTGTATGAATGTTGTTGAAGCGGATAGAGTATGCAAGGATAGGGAAGTGTGAAGAAAGTTAGTGATAATGGATTAAGCATGAAGTTGTTATTTGAGCTATAGGCACAGTTCCTTGCCTACCCCATAAGGGAACAGCGTGACTAGGTATGTTTGTATGTATTTATTAAAATATCATTCTGTGATCTATTATATAAAACTAAAAAGGTTTAAATACAGTAATAAACAATAGGGCCAACTTTTTTCTGCACAAGCTCACTAAAACACAAGTCATGTTGAGTATATTCAATGACAGCAATTAAATGAAACGGCAAAAACATTATAAAAGGGGTCATGAAAACATACTAAATTCACTTATTTTGCGGTTTCATTAAATGCCAAATTTTTCACATACTGACATCTGTGAGCTAAGAATAGAGATAGGGCCTATTGAAAACTGTGCTATTAATATTGTTTCTTAATTCTTTGACACCGGTGAAAAAAGAGGCCACTGAGGCATTGGGTTTGACATCACTCTTTTATATACAATATTGTATGTTCTCACTCGCCATTTTATTAATTTCTATCTTACACTTTTGGATGAAGTGGTCTTCAAACTAATAGATTTCATATTCATAATTTTCAAAGTTTTTAAAATTAAGTTTTTGGCTTTATAATGCTGCTTATAGGTGGCTTACATCATCTGATGATTATTTGTGTACAAACATAATAATCAGACACCTAACCATTGTCTTTACCAACCGAACATGGAGCCATATCTTAACAAGTAATGTAAACATTTATTCACTATTGCCATTTTCTATAGCAACTTTAAAATCAATTTGAAAAAGTTATTCTCTTAAATCTTATTTTCTAGATCAGAATTAAAGATTCGCGGATAAAATGAAGAGCTATATTTGAATTTCACAACTCCTTATTATATTGTACGTGTGTGGTGGTTCTGTAGATAAAATGAAGATTTGTATTTGAATTTCACAACTCTTATTATAACGTGTGTGGTGTTCCTGCAGATAAACTTGAAGGAAGTGTTGAACCCCATCAAACAAGATATAAAGAAGGGCAAGCTAAGGTTTGTGGCCAACTGCTTCCCTCACCACGGATACATATGGAACTATGGGGCCATCCCTCAGGTAACATTTTGGGTCACTAGCATTTGGGACCACAGAAAGATAGTGATTTCAGTTCTATCATTTGACTTGGCCCGACAGTTTTACTAGATAAGTTATATCTTATTTATAATTTCACAATATGAGGTACTGAAGAAAAGTAGTTCTAAATATGGCCACACCACATCAGCACTTGGGATAAATAAGATACACTAATTTCCTTTTTAATAATTTGTTTACAATTTGTTTTAACAATATGATTTCATAAATAATTTCTCCTTGGGTACGAAGATTTATAATTTTAATATACTTACTTACTCTATGGCACTAGGAACTTACTTGAAAGGTCATTGCCACACTTACAAAAGTAAGCCAGAGCTAGTTCTATCTAGTCCCCCTCATTACACCCGATTATATTTTCAAGACCAGTGAAGGTTATCACCTGACAAAGGTACTTCGGTGGTTCTTGTCCTTTTCAATTTACATTGATTTAGCCCAAGACTTTACTTAATTTTATTTAAGCCTAATTAATACAAGTAAAATAATATGATGTTTGTGCTTCCATCTGTTTAGACTTGGGAAAATCCTGAGATCTTAGACGAGTCCACAGGCTGCAAGGGGGACAATGACCCTATTGATGTGATGGAGATCGGCTACAGGGTGTGTACAAACTGCTTTTATTATTAGGGTCAAATATCAACTTCCAAACTGCTCAAAGACAAAATTAATAATGAATTATTAATCTCTGCAAAAAAAAAATTAACTTATAGTTTGGATAATAATAAATTTTGTAATACATTGAGCATTAAAACACATTCTACACAGTCCATTTAATTTATGCCTATATTTGGAGTTATGGAAAATGACAACTGTTTCCATTAAGATTAACTCATTAATAAAAAGTAATAAATTATAAGACTTTGGCTCAAATTAATAATACTTGGTACTTTCTCAAAAATTGTTTTTCAGTATTCTCAAAAGCCTTTAATATACCAACAAAAAATAGATATATAGCTGACCTAATGTTTTTTAATTTAGCTATCAACAATAGGATAGATCTCTTCTGTGGCCACATAGTCTAACACTTATCTCGCATTAGACTAGACTGCTGGTTACGGGGAGATTGAGGTTTGAATCTCGGTCAGGTGTACTTAAGGTGTTTTTTTCAAAAATTGTTTTCCACTCACTTCAAGCAAATATGAGTACATTTCCTATAAATACAACTCTGGTCTGCGAGCTTGGGTTTTTTCATTTGTGTCGAACTCAAGTTGAGTATTTCTTAAAGCTGTCAAGTTCAAATATATTCATAATTTTAAAATGTTAAGAGTATATATTTATTTATTTTAAATGTAAATAGGTATCACAGCTTTAAAATTTCAGATTTAAAAAATATACTAAAACACGTGTTCTTAAAATATGAATGACACTCATTTTTATAAATATAAATACTTTCAGAAAAAAAGTTAATAAATGGAAATATCGGTTTTTAAATTAGAAGTAACACTTAAAAAAACACAATTTAAAAATAAGAACAACACTAAAAAGATATAGGGCTTATTAGAACAAAATAATTAAAATGCTTTCAATCTTTATATCTATAAGGACATTAACACTAAAATTATAAAAAAATGTAATAAATTGAATAATTTCTGGATGGCTTGGAAATGTACAATAATACAGTGTAAAAACACTGCACAATAATGTAAGATAAGTGATTGTGAAGGAAGTCAACCTTAAATGATAGGTAAGTGATTGTGAAGGAAGTCAACCTTAAATGATAGGTAAGTGATTGTGAAGGAAGTCAACCTTAAATGATAGGTAAGTGATTGTGAAGGAAGTCAACCTTAAATGATAGGTAAGTGATTGTGAAGGAAGTCAACCTTAAATGATAGGTAAGTGATTGTGAAGGAAGTCAACCTTAAATGATAGGTAAGTGATTGTGAAGGAAGTCAACCTTAAATGATAGGTTAGGCCTGGATAGAAAAACACACTTCTCTCTTCATTTCTTCAAACACTTTTATACTACTTACCACTTCTTCAAAACTTCCACAATAGCACATTGTTTTAAATTTTCAGAAATATTACTTTTTCATTAATGTCTCTTCATATGAAAAAGTAATATTTCTGAAAATTTAAAACAATGTGCAACTGTGGAAGTTTGAAAAAAGTAGGAAAGGTAAAAGTGTAAGGAAAAATAGAGAAGTATGTTTGTTTGTTTATATCTAGACCTATCAGGTTGTCTTCCTTCACTATAGCTTTACATTATTTTCTACAGTGTCTTGATAAAAAGTTAATGAAATTGACATTTTAATATGCTAATATTTCCCCTAAACATGCTTCATTAACTTATTTTACCCTACAAGATAATGTAAGAATTATAAACCGCTAGAAATTTTAAGTGTTTCATATTTCGTTTCTTATTCCTTAGTGTAATCATGCAAGATCATGTCTACTGTTCCATTTCCATTCCCCTATGCGCAATTGCACATGCGCACTGTACGGGCTTTTGTTTGACATTATTTTATTAAGAACTTTACTTCAATTCTATTTTTAATGCTCATACTTTAAAATTAAAAATAATATTTCTAGCAAACAATATGCTTTTTTAATATAAATGTGGTAAGTTTTTAAAATATGTCTTGCAATAAATAAGATCAACATTGATTTTAGACAGGTTAACCAACATAATTCTTCAACTAAGTAGTAACTAAACTAGTGCTAGTTTTGTAGCTACATATATTAATTAGTACGCGTTTTAAATATTTTAAGTTTGAAAACATTTAATATAATAATATACTATTGATATTACATTTTTAATTTAACATAAATTATTAATTTAGAAAGGAACCAGTTAAAAATAGTAAAAAGAATAATTCAATAATTTAGTAATCTACTTAGCTATTTTTATTTTCATTGATTTGTCATGGCAATACAAGTAAACAACTTCAATCGAGTATAATTCAAAATGGACGACAATATTGAATACATTTACTGGTCGAAAGTGTTTTTAAAGCTTTATTACTATATTAATGTGAAAATTGACATTCATTTTTAACAATTTGGTAAGTAAATGACTGATTTATAAGTGGAATGCCGATATGATCTCAATTAATAGACTTTGCTTACTATTGTGTTTTAAAAATTGATTATTAAGTACATCAAATGAAAGCTCAAAATGACAAGCTTACAAAACTTTCGATCTCGATCTCAAGCTTAAAGGACGAGCTCAGCTTGAAGCTCGAAATTCGAGTACTCGCAGAGCTCTAATAATTTACTAAGGCCTGGTTTTTTTAACTACTGTATTTAAAGACAAGTTTCAAATTATTTTAAACATCTGTCTCTTATTTCATTCAAAGAAACTAAATCATATTTGCTTTTTATTAAAATAATTAAGTTTTAAAATTACATATTTATTCAACCCGAGCTCAAGATCAACTCGATATTCTGGAGCTTTATGAAAAGCTCACTCTAGGTTGATTCAAATTCAAAAACCTTGAAATTGTGGACCCCTAAATAAATGGCATAAAAATCTATTTGATAGATTATATTTGAGTAAGTGCATGGAATATTTCATGCCTTAACAATGAGATTGTTTTAAATAGCTTTAATTTACAGATCGTCAAGGAGCTAGCTCCAGTTTCGTGTGCACTTTTATGAACCCGCAGTTTGAATTTGCATACTTCATGAAAGGTGTCAAAGTGTGTTAAAACCATTGGTCACATGACTCGTATTTTGATCGCTTAGCCACCATATTGGAATTAAAATGGCGGAACATATTTTTTGTGATCGCTTGTTTCTTGGCCATTTATAAACCAATTTTTTTTCCTCAAGATTTAAAATAGTTCTTTAATTTTTGATATGATCATTTTGATGGAAAACGCAACAGTTTTCTTGTAAAATTAGACAAACTGAAAAAAAAAGAGGCTTATATTTGATCACTTTTTTCCTCGCTCATTTATTAACCAATTTTTAAAATCTTTATTTTATTTAAATTGGGTTGTAAAGGTCTTCATACTTTTGTATCTATGATTTTGTGGAAAAACACCACGGTTTTTCTGGTTAAATTGAAAAACTAAACCAATTCTCTTGTTTTTTTTCTTAATATTACTTATTTATTATGTTCCTAAATTTAGATATAAGAAACTGTTTGATATTTTAAAAACTAAATTTTATTGAACTATAAATAGATAAAATCTATTTGAGTTGTACATCAATTAAACTTTTTCTGCTTCTATAAATGTCTTCCACATTAGCTTGTTCATAGCCTCTGCTAACTTAAATTGACTGCTGAAGGAACGCGTGTAGTGTTTGCCACTAAAAATGATCAGAACTATTACAGGACCAAATACGCCAGTTTCTGTAAAAACACAATCCGCACCACTATCTGCTAGGTATGCACCAATGCAAGTAAGTACTTCCTTTGCAAAGTGGAAGCCTCCAAGGCCATTGAAAATATTTGTAGATTCATGTGGAAGTAGAAGTCGGGATCTTTTGCCAGTCTGGCCAGCCTTCATCACTCCATAACGCACCAGATGTTTGGTTTATTTGCTGCAAGCAAGCTTGGAAATTTTTCATGTAGTTAAATATTGTCATCGGTATTATGGGAGTGAATGCTGTATTAGTTACTGGAAGAACTTGAGTTGATATTAGATAATTAAACTGAAAAGGAATTATATTAAAGTTAAAGATCGTAACAAGTAGAAGTGGCAGCTGACATTGATAATGCGAGTGTGAACACAAGTGATTCAATTTGGGATGAAAGAAATTTTGAGGATCAGTAAAATACATCACAACCTCTACATAAAGTCTGTTCAGCGTAGGAATTGTTTTCTGAAAGGCCTTTTTCCCTACCAGAAATCTATTATATAGTAGGATTTTGGTAGGAAAAAAGACCTTTCAGAGAGTAATTCCTACCGTGAATGGAGTATATTTATGCAGAAGTACCAGGTTTTAAGTTCCACCCTCCTCCTCCTGATTCCAAGACAATTATTTATTTTAGACTTTATTTTACTACAACCTTGCTAAAGTTGATAGTTACCAAAACATTGGTTTGCTATACATAACCCAATTTTACCATAAAATCTAAAGTCAGTTTTTTTAAAAATATTTTTACTCAGTTTTTTTATGTTCTTTTCACTGATTTACTATATTTTAAGCTATTTAAATTTTCGAAGCTTAGAAATTAATGTCAATTAAAATAGTAATTTTTAAAAAAATATTGTAGATAGTGATTTTTTTACTATGTATGAAAATTAAAAAAGGACATATATAAAATTATACAAGGTTTGGCAGGCATATTAACTAGTTTATGTAAAAATTTGAGTGCATAAAGTTAAAAGACAAATAAGTCGTTAGAATTTTAAAAAAACCTGTATTTTTTCAACAAAATAGCTTGGCACTTTTAGCACATCTTTTTGTTGTTTCTTTTGGCACTCAAAGGTTTAACAGTCCCTGGCAAGGTAGTCGTTCTTGTAGTGACTTGTCTGTCATTTCTGGAATCCTACATAAAAGTTGTATATAATCGGTTGTGATATTCATCCTGATGATCACTATCAGCAGTCTAATAAATTATGTGTGTTCATTTGGGAAAGATTACAGTAAAACCTTGGATTGCGAGTAACTTGGTCTGCGAGTGTTTTGTAAGACGAGCAAAAATTTTCAATAAATTTTAACTTGATAAACGAGCGATAACTTGCAATACGAGTAGTACTATGGTTACGCTTTGTCTGCCGAGCAGTGTCATTGGATAGGTTCTTTGTTAAAGTCGCAAAAAAAGAAAAATATTTGAGTGAGCCAACATATAGCAGTGATTCCGTTAGTGACAGTGAAAGTCATCCTAAACAATAAACCACCTCCTCCTCTAACCTCTCTCTCGTCCACCTCACATCAGCCACCATTAAATTTAATAAATAAATTTGATTACAGTACAATTACATTTAAATAACGAAAATAAGAAAGGTATTAATCATTTTCAGATTAAATATTTTTGTGTTGTGGAACGAATCATCTGAGTTTCCATTATTTCTTATGGGGGAAATTCACTTTGATATACGAGTGCTTTGTATTACGAACACGTTTACGAAACGAATTATGCTCGCAATCCAAGGTTTTACTGTACTTACATCGTATCATGACTGATACCTTTCCCTGACAGAACAAGCTCATCATGGTTGAAATTATCCATTGCGCCTGAAATTGGAACATTTTTCTTACTAGAGGTGATAGTGGTGTTCTGAAATCATGAGTGCCTTCTACCATGCGAGTTAGTAGCCTAACATCAAGCCATTCAACCTCACCATAACTTACGGCAAGGTAAAGTCTGTTCAAGATTTGTATTAATATTTTGGAACATGTCATTTTATGCACGCATTGGGCAATCATTAACGGTAGTGGTGTTTTCTTCCTCCCATCATGTACAAGTGAATATAGCACTTTGGACACTAGCTCACATTATTTGATATACTATGATGAAAGAAGTGTGGAGAAAAAAGTTTCCCATGAATGATGATGACAATAAACTCATCTTGTGATTTGTTGAAATCATTTGCATCACAAATGACATCATTCAAATCGGTCATGTTCCTGATATTCTTGCCGTAACTTACTTTCACAATCTTTAATGACATCAGTGTCGCTCATTCTTTCTATTAACGTAGCTTCAGAAACCTTTGTGAAGAGCACCATCTGGGAGTCAGTCCTGTTTCTTGGATACCTTATGTAAAACATATTGCTGTACCATAGTTTTAAATTAACATGCTCTTCAACTGCCGGTTAGAAACATAGGTTTCTCCAGAAAGATAGTATGTGTTCAGATTTTCATGTAGAGAAGATACATTGTAAGCTGATTTTTCAAAAGCCAGTGTGTTTATTATGACTTTGAATGCGTTTTTAACACATTCGATATTGGTATTAGTCTTTGGTTCAGTATGTATTTGTTTAGGCAGATCTTGTGATACATGATAGCAGCAAATACGCTCTTTTCATCTTGTATTGTAGAGGTTTGTTAGAACACATCATCAGGGTAAAATCGTGTGGCATTCAAAAAGTATTTAGCTCAATTTGCTTCACATATACGGAAAAGTTTATTTTATCTATGGCTTACACTTTTCATACAAACGACAAATTTTTTTTTTTAAGGTTTTGACTGATCAATCTGGCACCTGAAACTTTTTTAGGAGAAGGCTCTGAGCAGGTCCCTTGAGGCTGGTTGGTTTTCAATTCAGCATCAGCTTCTACAATGCCTTTAGCTCGATCACTTTTTAGGATATATATATTTGGTAATAGTACATTGGTAGTATAAATGTTCAAGCAAACCTTTGGGACAGTCGATAAAATATTGTCCAGCAGAATAACTGAAGATTCCTGAATTTTCCTCAGGACATTCTTGTTGCTGTATATACTGAGCTTACCCTTCTTTTTCTTGCAGATAATATACAGTAACAGGTTCTGTTCATTATTCTAATAATTTGCTATCTAAACTTTCTCTGTGAAAACCTGAAGCCCTTAGATCAGTCCCTTGCCTGTAACAATAAACAATCTTTTCACGAACTACTAGATTTTAAATGAACAAATAAAACCGATTTACAAATGGCCGAGAAACAAGCGATCAAAAAACTGTTATTTTCAGTTTTTCAGGAAAAATGTTGCGTTTTCCGACAAAGTAAAATACAAGTTAAGTCAAATAGATTTTGTCTATTCACAGTTAAATAAAACATAGTTTTTAAAATATTAAACAATTTCTTATATCTAAATTTAGGACTGTAATATATAAATAATTTAAGAAAAAAATATGAAAACAGTTTTAGTTTTACATCCATAAGACAACTCAGATAAAAAAAAGATTTAAAAGATCGGTTCATAAATGAGCGAGAAGAAAGCGATCAAAATAAAACTTTTTTTTTTCAGTTTTTATAGTTTACAGGAAAACCGTTGCATTTTTCAACAAAATTATCTTAACAAAAATCAAAGAACTATTTTAAATCTTTCAAACAAAAAAATGAAAAAAAAATCTGTTTTTAAATGGCCGAGATACAAGCGATCATAAAAAACACGTTTTGTCATTTTGATTCCAATATGATGGCTAAGCGATCAAAATGTGAGTCATGTGATCATTGGTTTTTACACACCTTGGTACCCGAAATGAAGTATGTGAAGTCAAACTGCAGGTACATTAAAGTGCACACGAAACCGGAGCTATCTCCATGACCAATAAAGTTAATTAAATTAGTTTATTTCCAACTATACCGTCGGTCAGTCAAGATCACACAGGAGTAATTGAAAAATTAACATGCTTCACTAGCCTTTGACAGTGCTACCACACTAACAAATCTAAGATTTGGTTACCATATGCCCCAGAACGACTGCTCGAGGGATGGTTAAATTCCAACTTTATTTTACAAACTATATTATATCAAAGTACAATGTGCAAAATTGTATATCTGGCTGAAGGAAAGGAATGGGTCACTTAACTCAATTTTGACTTCAGAATGAAGTTGCTGTATTAATTATTAGGTCATAGTTAAAAAAGCATCTCTTGGTCAATGATCAAGACATAGTTCATAGTTAGTTATAACTAAAAAGATTAAATCTTAGTTATAAGCCATGGAATTATTATTTCTATTATTATTATTATCATCATCATCATCATCATCATCATGTGTTTTGTCTTACGACAGGTCAAGTCTTCTGCCTCCTCCTTCAGCTCCCAAAATTTTCTTCTTTCTTTCAAGTCATCTAGTATTTGAATCCTCCTTTCCTCAGCCTTTCCTTCTATGAGGTCGTGCAGAAGACATTTCCTCTTAAGGATGTGTCTGATTCAGTTTGCTTTGCGCCAAAGAATCACATCCAAAATGGATCTCTTCTCACCCACTTTTTTAGGACTTCTTCATTTGTCACCCTGTCTGTCCACCTAATCTTCTCAAGGTTTCTCCAGTACCACATTTCAAGGCTCTCCAATTATTTATTTTCCATCTGCCTATGTAGTAGACCAAATGTAGCATTTCATCAGTTTCTTCCTCAGTTCCAAACTCAACTTGCTGGTCAGCAGTAACTTCTTCTTGTTGAAAGCTTCCTTGGCCATGGTGATCCTCAACATAATTTTTTTATTGCATCCTTTGTCTGCAGACTTCCAAGGTATTCGAACTTCTCTACGTTTCCCAACTCTTGATTTTCACTTTTGATTTTAAGTGACTTCATTTTTTGAAATCGCCATCTTTTTTGACTTCTCAAAGTTGATCTCCAATTCCCCATGCTATATGTTCTCACTATTTCCACTAGCCGGTCCATCACTTCCTACAACTCTTCTTTATTTTTGACCAGCAATACTAGATCATCTGCATATTTTATTGTGTTGATGACACGTCCTCCTAAATACTATGGACATTAGAAAATCTCAAAGAAATAGGATGTATTTGATTACTTTCATAGTGAATTAATTTACAGACATAACTAGTTTTTTCCTTTCAAACTGATCATATTTTTAGGGTGCAGGTTATATTCAAGGGAAGCTTATTTTTGAGTCAATACAATGGTAAAAGTTTATTGATAACTTTAAAAGCAATGCCACTACCAAATACAGTATTGGTTTAAAAAAAACACTATCAGTATTGTTTTAAATATCTCTAAAACTAAAATTAATCTCCAATTCGGTAGGATGACATCAAGTATGTGAACCTATTCCAACAAATTAAGCATTTTTTGATCATACATAGTCATTGTTTTTAAAATAAAATATAGTTGATTTTAATTGGTAGTTCAAGCTACAAGTATTAATACCTAAGGCACCACTAAAGTCGAGTCACATGTTGTTTTCTGAAAATTACTAAATATACTGCTGTTCAGGGGGATTTCAGCTCACCATCAAGGATATTTATTGTTGTCAGAATTTATTTCTTTAAAATGTAGGAATGGATGGGAATAGCATTTTTACTGCGTGGCAGGAAATGTGTCGAAACATCGGTATCAGGATGGGAACAGGAAATTATAAAAATGTCTCTTTAGAATAATTCTTAAATCACAAATAGATGTTGATTTTTAAATTAATATGGTAAAATGGCTTGTGAAAACTAACATTATTTAACGTAGTATAAATACAAAATTAATATAACATCAAACAAACAATTAGTTATATGCAACTTTTTATCCAAATAAATAACACAATTTTGAATGAATATAGAATAATATATATTAATTGAATAGTTAATTTTATTTTATTTTTGAAAGAAATTTCTTAATTTAGCTCACTTCTTTTGACAGTTGAGTTTTATATTTAAGTATTTGCATAGTGTTAAGAATACTATAAAAACTGTTTGACACCACTTAAATGTTCTCTAAGTTTGAAACTGCAAAATGTTATCTCAGCTTGAAAATCTTTAAAAGTTATCATTGTTTTAAACCCCTTAAATATTCTTTAGGTTTAAAATCTTTAGGAAGATATGGTTAATTTAACTTTAGTAAATTAATAATATTGTTAATGAGCATTAGATATAAATGTCACCTTTGATACACAGTATTTAATTATACCCTTTTAATATTAATTCTTCCCAATAAATGCCGGGAAATAATTTTTCTTGCCCGAGCTTCATGAACATACAATTTTTAAAAATTTTTTTCGAAGTTCGGGATCCCGAACAGGCTTTCTTAAAAGTTATCTGGGTTTGAAACCCCTTAAATGTTCTTTATGTTTAAAATCCTTTTAACTTGTTGGTCTTTCTAAAAGCGATAACCCCTCTTCCCCCCTCAACCACTTCCTAAGCTTGCTACAAAACAAAGAAGGTTTTCTACAAAATAACTTAACAGTAATGAGTCATCAGTACCTGCTGAAACATGAAGCACACTTTGTTTCTCACCCAAAACTTTACTAGGAAATAACCAAACCCACCTAAATTACCCATCCACCCCTAGTAAAATATATTATTTTTAAATCTTTATAAAGTAGCTTAGTTATTTATAGGTATACTTTACTTATCATTTATTGCTAAAAATATTAATGCTTTTCTTTTGTTAAAGTTTTAACATTTCTTACTATTTTATAGATGACGGTGAAGTGTGTGTGATATGATGCATGCAGATATGTTTTGTTCTTCTCTCCTGCCCATTCATTTACCCCTATCACATTTGTCAATCATGTTTCCCAATTGGGCTCCAATAAGAACATCTCATATTAATGTCAAGAAATTAGTTTTATATAACTAATATAATTTTGTTTGTTGTTTATGATTAATCTAATTCTGCTCATTGCTGAGGGTTTTGTATGTGTTGCAGGTTGCCAAGAGGGGGAGGTTCTGCAGGTGAAGGTTTTGGGCGCCATTGCTCTCATTGACGAAGGTAGTCCATCAGCTATTATCAATAACTAAAATTTTGAATGGATTTTAATACTGAATGGCTGATTATTTTATTCCACAGAAGAGTACAAATTCCGATTACCAAGCTCCTTTAGCTGTTTACAGCTCCATTAATACTCTTTGTGGTGATTCTATAACTTAGCCAACTTATTGGTACAAAAGATAAGGGGGGAAAGGATGTAAGGAGCTTTCAAGTTTGCATCAAAATCTAGCCATTACAAGTTGTAAAGAAAATAAATGTGGGTGGAAAAGAAATGCGAAATTAGTTCTTCGTCAAAACTTTTTTTTACCACTGCATCTTACTACCTGTTCAGATTATACACTATCACAACATTGCTTTGTATATATTATTTTCCTGACTATAAGGACTTTTGGCTGTAAGATTTATATCACAAGTATTTTATTTTATGCCAAGATTTGACATAAATTAAGGGTTTGTGAAGCTTCGAAACTTCAATTTGGCTTAAAAAAAGTCTTGATTTCTATAATATTACAAAGTTTCACCATTCACAATGTTGACAGCTATAATACTCAATTCATGTTGAATAATATTACCATTATGAGCTGTCATATATATTACAAACTAATATTAATATGAACAAATCTGAATTAATTGAACTGTAAGTTGTGATGGTAACTTGATTTATCAGATTAGAATAAGATATTAAAAATAGAGATGGATCGAATCCACTATTTTACGAACCTTAAATCTCTAATTTACCTTTGAATCCTGAATCTCGAATGTGAATGAACATAAAAATAAATCAAAATATGATGGAATAAAAAAAAATAGTAACTAAATGTTAACATTATTTCTATAATCCATTCATTATAACATCCATACATTCACTTAAGTGTCAAATTACTGATCTGGAGTCTGGTTGTTAAGCCAGGGTGTCTATCATCTGGGAAAATCAGGGAAAACGGGAATTAGCCAGGAATTTGAAGTGATCGGGAAAAAACGGGAATTTGGTAAATTACAATAAAAATCTGGGAAAATGTGTTTTTACTTAAAAATATAAAATATAATAATCATTAAAACAGTAAATAATAATGTTATTCAAACTGTAGTTTTTTTGTAGCTGTGTAATAAATTTTATAATTCCTAATAAACAATGTTAATACAAATTTAAAAAATATGTTAATTTAAATTTTAAAACTTATTATTATACATAAAAAAAGATTAATAGAAAAATGAGGGGGGAGGTGGGGGAATTATAAGGATGTGACATACTTTTTAGTCGGGAATTTTAGGAAATGACCAGGGGAAATCAGGGAAAAAGTCAGGAATTTCATTGGTAAAGTTGAGTAGACACCATGTAAGCCCATTTTATAATAATTATTGTTATGAATCACCAATAAGCAGTACTAGTGCTCTGAAACAAATTTCACTTGAAAAATTAAAAAAAAAAAATTTTTTAAGGAATTATGTCTTGAATCCTTGAATTTAGAATATCCTTGAAAATTCAAGGTCCCATTCCTAAAAATATATATTTGATAAATAAAATGAACATTTTCATTTTGAAATATTTCATTTTTTTATAACATTACCGATTATGACCAATCAAAGTAATTTTAGTCAAACTTAAGGAATTACATTTTTATTATTATTATTATTATTATTATTATTATTATTGTAATAATAATAATAATAATAATAATAATAATAATAATTGTAATAATAATAATAATAATAATAATTATTATTATTGTTGTAATAATAATAATTATTATTATTATTATTATAATTATAATAATTATTATTATCATTACTAGCACCGCGTCTTACTACCCATTCGGGTTATACGCACTTACGCTAATGTATAATGGTTGGATGATTGTGAGATGAAATGGAGGACCTACAGTTTAATGTGGGATCCGAGCCACGGTGGAGGCCTGGCGTTCCACACATTCACAAGTTGTGATTAATACACATCTTGTCAGAGGTGAAGAAAGTGTTTTGGCAATCAGATAAATTTGTGCCGGGACTGAGGATTGAACCCCGGACCCAATCAACTGAAAATTGCCACAAGATTGACCGATCATTTGTGATCGACAAGTTGCTGACCTTTATTGAAGGGTTTCAACTGTGTTTAATAACATCAATGTATCCGTGACCTATTGAATGATGACAAATTACTGTTATAGGTGAGACAGATTGGAAGATCATCGCCATTGATGTGAAGGACCCTTTAGCAGAACAACTTAAAGGTTTGTAGGACTTATTCAATATTGGGACTCCTTCAAGGTTTCCATGCACCAGAAAAACACAGGGAATTTTTGTGTGTAAATAATTGACAAAAACACGTGGAATGTCACAATAAACTATACAAAAACCACTGCATTATTTGTGGATTTGGAAGATTAAACTGCAAGTTTTGAATAATATGCCTTTGCATTTAAGAAAAAGCAAACTTTAGAAAGTAAGCATGCCACTTAGAATACATGTCTTATCTCCCTTCCCTCTTTTTTTTTGTTTAGCACTACATCTAACTATCCATTAGGGTTATATGCTTATCAACTAGTTACACTAATGGGTTAGGGGTTAGGACGACTTAATTGAGAGAAAATGGGGCCACATATCATATAATTAATTAGTCACCATTATAGCAACAAAAAATTCAAATCGATAGTAATTTTAATATCAAAATTTAAAAAAAAATGTTTTTATTATAAATAGGACTGGAAATGATGGTGCTGGAATCCATTGTAAACTCTTCAACTTTAATTTGTCCTTGGGGTCCAAATACAATTCATTTTGCTGGAGAAATAGAAACCTCAATACATGTTTAAGACAGTTCCATAGTTTTATTTATATATTTAACATATATTTAACATATATTTAATATATTTAAGTGATTAGAGATCAGCATTACAAGCTTTAACCCTTTGAGTGCCAAGAGAAATGACAAAAAAATGTGCTAAAAGTGCCAAGCTATTTTCCTGAAAAATGCAGGAGTTTGTTTAAATTTTAATAACTCATTAGTCTTTGAACTTCTTGCACTTAAATTTTTACATAAACTAGCTAACATGCTTGCCAATCCGAAGATATAATTATATATATACTTTTTTAATTTTTAAATATAATAAAAAAATCACTAGCCAAGATATTTAAAAAAAAATTTTACTGTTTTATTTAACATTAATTTTTAAGTATTGAAAATTTAAATAGCTTGAAATAGAATAAATCACTGAAAAGAACATAAAAAACTGAGTAAATAACAAAGTTTACAAAAAAAAACTAACTTTAGATTTTACGCTAAAATTGGGTTATGCATAGCAGCTGTTTCAGTGACCATCAACTTTATCAGGGTTATAGTAAAATAAAGTCTAGAATAAATAATTGGGTTGGAATCAGAAGGGGACGGTGAGAGGACTTCAAACCTGGTACTTTTGCATAAATATGAAGAGGTTGGGGTGGATTATCCTGATCTTCAAAATTTATTTCATCCCTTTTGGAATAACTAGTATTCACACTCGTGTCATCAATGTCAGCTGCCACTCCTACTTGATCCGATCTTTCAATTTCACTAGAATAAAATTCCTGTTCAGTTTCATTATTTTCAAATTCAGAATCAGTGCTTTCAGAATGACAAACAAATTGATCACTCTGGGTTGAGCTGTCAATAAATATTGCAAGTATTTCTGTGTCTTGAATCACAGCTTTCCTCTTAGTAGCCATATTTACAAACCAGGCCAAAGATAAAACTCATAAAGTAAAAAGTTTTAAAATAATTTTCAGGTTCGATATATCGCAAAGACAAATAAAAGTAGCTTGAACATACGAGAATGCAGTGGAAATAAAATCTACTCTATCTGTTGACTTAATACTGAACTAAGAGCTCGAAAACAAGGGATCGCTGTGAGCGACGCTGGCAAGTTTAGCAGATATTTCGTGCATCGCTCTGAGCGACGTTGGCACTCAAAGGGTTAACAACACTATATTCATGTGACAGTACTATAAAAGAAATGCATCATGCATTGAGTTTACCATTAAACCTTGAAACAGATAACCTTTTAATGGATACAGTCTAATGTGGGGTATTGAAGGGAATGAACACCCTGTTATTGCAAAGAAAGGTACGCAAATTAAACAATTGAGAACAAAAAACATGACACACTGACGATCAAATATACCGTACATTTAAGACTAAACCATTGGAAGAGTTCAAAAACAATTTTGCAGGCAAAAAATTGAGCATAATCCTTTAAAATAAAAACCTAATTTCTGATTTCCGACAAAGAAAAGCTGTAACTTTATTTCAATTAACCAGTGAACAAGATTGTTTAGCTGTATCTCTTCATAGACTAAACATTACATCTCACCCCATTGCACCTTGTGCAAACTATCAGGTACTATCATGAAAGGAGAACGATTGATTTAGTGTTGAGTAATAACCAAAATACAAGGATACATACCAACCCAGCTATTGAAATACTATTAGGACGTTAGACGTAGGGTGGAAGAAAGCCAAGATCCAGATCATTAGCAAACATCATTATTTTAAGAGCTACCCTCTTTGCTCTAGAAATATGAAACCTTTTATTTGCATCACTGGTGGGCTGGTCTTGAATTATTATGTTGAAATCACTTTTAAAGTTCATGATAAATATGTCTATTTAAGCTGCGATCTCTCGGGTGTTTTGCTGCTTTTCATAAGATAAAAACACTATTCACACACTTATGTGCTGCTTAGGGGTGTGCAGAGCTTCAAAAACTTAGAATTTGTTTTCAATGTTTGTTCGCTTTGACTTCGAGATTCAAGATTAAAATTCCAGATTCAATAATTACATAGCTTTGCAAAAAAATAAATATATATCTTTTAAGTTAAAACACACATTTATGTTTTTTTTAGTTTTACTCTTATTTCCATCACAATTTAGTGTTTCCTAGAAAAAAAATATGAAATAATTAAATTACATTGTGTGATAGTAACTTAATGTATCCTTTTAAGACAAAATATAATATTGATTATGTTTGGAATTTGTTAATTATATTTAATACCTACATTTATATAATTATGCAAAGTATAATATTTTTATCCAACCTTAAACATTTTTTTAAATATTCAAACTTTGATTCGGCTTTGGGAATATCTCATATTAATTGATTCGACTTTGCTTCAAATTGAAAAGGTGGACTTTTTACACCTAGTGCTGATAAACATTGCACATATTTGGTGCGCAGATTTATTAATCTAAGAACCAATCTTTGGTGAGTAAAGAGTAACGATTTGGTGCACCAACTTCAGTTGTTAAATTTCCCTAAACAATACCCATTTTCCAAATAACATTTCTCAAATTGTATAAAAATAAGAATCATATGTTGGTTCATGAAAAGGTTTGCAGGCTGCACAGAATCATATATCGGGCTGCAAGTTTGGCATGCTTGATCTATAAAATTGCAATTTTAAATGCAAAATTAATGGTTTGTTATTTTTCTTCTAAAGAAGCTTGAAGAAAGGAAGATTTCACCATCATGTATTATACCGTATTGGCCCGAATATAAGACGATAGTTTTTATTAAAAATCAAAAGCAAAAAATAGGGGGTTGTCTTATATTTGCGGCCTTTCATCTTATGTTATTAATTTCAACTTACTTTTTGTGTAAAGCCATTTATATTGCATATTTCTAACCAAAGCTAATAAATCAAGCACAAAACACGTTTTTACACAAGTAAGAAACTATAAAAATTTATATTACTAAAGTATTTCACATGTAAATTATCGTCACGGCATAGCTTCTTGTGTTATTAATTTCAAACTTAATTTTTGTGAAAAGCAGCATCTATTACATATTATTTATTAAAGTTTAGCAAATCATGCATGACAACATGTTTCCACATGAATACAAACTCGAAAACTTTATTTTATTGTAATATTTCACCCGTAAAAATGTAAACATAAACATTACTTCAATGTTATTTTTCATTTTGGTCATAGAAGTACAGCAGCGGTGTGGTATTCTGACATTACACTTGAACGCGCTCTAAGAACTGATCTCCGAGAGCGCTTAGTAAGCGCTTAGTGAACAATCAAACAAGTGGATCTTGGAGCGCTCAGTAACATGATGGTGCTGCTGTGTGGCGAGTAAATGCACGAATTGGTGTTTAGTAATAGTGTTTATTTTCTCCTTGGTGCGTGATGTCAGCTGCCTGCTTATTATCGTACGGTATTTGTTTGCTTTTTGTGTGAATTTGTTACAGCAACATAAATAAAATATAGTTTAGTGCGGTTTTAATTACAGTATGTTTTTACCTTTTCCAATGGCGCCTGATAGTGTAGAAAAACGCGGCACATCGGCAAAACAGATAAAAAAAGGTGAAAGACGAAGTTATGATGCATGCTTTAAGGTTGCAGTTTCAAGATACATTATACAGACAAACAACTCGGCGGCGGCACGACATTACGGTGTGACTGAAGTTAATGTACATCGCTGGAGGAAAGATTTTCCCAAGCTGCAGAATTGCAATTCAACACGTCAGGCATTTTGTGGCCAACAAAAGGACGCCACGAAGAATTGGAAGAAAAAGTTACTCAGTTTGTAAGGGAGAAAAGAAATGAAGGTGTGCCCATATCAAGAGAAATCATTCGTTTGAAAGCCCTTGAAGTGGCTCGGGAAATGAATGTTCCGCGGCAGACTTTTAAAGCCAGTATTGGTTGGGTTAAAAGAATGATGAAGAGAAATGGATTATCTCTCAGACGCCGGACAACAATAGCCCAGAGATTGCCAACTGATTTTGAAGATAAGCTTTTAGCTTTTCAGAGATAAATTATCAGACTCAAACAGGCCAACAATTACCTCATGAGTCAGATTGGAAATTGTGACCAAACACCAGTATTCTTTGACCTGCCATCTAACACTACTGTGCACCCTAAAGGGGAGAAGATTGTAATGATCCGTACCACAGGCATTGAAAATTTAAGGGTAACTGTAATGCTTGCTTGTCTTGCAGATGGTTTCAACCTTCCACCCTATGTAATTCTCAAAAGGAAGACCATGCCCCCAGAAAAATGCCTATAGGAATTCATGTCAGAGTCCAAGAGAATGGGTGGATGACTGAAGATTTAATTTAAGATTGGATGAATGTAGTATGGAATAGGCACCCTGGAGCTGCAATTGGTAGAAGCATGCTTGTACTAGATGCTTTTCAGGGTCATCTTACTGACACTGTGAAAACTACTGCCACAAGGATGAAAACTGACTTAGTTGTGATGCCAGGAGGAATGACAAGCCAGCTTCAAGTGCTGGACGTAGTGGTTAGTAAGTCATTTAAAGACTACCTGAAGAAGAAATATAATGATTGGCTGTTGGAAGGAAATCATGTGCTCACTCCTACAGGCAAGATAAAGCGAGTGTCACCAAGCCTGCTAATTGAGTGGATCCTCTTATCATGGCAACGGATCTCACAAGATTCCGTTATAACAGGGTTCAAGAAATGCTGCATTCCAAATGCACTGGATGGGTCAGAGGATGATCTGCTTTGGGAAGCCCCAGGCGGAGATGTGTCCGAGGAAGATTCTGAGTGGGAACAAGAAAGTGAAAGCTCCACTACTAATGATAGTGACGATTCATTTGATGAGTGATTAGACTAGACCTATTAATTACATCATTTTTATTGTGTGCTGCAAAACATCTACCCTATGTATTAATATTCATAATTATGACCCAAGTGTACTTGACAATTAATGTATAAGTTTAACCTATTATTTGTAAATTAAAACATTCAACTACTATAAATTAATTATTACAACTTTAATAGGCCTATGCAGTAAATTGAAAAATTTGAGCTTCTACATGAGGTAAGAGAATAACCTTGTATTAAACACAATTTTTCTTTTATTCTTATTGAGCCATGGAGAAAATAGGGGGGTCGTCTTATATTCGAGGCCGTCTTATATTCGGGCCAATACAGTACTTTACCCCAGTTTTTTTCCCTTTATCCTGTGGTCTATTTGGTCAGTATTCTCAGTATTCATGTTTTAAAGTGTTATTTTAACCATTGCTTACTCCTTTCCAGATATCAGTGATGTGGAGAAGCATCTTCCTGGCCTGCTGAAAGCTACCTTAGAATGGTTAAAAATCTACAAAATTCCTGAAGGGAAGCCAGAAAACCAATTTGCATTTAACGGTGAAGCAAAGAATCGAGAATTTGCCCTCCACATAATAGAGGAGGTTCATAAGTACTGGAAGCTTCTGATCAAGAAAGAGGCAGAGGCCGGGGGTATTTCGTGGTGAGTTGACAAGGCTCCTTAAGCTCTACTCTAGTACCCACAAATCAACTGTTTCCAGCCTTTGGCCGGATCAGTTTAGTAAAATGCATCTTCCTCCTTTATTTGCTTTTCTTCTCCTCTCACTTGCACACTTGTTGATATCTGCTGCTCCCTTCTCTTGCATGGTCTTTCTTGCAGTCTTTTCCCTCCAAACTTAAACTCCATCATTCTGCTTGAGATCTTTATTTCCCCATCCTCATTACGTGTCCATACCAATTACTTCATCTACTTACTATTAATTTGATTTCAGTGCGAATGTGTCAAATGTTGACAGTCCTTTCAAGATTGAGCAGAAGGAAGCAGAGGAAATAGTGAATAAGAGTCCTCAGCCAGGTCCGGCACAATCTGTGGAACCTGTAGGTATGTATCATCCTGTCCAGGTAGTTTGAAATAAAAAAGTGGCCTCAGCACATCCTAAGATGACAGTGAGGAACATTCAAATTTTATAAAATATTTCAGAAGCCATCCGACACCTTAGCTCAGTCGGTAGTGTGTCTATCTACTGAGCTAAAGGTCACGGGTCTGATTCCTGGCATGGTCGAAAAATTTATCCTGGTGAAATGTGGGTTTACCCTTTCACAGTGATGAATTAACGACTGAGGACTGGATGTTGTCTTTTCAAGTCTTAAGTTAGATTGTAAGGCATATGAAGCTACGCCAGGCCTAGCAAGCTGGTAGTGGAAAATATATGGCTTGAATAAAAAACTGACCTAGGCCAAAGAATGGTAACAGTAATGGATATAAAAAAATACATCAGAAGCCAAGTTCAGATTTTTTCATATGATTATCATTTATTTAAAACCAGATCAGTGTGGTAATTAATTAAAATAAATGAGCTATTTTAGCTTTCAATATTTTAATTGGTGAACCGTTATAGTTGTCGAAGCTGGAATTTTTTTAAACAAAGTCAAAGCAGATTTTTTTTAAAAAGCCAAGTGAAGTTTTGAAGCTTCGCACATCCCTATAATATTTTATTGCAGTTTTTTGCTGTGCAACCATTAAGTTGTCATTTACATAAATGTTCAAAACTTTAAAAAACAAAAAAACAACCTAAATGAGGCTGAGCCAATGCTGGTTTTTGATAAGTTTCAAGATCAACCACCTAGTTAGCAACAAAAGCCTAGAAGTGAAAGCTTAAGAACTACCATAACTATCAGTTGATTCAGGGCTGTTGGCTAAATGTATTTGTCAATGATCTTATTCATATGTCATTTAGTTCATCACCATCAACTGTTTCCAGCCTGTGGTTTAGTTACTATATGTCTGATTGAATACATACATTTTAATCCTATAAATATTTAGACAATTTATATTATATTTACATCTTCATGTTATGATTATTCTTTATACAATGGCCTATAAAATACCATACAACGATTGTTTGATAAAATGACACCTTGTAAGATATAATACTTACAAAATGGTTGTTAAAAATGCCTGGGAATAATTTGTGTAATACTATTACATTATACTTTTCTTGATTCTTCTTCCTGTCAACTTGGTATTGTACTAATTGAATACTCTCACACTACTTACTAGAAGTACATTTTTCTACACACAACAAATTGGGATAACAGAAAATAATAGATTCAAAATATGTATTGTAATACCTTACAAGAATGTGCACAGCTTTGGCGCTTGCTGACATTCAACTGTTTTATCATAGTTAACAAAAATCAAAGGAAGGGGTAATTGAAGGAGGGGGTTTTAATGATGGGGGGGAGGGGGAAAGTGAAGGGATGGACCTCACACATGAACATTGCTTTATATCATTGAAATAAGTCTGTTTACACGATAGCACTGAATTCAAAACACAATGCAGCTACCAATAGAAGTGGGTCTGAAAGACCCCAGGATTGCATAGCACGTGTCTGTTTGGTTTAAATTTAAATTTTACTTTAAAGGACATATTAATTAAAGTTTAAAAATGTATTCATTAATATTTAAGTAAAGAACTTCTAAGGTAATAAGGCTGTAAATCTGAACGTTTGAAAATATTTTGCTATAAAATTTGACACGGGTCTGGGAGACCCATGAATGCATCCTAGGGTTAAGAAATAATTTGCTTATTTCACACCCCCTCCTTGTGAGTACTGATAGAAACCTAGGTTAGGAGATTGGGTGGTAATGATCGATCAATTATCTTCAGAAAGCAGCCATCGCCTCTTTGTCCAGTGGCAACAATGTAAAGTGTGAACTGTGTTCCTCATTTCATGTTAAAGCTATATTGTGTTTTTTAACTCTTTATTTATTCCTATCACGCTTTCCTGTGCCTTCTTTCATATATAATAACTAAGAGCTCGAGTCATCTTTTTACTAAGCCTTATTTCAGTTTCTTATCTATTCAGATTACTTTTTATGGTTAGTAAAACTTAAAATAAATTAAAGGAACAAAATGTTATTTTTTTATTAAAAAAAGAATTTGTCATTGTGTTTTATCTTTGTACTATTGAAAAAGAAAAAAAAAATATCTGCATTAGAGATAGGCCTGGTTGGAAAAATAGCTGGTCAGCCCAGCCTTAAGGTGGGGATATAGGGAACCTGAGAAAAGGCCAATGTTTTTGCATATCTTTTTATAGAAAAATTTTTTTGGCAAAAAAATAATCAAATATTGCTTCAGTACAAACATAGTTTAATTTTCTTCACAAGGTGATTTAAACAGTTCTTGTATATCTGTCATGGGTGTAGCGGCATTAGATGATAAACTTTTTAAATGAAGAGGAAAAAACTACCATTAAATTTCAGGACATCCTTAACAGATATTCAACAACTGTTGTTATTACCATGTGAAGAAAGTCACTCTTTGTTTGTACTAAAGAAATATTTGAGTTCTTGTGACCAAAATAAGTTTTGCTATAAAAACCAGCTTTTTAGGGTTCACTTGTTGAGACATTTTTGTGACATGTCATACCCAAACTCTCGTTCAGGCTTTTTGCAATTATGGAGGAGGGAGAAGCGGGTTCTCAGTAAAATGGTAACAATGTTGAGTAAATAAGTCCATAGGTGTCGCCATATTGTTCCCCGTGGGATAGTTAGTTTTCAAGCTAAGGTAGGATTCAGGTTTGAAGAGCCTTTAAGAAGGTGCAAACTTATTTGTTTGTGGTCAACATAAATAACATTTTACTGAGTATTTATAGGTATCAAAAGTAACAGCTGGAAGATAAAAATGTATGTTTAGGGACATGCAAAATTCACATTTGCAATAAAACAAATTTTTACATGAATTATAGTGTGTTCACACGAATAACACGAATTTAAGCTTTTTTTTTCTAAATAAACACAATTTCTTAGTAATTTGGCAAATACCCCATCAATATAATTTTCAACGCAGTAATACCAGGGCTGTTGTTTATAGGAATAGTATTCGTTTTTTTATTTTATAGGCATAAAATGGATCACAGGGAAAATGAGTTTTCAGGATATTTAAGCTATTTTTATCTGAGGTTAGCATTAAAAATCACGATTTCTACTTTTACCCATAACGATACCTAAATTTTGGTCGATCGATTCCTTGTTTACAGCCTTTAAATGATTTAACATTAGGTCCAAGCAAGGAAATAAATATATACATACATGGACCCTGCTACAAGTGGTCATGTTTGGTAAAATTAAATCTTTTATTCCCTTTTAATTATTTGATAGTAGTTTAGTCTTCTATGACATGTTTCGGTGTTGTTATTGTTTGGTCTAAACATAAATTGATAATCGAGTTTGATTTTACTAAGCTAGAAATGTTTTGTGCGTATTTATATTTGATTTTTCTCTGAGTATGTTACTAAATAGTTAAATACACAATATGAACGAAAAATTTAGACAATTTTATCTTCTTTTTTTTTAATGAATACTAATTTGACTCATATTTACTTAAATAATATCGCTTTCAGCTTATAATATAATCACCTTTTGAGAAAAATAACACCACTTTTCCCCTAAAAAATAGCCCCACCTTTTGCATGTCTCTATATGGTAAATGAAAACTTTACATAGAGATAGTAACTTTTCTAGCTGTCAGATAAGGTTCTTCTTATGAAAATTAAACTGTATCAGCCTGAAGGGTGCTTCTTGGGTGAGGAAGTATCACAGGAGGACTGTTATTGTGTTAAGAAAGATAGGAGTTAATACTCAGCATTTTGAGTTCATACATACTTCCCACTGTATGCTATAACTCATACATCATACAAGGGGCGCGTGCCACTTGTGTTCTAGAAGTTACTGCCGACTCATCACTGTTAATCTCTTTTGTAGACAGTCGGGAGTAGAGTATAAGGGGTGCTAAACAATCACCTTTGAGGGGTGTCAAACCTAGAGAGAACATTTAAGAAAAGTAACTTTTAAGAGGTTTCAAACCTAGATAATATTTTGCAGTTTCATACTTAAAGAAAATTGAATAGGTGCCAAACCTGACGTTTTCTAGTATTTTTTGAACTATACAAATAACCATTTTTAAATGAAATTAACTAATGAAAAAAATAAGTTCCATCAAAAATGTAATAAAATCAACTATTTTTTTATTTGTATTCTATGATATTAATTCAAAATTTAGTTTTTTGATTTGATAAAAAAATGCAATTCACACACACTTCTATTTATTTTATTATGTTATTTTTTATTGTTTTTATTTTTAGCACCGTGTCTTATTACTCATTCTGGTTATATACCTATGTACTAAATTACTCTAGTGTATTAGGAATGAGGAAGATTGAATTTAGAGGTGTGACTTGTATTTGCGTGGATAGAGTGGGAAACCATTTAGCAAAAACTACCCCTAATACACCCGGCCAGGATCAAACTAAATATCCCCATCATCGGCAGTCTAGTCTATGCCTTAGACCATGCAGCCACCGAAGCTGGTTTTAAAATTATAACTTTTACAAATCCTATCATATTAGTTTAGAAATCCATATATTTTAAATCTAAAATTATTCTAAAGAGTAATTTTAAAATTTCCCATTCCCGTCCTGAATCCCAATATTTTGACTCATTTCCCATCCTGAAATAAGTCATTCCCGTCCATCCCTAGTTAGAATTCATACATACTTCCCACTGTGTGTTAGAACTATTAATTTAACATAAATTATTATTTTAGAAAGGGACCACACAAAAATAGTAAAAAAAAAAAATTCAATTAATTAGTAATCTACTTAGCTATTTTTATTTTCATTGCTTTGTCATGGCAATACAAGTAAACAACTTCAATCAAGTATAATTTAAAACGGATGTCAATATTGAATAAATTTACTGGTCGAAAGTGTTTTTAAAGCTATATTAATGTTTAAATTGACATTAATTTTTAACAATTTGTTGAGGGTGACCTGGTGGTCTAGGGGTAAGGTGTCAGACTTCTGTGCTGGAGTCCGGGGTTCAATCCTCGGTCTTGGCAAAGATTTATCTGATTGCCAAGCCCTTCCTTCACCTCTGAAAAGACGTGTATTAATCACAACTTGTGAATGTGGGGAATGCCAGGCCTCCACCGTGGTTCGGATTCCACTGTTAAACTGTAGGTCCTCCATTTCATCCCACCATCACCCTACCATTACACATTAGCGAAAGTGCGTATAACCGAACGGGTAGTAAGACGCGGTGCTAATAATAATAATAATAATAATAATAACAATTTGTTAAGTAACCGAATGATTTATAAATGGAAATGCTGATATTATCTCAATTAAATAGCCTATGCTCACTATTGCGTTTTAAAAATTGATTATTAAGTATATCAAGCGAAAGCTCGAAAATTACGAGCCTACAACACTTTCGATCTCGATCTCAAGCTTAAAGGAAAAGCTCGACTCGAAGATTGAAATCCGAGTACTCGCAGAGCCCTAATATATGATACAGAGAGAAACTTGACTCAAAAGGATCTCTCGAGATAACAGTTAGGTTAGGTCAATAGGTAGAAGGGGATGTAACAATGGCAGCCAGTCTTTTTGACACTGAGCACAAATAAACTTTCCACAGGGTATTTTACATGGGTGGGGGCAGGATGAATTGGAAATTATTCACTGAGACTGGCGAAATTGGTGGGCCTGGACCGGTCTAAGCAGCCAAGATGAAATGAATAGTCAACAAATGTTTTATGAATTTCTATATATTATGGTTAGAACTGGGTTGAATCCAAATCTGATTCTTGGAAAAATTATGAACATAAGAGGAAATATGAAAATACAAATGTTAACTAAATGTTAACATTCTGTTAAGTATTAAATTACTGTTCTGGTTCCTGGTTGTTAAATTCATCCTATAATCACAATTGGTCCTGAACCACCAATAAGCTGTATTAGAACTCTAAAACAAATTTCACTTGAAAATTGAAAAAATAAAAAGGAATTTAAAGTATTTGAGTCTTGAGTCCGAAATTCCCTCAAATCCTCATATCTCGAATATCCTTAGGATTTGAGGGTCCCATCCCTAATTTAAATCCATTATTAAAAGCTAGAAAGACCTAAATAGGCCTATCTGTTTAGGTGTTATTAAAATTGAATTCTATAGTTCTTAAGACCAGGGGTGGCCCGAGGTAAATTTTGCGTCGGGTGGGAGAGCTTTTTTGGTGCCCCCTTCCCCACTATATAACCGGTGGATAATAGGAAAAAAATATAAAAAATAAATTAAAATAATTTTAAAACTGAGCAACTTCATGAAATGTGGGTGTTAAAGGAAAATAATCTGAAGGTAAAAACTGCAAAAGCTGATTGTACTACAAACATTTCACTGCGAGATTTACGTAAACAGGATTATACTCCATTCACAGTAGGAATTACTCTCTGAAAGGTCTTTTTTCCTACCAAAATCCTACTATATAATAGCTTTCTGGTAGGGAAAAAAGCCTTTCAGTAAACAATTCTTACGCTGAACAGATTTTACAAAGAAAACTATAAAAACATGTTTTGTAGACAATGTTCTCTTTATTTTTTACTATAACAAACACTTTGATATAGTGAACAATTTATGAGATAATTTCGAAAAACTATTTTAGTGTGCCATTTTCAAGATGGCAGGTGTAAAATAACTTTTTAAAAGTTGCACTATTTCCTATTTTATCCACCACTAAAAAACTATACCAATTATTTAAATTTTCTTTTAGTATCAAATCGTGAAAGATTGCTATGCTTAGCAACTCCACTATTACATCCAGGTGACAGGTTAGGTTGTTGCTCTGTTTGGGACCCCCCTTGACTTGGCGTCTCGGCAGCCACCCCTCCTTAAAGACAATGGCTGGTTTTGACAAGTCAGAAATTTTTATTTTTGACTGATATAGGCCAAACCCAGTAGCTAGGACAATACACACACAAAGGGACCCTATATAATTATAGACAGGCCTACACTGGGGTGGGGGAGGTTACAATAAAATATTAAGTGTTCAAATTGTTCTTTGAAGTAATTAATGAATACACTTGCAAGCTTAACAATAAAGTAATTTATGTGATAAATAAATCCACCATAAAATAAAGTACTCTGAAATAGTCGAGAACTGAGGGAAAAATCCTAGAACATATTACACGCTTGTTTCCAGGCCTTTTTTTATCTTTCCTTATTAGTGGTTATTTTTGTCATTACAATTTTAAAACTATTTAAAGGAACACTTTACAACTCACCTAACTACAAAAACTAAGGAATTTTAACTACTAAAAATATGGAATAAGCTAGACAAAAAAATATTTGCACCAATAAAATGATATAATTTGTTTTGTTTTGTCCAGTTTTGTCCACTTTTCTAAAAATAATATTAAATGATTTATAATAATCAACTGGTTTTTTTTTCAGTTAACCTTTGGCACTTTATGTCCTTAGAGAAAAGGAAGTTCAAATTATAATTTGGAATACTGAAGACTTACATACTTTATTACTACATTTTATGTGTTTCCTAAAATTGTTTTGTAATTATAAACCCACATTTGTTACAGCTTTAAATTCAATAAACACAATTTGTTTGGAGTTTTTGTTTTTACTTAGCTATGTTATAATACTTTTTGTTTGTTATTTCACATAGTACATGGACCACATATTTATGGTCACTGGTGTTTTGTGGGTCATAAGTCAACATCTCTATGTAGGATTTAAACTCAAGATAATCTCAGAAATACCACCAATACTAATGCAATTAAAGAACCTTCTACTAAAATGATGAATAAGCGCCTAATAAGTAATAACCAATAATCTTTGTGAGTAAAACTTAGTGAAGGAATACTTTAGTTTGACCATGGCTAAAAGTAGGATGGACAGCACACTTGTCTGGGCATATATTTTTTCTGTGCACTGTATCTTTCTTCTTGTTTGGGCTATCCACATATTTACTCTAATAGGGTATGGGTGAGGTGGAAAATTGAGAGGATTGTACCTGCATGTTGAAGGGATTGGGAACTATGAGAGGAAAAACTTCAGTGCTCTCGACCTAGCGCTACAAAATGACTCCGTCACTGTGTCATTTTATTGCGATAATCAAGCCTTAGACTGGGTAACCACCGATAATTCTGGTATACAAGTTGTTGGGCAAAACATATAACACACTAAAACATTCACATTCACAAGCCATGAGTTGCTTCTTCAAATGATAAAAGGGATTGTACATTATTTATTTAATATCAATGTTGCAAGGTAATTTACAAGTTTTACAAAACTTGAAATATCAGATTTACTTTAACATAGCTCTGAGATCTTTCATATCTATTTAACAGTTTGGTTGAGGGTCATTGTCACATTGTTTCAGTATTTGTGGTTTTAAACCATTACTTCCAGCCAGGAAGTCTCAGTGTCCAAGAATTAATGCTTAAATTTGTTTTTTTTTGCGTTATGTTTTTGTTTTAACAATTTATACTCCAGATATAATAAAGTAAGCGTGCTGGCCCTCTACTCTTAACTTCTGTAAACTTAACAAGTGACAAGGAAAGGAGAACCTAGAAAGGTATGGTTTGGATCTGAGGGACTAACATTAACTTCTTTATTCATTATTTAATCTTCTTTTCCCTATTTTAGTTAGACACATGAATCTAAGTTTTCAAAAATATTCCTTTATATCAAGTAGACCTGCTCAAAATGCAGGTAAGCTATTGGAAGTTTGATTTAGAAACTGACAAAAGCTTGTACTGTTGCCAACTATCACAGGATATTGAAGTCATATTGATGGCATTTTAATTTAGAGAGGATGAATAAACATTCCTTTTGGCTAGCCACAAAATTCTATTCTGCAACCTCATTTATATTATGATAATAATATAATAATAATAATAATTGGGGGTACAAATGAGAGAGAGAGAAGGATGATACAGTCGAAACCTGGATAATTCAAAGCTGAAGGCACCACTAGAAAAATTTGAAATATAAAAAAATTGGTATTAGGTCAAGTTTCTATTTGGGCTAGAAAAATAACTTCAATCATCAATTCAATGAAGTAAAATAGTCATGTATACATATAATTTTATTCTTAGATTTTCCATAGCAAGCAATATGCAGAATATCGTATTTACAGATGGTTTTAAATCTAGAAATTTTTGATTGTTTATTGTATTTAATACTCTTAAGCTGTAGTAAACTCTTATAGTTTATTCAGCACCTGGAGAATAGAGGGGCTTATATTATGTTGTCCCTCAATAAAGCAGCTCAACTCTTCGCTGTGGTCCATGGCCTGTGTAGATGTTGAGATTGGCTTTTCTGGAAGCTCCGTCTATTCCCCTTCTGCATCTTTCAGTTCACCGCAAATTGCTAAGCTCTTGTCACACTTCACTAAATCCATATAAGGAACAGTTGCGTCATGTCCAACATCTTCCCAGCTGTCCACAGCAGGTACACTCTTAACAGCTTAATTTTGCTCTTCACCATTGTTGTGGCAGAACCCTCCTTTTCGAAAGCAGTTGGCGATAGTGTTTTGTGTGACTTGGTTCCATGCACTGTTATACATTCGGGCAGCTGGGAGAATGTCGGTTTTAACCTTGCTTTTATACTAATGTAAGAACCTGGGAGAATGTTCTGGCATCGCTAGAAGTGCTTGAAATTTTAAATTATCCCTTGATCCATAGGTTGAACTCTTGACGTCATATTTGGGGGGAAGCACAATCTTTATATTTTCCATTAGAATAATGGTGTTGTGTGTAGTGGAGTTGTTAACAAACAATATTATTGTTCACTTTGTTTGCAAATTCTAGTTTCCTTGCATGCACAGCAACAATTGAGTTGTAAACCTGTTGCCTATGCGAGATTTCAATTTTTTTGTTTTTATCTTCGGGGTAATTCAACTTTTAATTAAACAAAATAAGTTTGAATTACATATTATTTTTTAACATTGTTTTGATAGAAGGTTGAAGGGATCAAGGAAAAAGTTTGCATTAAACACGAATTTGAATTATATGTTCAAATTATCCAAGTTTGACTGGACAAGGAGCCTATCTAGTGAGCCCCACTTTAGCCTCTCTTAGTCATCCTAATCTCACTGCCAAATGGTATAGCTCAGGGCCTAGAAACGGTGTGTAAGTTGGGTTGAATGGAACCCAGGTCAGGTGCAGACGCGAGACAGGAGACTAGTCAGGGCCAAAACCAACAAGCTTGTAACACATCTGGCCAATTGGCTCCCAGCTGGGTGGTCTGGGAGTGTGAGGGTTGGTGATCACAAGCTAAGTCATAATTAGCACCCATAGCCTCGGTTAGGGAAGGTTGCCACCAAAAGAGGGTCTATCTGAGGACCTATAAGCTTCAGCACCGCTACTCAGGTGTAGGCCATGACACGCTTAGTAAGCCGGTAGTAGAGGCAAATAAAAACACTTGAGAAAGTAAAGTTAAATGGAAGACTGGAAACAAAGACAACCATAAGCTGCAAATAGGGACTCGGAATGTTGGCATACTTACTAGAAGAGTGGAGGAGATAGCGAAGATGTTGGAGAGGAGACTGGATATCTTAGGATTGAGTGAGGCTAAGTGGAGAGGGAATGGAGTGCGGGAGCTGCGGAAAGGATTCATTTTGCACTAGATGAGAGAGGGTGAAGGGATGATAAATGGTGTAAAGATGTTAGTGAGGATAGTAGGTGGATAGAAAATGGAGGTGGAGTGTTCTAGTGATTGAATTATTAAAATGATAACTATGGACAAAGGGAAACAAATATTTAATTTCTGCCGGTGTATGTACTGCAAGTTGGAAGCCCCTTGGAAGGGAAGGAAAAATTTGAGGAATAATTAGAAAGGTAAGGAAAGGCAAGAGATGATGCGAAACCTTAATGCTCAAGTTGGGAAAGAGAAAGAAGATTTTGAGGAAGTACTAGAACATGATGGATGGGTACTATAGAACTGTAATGGATGTAAAAGAATTTTTGTTAAGGAATGAAAATCAAGAATGCTATCTATTTTCACATTGTTCTCTGGATGGTGTAGTGTGGCTAAGCACTAGCAAGTATCCTATCAATAAATAATCTTTTGTGTGGAAATCTGCAAAACAAAATTGGGAAATAAAAAGAAATGGCCCATTTTATACTTTGTGCAGTAATGAGCGAAAAAATATATGTTGGTATAAAATAATTAGACAATCTCTTTTTTACATGAATAGTTTACACCATTTAGCATGTTTATTGCTTGAAAGTTAATATTAGTTATTTAAATAAATAATCTTATAGGAAAAGATAAAATAAAATAAAATGTTCTTGAGATATTTTGAAAAAAAAAAACCTAAGTTACTTTTACCTTGTATAGGACCTTAGCATAAGTTGCGGGCTTTGCTCATTGTGTGGTGCATTATGAAATAAAAATATTTGAATAAATTATGATATTAATCTTTAATCTCAAAAAAACTAGAATAAATTAACTACTTGTAGTAAATGAATGTTGTGTCTATATTTTATTTTATATCATTAAAATAATTTTAGTCAAAGCACCACGGATATCACATGAATCAATTAAGAAACAAATCTTCATAAAAACTATTCTCACTTATGCTTGATCAATTGTACACTGCACTTAACCTGTTAAAAAATAAAATTTGAAGTGATATTCTACCAGCTGGCGCATAGTGCTGAGTGAAATAAAATGGAAATGCACTACTTCTTCACTTCAACCATGCTATCAAAGTATACCATGTTGTAGCAAAACTGTTACAAAAGTGGTGTGCTATATCATGATTACCTGTATTAATTAGTCTTGACAATGGTTGGCTATTGATTTTTATTGTGAGCTTGTATTTTCAATACATTTATTGAAGTATTTCTTTATTTTACAGTGGACAAAGTGCATTACTTGCATATGAAGTAAATCTGCCTGTGTTTTGGACACCGCCCTGACTGGAATGGAACTATTGAGGAAACAACCACAATTATATTAATACTAAACTGTATAAATGCCTTTTGAATAAATGTTTGTGATGAGACTGGATAAATAAGGTTTATTTTTAATGCTTTGGCTGATATTTTATGTCAATTTTGCTTTGAATCTCACAAATAAATTGCTATATTATTGTTAGATTTGTTACTTTACCGTTCATTTTGATATTACATTATTCTTTGTGTATTTACTAATCATATGAATTAAGTAACTTCATTTATTTATATTAAATGTTTGGGGGAAGTACAATTATTAGTAGTTTAAATGTTAGACCACCTTATAAAGTAAGTGTGATTAATAGAAATACAAAATGATGTACAAACTTTGAACACAATTTACTCATGTATGAAATTACACATACTGAAAAGTACACTTCGGAAACTGGTCTTATAAAACTTGATATGGGAAACTGAGTTTTTAGAACTATCCCATATATTTTTACTTGGAATAGTACCTTGAATGTTTAAGAATATTTGAGTTGGATAGGATTATGATAAATATTCAAGTTTGATATTTAAAATAATTATTTATCTTTTAAAATTGCAACTTTATTTTTTAGTCAACATGATTGTGTTGATTCATCTCATTTTAGGCTATCATTACGCTAAATAGTAGCTTAGCCCAACATAATTATAGGGCAAACCCATCAACCACACTGCATACATTAATTTACAATATAAACTTAATGTTAATTCAATTGATAGTAAAAAATATTATAAATAAGTTAAATTCTAATATTTTTTATGCAACTATGGAATCAATGTAAAGGAAAACAAAAATAATACCAATGTGAAATAATTTCACATATAATGTGATATTGGCTAAAATTTGGATCTAGATTTGTAGGTATAATAAATACATTTCGAGAAAACCTGAATTACACCAGAGATGTGAAAGGAAAATTTCCTCAACACTTTTTTCTATCTCAAAAAATTTAGTGTGAAATATCTCTTTCACTTCAACTTATTTATGCATTTAATCTTTACAACAGATAACATGTTTATATATATTTCTTATCTAACCAATATTAATTTAAAAAAATAATCTTTACCTTTAAAATCACACTAGCCATGAAGATATTTTTTCTATTTGATGTTTATAATTATTGGTGCTAAAATTGTAGGTTTGGTGAAAATGTATTGTGCAAGACTTAGTTAGCTTGTTAGTCATGTTCTGCTGTAATCTTTTGTTTGGAAACAAAATTATTTAATGAAATCTACACTTTATAATTCAAAAGATGATTATTTTTGTTTATGCAAAAATAGCAGTTTACAAAGTTAAATCCACGTTGACTCATAAGATTGAATATTACCCAGTAAATTCAAATCTGGTTTTTGGTGGTGAACGCTCTCATATTTAGACTAGCATGCATACTGTTTTATCTGACAATTGTATAATTGTAAAGATAGGATTGCTTCAAGGGGACTCATAAAATGAGTATTTGTCATTTGGAAAGATGTTTGTCCTGCCAGCAGATACTATACTCTGGCCTGTCCACTTATACAACTTAGTAGTTGTGCCCTATTAACTAACCCTTACTACTTTCCCAGGCTATCTACATATTTACACTAATAGGATAGGGGTGAGGAAGATAGAATTAGTAATGTTTTCTTGAAGGGAGAATTTGAAACCATCTAGAGGGTAAACAAAAAACAGTCCGTCCTGTAGAGACTTGAACCTTACCTCTTTGTCACTGGCATCTAGACCCTGTGAGACTGAATGCCTTCCTTGTGTGCGGGCTAACCCTAATGACAACAATTATTTATGCAAGAGACTTAATTTTCCTTAGTGTGGATTAGGACTTGCTGAAAGTAAATGAGTGAGATTAAATAAATACAAAATAATATACACATTATAAGTGTGCACTTTTAATATAATGTCAATAAAAGTGTAAATTATACATAAACAAATACATACATGTCAACAAATTTAGCAATAAATTATCACATATAAACATTAGATAGTTTTATGGTCAAGCTTAATCAAAGGTGAGAGCTTTTTTCCCCCATAATAATTGATTACTGGCACTAAACCCTTTTGAGGTAGTTTGTGGTTGAGATCTCATTTTCATTGAACTCAGTAATAGCATCATGACTGCTTTCACACCACATGCAAAACTTTCACTGGTGGTCATGTGGTTAAGGTGGTATGAGCAGACAGGGCCACCCATAAATTTTGTGGGCCCCACGACAAGCATCGGACTCATGGCCCCCCTTCCCCACGATGAGCATTAGAAACACGATGGTCAACAAAATTTAGTCTTCATTTTTATTTAATGCCACGATGAAATATGCCTACTTTTGATTTGTTTATGAACATTACGTCTCAAACAAAATATATCTGCAAACTTTATGCAGTGGGATAAGCCTACTGAGCTCATTTGGTTAAAGTTTGCATAAAAACTAGAAACGCTTTAGGAAGGTTTCAAAAGGCTGTTAATAAAATCAAAATCATAGTTATTATTTTCTTTTATTAAATTTACATATGAAAAGAAAAGTAATTAGTGCTTAAAATTTGACTTAATAGAACTTATTGCCTGAACTATAATTTTTAGTTAAGACTATGAAAAATACATTAGTTTTATCACTTTAGATTTGAGTATTTTTGTAGATGAGAGCAAAATAACATTATATATAAAAATATATAGGCCTAACTTGCAATATTGATAACACAACAATATTTTTGCAGGGATATTAAAACACTTAAAATTAAATCATTTTCCTTAGGTTTAATTCAATTTACTAATGCCCTCTGGCATTATAAACCTCCTGACTTTGTTTTTTCTAACTCATTGATAACATGAGAATAATCAATTTTGGAAGCTAATTCATATTCTTCAGATAACATGGTTCGATGGTTTAACTTATCTTGCCCTAGAGTAGATCTTAGGTAATTCTTAATTAATGTGAGTTTGCTGAATCTCCTCTCCCCAGATGCAATACTAACAGGCAATCTGCAAAATAATCTTAAAACAATACAAATTTCTGGAAAGACACTTTGAAGTTTTAATTTGTAGATCTCGTTTAGTAAACTAAGTGGGAAACTTTTGCTTTTGGTTTTCTTCAATGCATTTTTGAAAGTTGACTTGAAAACTGCATGTAGGTGATCCATTTCATGAATTAAGCTTTCTGTTAGATCATCAGGGTACTTTGATATTAATCTTATAGTTGCCTCTTCCATGGTTTCTTTTAACGGGACTCTTTCTTGATTTGATGTCTTGAACGTGACTTCGCTCAGGTTCAATATTGCTTTGAAGTTGTCGCAAATTTCATTTACTTGTTGAAAACGAGTCTAGCTGTTCTATAATCCCACTGATAATAGGATGGAAAATCTTACTTTTAAAGTGTTCTTCATTGGAACTTCTAACTTGTAGTGTGTCAACTTATTCTTTCTCAAAAAATCTTTTCCTTTTCCTCTGTCTTACAATTTCAAACTCTACAGGGCTCCTAATGCAGCAGCAATATTTTTAGCACTTTCTACATAAATCAGTCACATATCTCTTCTATCATTGACTTCGTCTCTTAAAGCTACAATGTTCTCTTTTTCTATTTCAAGTGTAATGTCCTCATATTGCAGTATTAGATTTCTCATATTGATTTCATCCAATAAATGAGCCCAGATAATGGCCAAGGCAATACTATCAAATTTAGAAAAATACTTTTTAAGAACTTAAGACCTTTTGCCTCAGCTTTGCCTTAATTTGTCAAATTGCAATTTCCTTTGACGTTCTCCAATGCTGTTATTATTTGAGGTAAATTCTGGGAGATAGGAGTAACTGCCTCTACTCTAGAACTTCATCTAGTGTCAGAAGCCCTATGTAAAGATTTTTTTGTTTAATTTAAAAGTATGTCCCATCACTGCTGAAGAAACTGTAGAGATGGTTGAAACAGTTGAAAAAGGTTGTGACACGTAATGATACTTTGTTAGCTGCGTGAACACCAGCCAAGTTCAAGGTATGAACAGCACAAGATGAAAACATTGCAGCCGGATTAATCTCTTTTATTCTTGCCTGCACACCTTTGAACTTACTAGCCATATTAGAACAATTATCAAATTCCTGGCCACGACACTCGATAATGTATATTCCATGTTTCTGAAGCTCTTGCAGAATGGCCTTTGCTATTTGTTCTCTCGTTTTCTTAAAACAGTCAAAAAATTCCAAAAATCTTTTTTTATGATCCATTCATAGTTTTCTTCAGAGTAGAATACATATCTCAAAACAATTATATTTTGTTCAGTTTTTGAGATGTCTGGTGTTGAATCACAAATAAAAGAAAAATAAACAGCTTCTTCTCGTTCACTTACAATATCTTTGAGACAAAGTTTCAAAAATTCATCTTGACTTCTCCATGACATATAGTGAACAGTTTTTCTCTTTTCAAACTGGCACTGTTTTATATCATTGGTGTAATCTTTCAAAAACAGATCATAAGTTGCTAAAAGTTCTATAATACCTAGAAAATTCCCACTGTCATTGTCACCCAACTTAATACTGCTTCCTCTAAAAGGTAAATTAAGCCTTGCAAGAAATAAGGTAACATCTATTATCCACTTAGGAAGTTCTTTCAGGTAAGCCTCTTCACTCAAAATTAGTTTTTGGATCATAAGGTCAACGCCATGTCCTGCTTTGCTATTTTCATAACTTCTCCAAGAAATGTAGTTGTTTTTGTGAAATAAACTTTTTATGCTTTGGTAAATATTTGTACAAATTTTTCCAGTGTTATTTAGTGTAATCAAATCCTTCCCTAGAGGCTAATCTTGATGTTTGTATTTTCCTATCTTTATCACCAAAGAGAAGTCATAGCCAGCAAAAAAGCGTATGTTCTGTGTTACTCCAGATTAAAAAAAAAATTATTTTACTTTTAAATTTGCCACTAGAACAAGAGTACAGTATATATTCAGAAAACTTTCTATTTTGTGAGTCTACAAAACTTTCAATAAGTTTGACATCAACTGGCTTAAATTCTTTAGATAGTATTTTTTCTCTGTCAGTTGTATTATTAACATCCGGCCACTGAGCAGGATCTGAGGAATCCCATTCCACATTAATTTTATTTTCACTAGTGTGGTCAAGCTATAAATCTACACTGTTATAATTATTTAACATTCCTAGTATGTCATTTCCATTCCTTTCGCCTCCTCCAACTCTAATAGGTTATCACTTGATGTTTCTATATTATCAACATATTTTTATGTTGATGGTTCAACTAAATTATTTTTTCTTTCATTGGAATTAGAATTATATTTCAACGAACCAACTTCCTGAGAACAATTTAAATCGTCATTCTTGTTTTTCGTTATTGTTTGTTTGTCTAAAGGCATATTTGAAAATGATGACTCGGAGGAGGCAGAAATACATGCTTGTTCTTCACCTGATGCACCAAAATGAGCAGTAAAATAACTTTAAATTGGCTTTTTAGGCTATTTGTTTTAGTTCATCAGCATAAACTCTTTCTTTTTTTCTGCTCTTTTTGTGCACCTGTATTATATTTATACTTTGTAAATAACTGGATGAAATGCATAGTTTTAGTAAAAAGAAATTAACAAAATTCTACATTTTGTGAAAGTAAAAACTTATGAACAGCACTCGCGATCAGTTGAAATCCCAATTGTGACTTCTGCGACAGTATTCTGTATCACTGTTGGTTCACAATAAAATAATACAAAACTATGAAAAAACACAATAACAACTAGATAACCATCCACAAACTGATAATCAAAACAAAACCATGCGAATTTGTTCAGTGTTGTGAGCTGTCACCGTCTGCTACTCAGAGTAAAACAAACCACTGTAGGGTCAAAACCCGCCAGGTGTCACTGGCATTTTACCACACGACAATAATATCCCAGTGATTATACTTGAGAAACCATTATGACGAGTGACTGACAGGTTGTAAATACCTCAAAATGTCTCCTCAGCCCAACTGTCAGAACAAGAACCCGCATTAAGATACACTGAGAAGAGCAGTGTAAAATAAATACTAGTTTTAAAAGATGAAACTTGTCATTATAAAAATTTTAGTATGAAGAAATTTTGTATCTTTGTAGTTTAATTTTTTCTTACCGTGGGGCCGGGCCCCACGACACGAGTCGCTGATTCGCCCACTATGGGCGGCCCTGTGTGCAGATGACACTTAATAGGTGGCAGTTAAAATCTCGGCCATTAGGGTTGGTCTGCCACACCCACCCTCTAGCTATGCTAATGGAGGTACACTTTAAATGATTTCCTCAGCTCTATCTCTTACATTCAAGTATAACATCCTTGGTGATATATTTATTAACTAAAAAAAACATCGCCAGAGACTACTTCGATCCAAACCAGTCCTTTACAGCAGCGGTTCCCAAACTGTGGTACACTTACACCGGTAGTACGCCATGAGAAGCCAAACAAAACAATAATATTAAAGTCTGAAAAAATATAGGGTCTCATCAAATTTTATAAAAATATTTGGAACAAGTCTATTCTAAAGTAAACAAATTTAACCATTGCACCACTGATTCAAGCTCAGGCAGTCACACAGTCTCTGTTATATCCCTGGGACCATTAAAAATATATCTGAATAATAAATATTAAGCATTATCTTGATGGTACTCCAAATTACAGAAACTGTCGGTGTGGTACACCATTCAAAAAGTATGAGAACCACTGCTTTAGAGGTTTATTGTCAATTTCTGAAGCAAATACTTCAACAATATCAACTATGATCAGGCTTTTAATGAGATTTGGGTTTGATTTTCAGCTAGAAACTGCAAAAGGCTGCAATAATCAGCTTATCCCATCCACAATTAACTCCTGAAGAGCTTAGTTTCTGTAAATACTTAGACATTACAAGCTACAATTATTTATAATATTTTACTCCAACCAAACATTTAATATTGTTAAAAACATCTTGAGTAAGAATTTAAGAAATATTACATTTACACACTTAAATGTTAACTCTTAAATCATCAAAATAATTTTATAAAATAGATGTAAATATTCACCTTTGCTTTCCATAGTTAGCTAACTTAACTCTCTAAATTATTGCTTTATTAATAAAGTTACTATTTTAAAATAGATTTCACAACCACCTGAAAATGATAGACGTTGGTTATAAATATCTGACATATTGGCTAAAATGTTACTAGTGGGAAAACTATTACTTGAGAACTAATTGGCCCATTTTGTTGAATCATTGTTTGATAATAAACGAATTGAAGAATCAAGATGAGCAATAGGTCAAAGTGTAGTAGTCTAGACGTGCGAACAAGGTTTGAGGTTAATAAAAATATTGCTGGGGAAATTTGTGGCAGAAATAATACAACTATTGTGTTGATGTTGTTATAAGCTTAGTTTTATTTTTAACTGCTAATTTTTCTAGGGGAGTCTGATAGAAAATGCTACTATACCTTTAACGAAGACAAGTTTGTATACTTATATATTATTATAGACCATCCCCCCCTCACTACACCCTCAAGAAGGGAGTCCACACACAACTCCCTCCAGCCTCCTTCTACACACTTGTGAATGCCCAATACTTATTTCTTAATTCATAACTATTTACATGTTACATTGAAATGATTGAATTCAGGGGTTTCTGTGTGCACAAATCATATTTTTTCCAATTTAAGTAACAGCTTTAAGATTTGAACTTGGAACTTTTAACTTTATCTATAAACTATCTACTACTGAGCTATTTAGGAACTTCTCATTTCAGGGTAGCTCTTTATTTGTTGTTTAAGGCAAAGTCTGTGTTCATACCATTTATGGGTTTTCCTGTCATCGATCTTAAATAATGACTTGGGTCGTAGGGCATTCTGAATGAGCTCATTGTTAGGCTGTTAGCTCACTGGCCAAATATCATTATGACTCTTCTTTTTCCAACGGAATTTAAATGAGTTCATAATGAGCTAAATTTGTACAATTCTGTGGCGCTGTTCGTCACTGCCTGTATCTGATCAAAGTGGGAAATTATCAACAATCTTTGATTATGTGCACATTTTAATCCTGAAAGACGAGAAATAACTGATAATTTGATATATATTGTGAAATAGTTTTAATCAAACATGTATTCAAGTATATATTATTTGTTTTTTATTTGAGGTATTTAACTTGCACTTTCTGAACCTACCATTATATCAGCATATGAGAATTTTTTTGAGTGAGAGCGAAGGCCTAGTAACTTTGCTGGGATAGGTATTTTCACATACCTTCCAGGATTCTTTACATGCCACAATCAATATGGACACACAGCTTTACTTCCCTCAGAAGGAAGTATGTTACGGATTTTACCGCCCAAGAAGAATCCGTCGAACCTGGCTGAGTTTAAACCCACAAACATTGGGTCCTGCCTGAGGCAAGCACTTTACCCCAAGACCACTGGGATAGCCGGTACAATTATAGATACTTTGTTGTACACATAGAAGAAAGCACATCTTTTCTCACATTCGACCAGGAAGAAACATTTGTGACTGCTACAAAATGTATTAAAACTCTTTTCATAAATTTTTATTTCAGATCATGGGATTGGCTGCTGTCCCTTTTGACAAATATTAATGTTGACTGCAAAAAAAAAAAGTTTGTTTTCCTTAAGTTTATTCCCTCCAGAATTCTAATATACAAATTATATATAAAGAATTAAATTTATATTGGGGGACTTAAACTTAACTTAAATTTAAACTAAAATAATAATAAAAGTAAAAGGTTTTGTCTATGGATGGGACCCTCGAATACCTCAAATTCTTTAAAAAAAAAAATCCCCATCCTCTCCCCCCACCCATATTTTCAAATGAAATTTGTTTTAGAGCTCTAATACTGCTTATTGGTGGTTCAGAACCTACTATAATTATACAATGAACTTAACAACCAGGCCCCAGACTAGTAATTTAACACTAAACTGATTGTATTATTGTTGTAATGAATGGATTATAAGAAATAATGTTAACATTGAGATACTATTAGTATTTTATATTATTCTATTATAGTTATATTTCCTTTATTTTCATAATTTTTTCCAAATTTTCGATTTTCGATTTTGTATTTGAAGGGAAATTAGAAATTTGGATTCGTAAAATAGTGGATTTGCCCCAACTCTAGTTTTGTGTTATTCCAATTTATAATAAAAAATAATTATATAAATTTACACATAATATACATTTCTCTAATAAACCTAGGCCTTTTAATTTAAATACAAATTAAGATTTAGTCTGGGTCTCAGAATATTAAAAGGTTTTTTGTCACCAGAACTTGACAAGCATCGAACGTTTATCCAGTATAAAACTCTACTTGAGATCAATTCCTATAGCATACAGAACTAAAGATTTTGTTTGGCTCTTGTGTATAAAGCAAGGCTCGTATTAACTTACTACCTTAAGTTTTTTTTAAATAATATTTAAAAAATCAAAATAACAGTTTGTAAGAAAAATTGAAAACTTGGTAATGTATGAATTAGTTTTTCTACAAATATTCCTTCGTCATAAAATAAGATGGTTTAAAAAAAACTAGAGATTTAACCCTTGAAACATCAAAGATTAAAAAAAATTGAATTTGTTTTATAGCTCTGATACTGTTAATTGGAGGTTCAGACACACGATGACAAACTCAACAACCAGACCCCACACCATTAACATAATACTTAACACAAGGCCATAGCCAGCCAATAATTTCGGGGGGGGGGTTTGGGTTGGCACATACTCCAATTACCGGAAGCTATACCTCAGTTTTAGCTTCTGTGGTGCTGACTGACAGCTCACAGCTGACTTCTGACGGCTTTGAAAAGCTACCAGACAAAATTATGTATCCATACGCCGAACCATATGATCTGCAAAAAACATGTATTTAGCAGTTGTCACTTCTGACAGTCAAAATTTAGGTATATACCTAAATGTTGACTGTCAGAAGTCAGCTGTGAACTGTCAGTCAGCACCACAGAAGCTAAAACTGAGGTATAGAAAACATTCTAAACAATAAACAGTTCTAGAAGCTATCCTAAGTGTTTTTTATGGCACCTTAACCCCCTAACTGCCGAAGGCTAGGAAAATGTCTAGATGTTAAACACCCCTAGAACCTATCTGAAGTGCTTTTTATGTTAACACAGCCCCCTAATTTGTACTTGTATCTTACTTTACATATTGTTTGAACCATAAAACAAGCCATATATATTTTGTTCATAACATTTCGGAGGTGGAGAGGGGTTAACCCCCCCTCCCCCGACTACGGCCTTGACTTAACAGAATGTATTATAACAACAAGTTAGTTTCTCTTTTTTTTTTTTTTTTTGTCAAGCAATATTTTTATTTCCTTTTATGTTGATAATTTTTTAAGATTTGAATTCGAGATTTGGGATTTGTAGGTTAAATTCTGATTTGGATTCATAAAATAGTGGATGAGTCTCATCTATAAAATATAGTACTACATATTTGAATGTAACAAATAGTTATAAAGAAATCATAGCTATAGTACTTTGTCGAGACTTGTATGAAGTGTAAAATTTTCTACATTGTTTTTGTCAATTTTGTTACATTCACTTGAATAAAAAAGACAATATTAAACCATCGTAAGTAATTCACTTGCCAACCAAATAAGTGATAGACATTCATCATTGATAACTTTACTTTACTAAATTTAATATATTTTCACAAAGTACAATTTATTTATTTCTAACAAAACCTTATTGCTAAATGCAGAAAAACACATCACTTTGGTGACTTAAGCCAAAATTAAAGAAAGATGGACCAAGGCAATGAATATTTAGAAATGTGTGGAGATATACTCTTTTAAAAGTAATTTGGTTTGTGTTTTACCTCAAGCTTGGATAATTTGTTCATATATGGTGGGTGCTATGACATCTCATACAGTTCTTGATTTTACTAGTAAATTAGTGGTTATATACATCAAATCTAAACCTAGAAGTTGCGGCTTGGATAATAAGGGGCAGTACAAATCATTTATCTGGTGCAAAAATATATAATCAAAAATTGTGATTTTGTCTCATGATAGCAATTAGAAACTACTCTAAAGTATATTTTCTGGTTACGATGATTATTATTAGATATTGTTGTACTTAAAGTATTTATAAAGATAAGTTTTTATTTAAAATGTTTTTTATTTTAATGCGTTTGTGTGAATTACATTAATTTCAAAAACTACGAAAGTAGTTACAATGAACATAATTTATTTTTATTTTTAAAAGCAAATTTATTTGGAAATATTGTCAATCATGTAGTTTACCGAATTGTCCTTTTGGCAGCTATCTTCAGACTCAGTGTTTTACCCAAACAATAGATTTGAAAATTATGATAGCTAAACAAAATAAAATGTTGCAATATTCACGCTTTATTTTTTTATTATTTTTTAATTTTTTTTCATTTTATTTATCAACCAAAACTATCCTAAAACCTTGGTAGCGGGATTAATCATTTGCGCTTTGCCAAGGAAATTAAACTTATACCGCACCCTCCTTAACAGAGTTAGAAACTGTACTATATTATTAGAATTTGAGAAAGAATGTCAAGATCTGATACAATGACGTTAATACATTACATTTCTCATTATTTTGTGAGTACAAACTATTAAAGGGCCTGTTGTGTGTGTGGATTGTTTGGGTAAGCGGATGTAACATATTCTTTTTTTTAAATTGCTACACATATCAAAGCTGCCATGCAATTTGGAAAATTAAGACTGTCTCACTTTTACACCATTTAAACATGTCTCTGAAATAGAGAATTTGTTGAGAAAATTCTGATTTTAATGAATTCCATACATAAATTTAATGTATAATATGACTAATATTAGAGTATAGCTAAGATGAAATGATATCAATTTTTATGGGAAGTTTTGAGTTCCTTCTATTCAAAATGTTGGCAATACTGAGCAGTGAAGCAATTCTTTAATCATCTGCCAAGTGATGCAACATTTTTATATCTAATTAAACAGTAAACTTTTTTTTTGCATTGTTCTAGCAGTTTTTAAACGGTTACATACAAAAAAACTGTTATTAGTTACATTGACATAGTACCAGCAAAATTTAGTGAAAAAATTATTAATTTATTTTCATAAACACACAAAATAATAAAATAACACAAACTTCATTCTTAATGTTGAAAATAAATGTTATTCAACATATGAACAAGGAATAATTGATATTTTGATTAAATACTGTACAAAATATGTTACGACCAAAATATAATCAACTTAGATAGATTAGTGACCTAGTGACATTTAATCAAGATCTCCTATTTTCAGCTGTTTTGATACAATAATTTGGTAATCTAAGTACATTCGAGCGAGTGGTTATAAATATTGGTTGGTTAACTGATAAAAAATTTTCTCAGAACAAATGCAATATTATCTGTTTAGTAACCCAATTAAAATATCAAAGGGAATGTTTACTAAGCTTCTACAAATTCAAGATTTTCAATTCTGTTTCTGAATATAAATCTTAGCTTACTCAAATCAATTATGAATCAAATATCAAAAGTAGGATTTATTTTTAGTCACATCTGAACCAGGTATTTTATTATGAAAATACTTTGAATTTAATCCAAATGAAATTCTAATACTATGAGCCACTAAATTTGATTAATAAATTATTAACAACTATTGATTGAGTTTAATTATTTTCTCATTTGAATAACTGTTACATCAAGCACTATTAATATTTATTTTATTTAGTTTTTTATCCTTAAATTTTGCATTTTGAGGATTACATACTTTGGGCTTTACACCCTCGATAAGTCAAGTCATGTGATCTGCAACTGTCACTCTTTATATATATCATCAATACTTTTAAAATCAAACTAATAATAATTATAGTAAAATGCTATCATGGTTGACCCGTAAATAAATATGTGTGTATGTTTTAAAAGTTTCTTGCTACCAAAATGCTACTTTAGCTTATTTACTTAACCTATATTGTTAAAATTCCATTTTTTTAAATGTGCTCTTTACATGAAAAGAGTTTGGCATAATAAATGACACATAAAACATTCCCAAGTAAAAATGACTATACTGTTAGTTGTAGCAGCTCAGTAGTTGGACAACTATAGCTACTAGCTGTTAGTTGTAGCAGCTCAGTAGTTGGACAACTATAAGCTTTCTAGCTTTGTTAGTTGTAGCAGCTCAGTAGTTGGACAACTATAGCTACACTAGCTGTTAGTTGTAGCAGCTCAGTGTATAGGACAACACTATAGCTACCACTAGCTGTTAGTTGTTAGCAAGCTCAGTAGTTGGACATACTATAGCTACTAGCACTGCAGGGAACGCGGCTGCCAAGAGACTCGACGAATTACAGCCATCCTTGTCGCACACAACACAGTTCCAATCAAGTTTGGTAGCACTGGGCTGTTTTGTCCACAGCGCAACAGCCTCTTCTATCATGTTGCAAATACTTGGCATTGGAAGCATGCAGCTTCGTAAAATGGAGGTTGAGACATTCTTCGAGTTTCCGCTCTTCTCTGAGGGAAATATCACAAAATAATATATATATTCCTTGGTTAAATGTCAAGAAGAACATAAAAAAAGAAACTACAATTTTACAATCAAAACTTTACCAATAACACCTATGAAAATATTATAATTTAAAATAAACTATTCATTTTAACCAAACTCACTCACATGGAATATTTTGGAGGCTCTACCCCAACCACCTCACTCTCCATGCTCAAAATTATTATAAAAAAATATATTTTAAAACTGATTTGCTTCTAGAATAGCCTAATTTAAAAAAAAATCTTTTTCCATTCCCTCGGCTGTTAATTCATCAGTGTGAATTAGGAAACCCTCATTTCACCAATAATAAATTTTCCAGCCATGCCAGGAATCAAACGCGGGACCCTTGGCTCAATTGACAGACACAAACCAATTAAGCTAAGGTGTCGAACTATTAACCTAATTTGATGTTTAAACATTATTGTCATCTCATGTTAGGGGACTTTTACCACAAACCCTCATTTTGGGTCCACCCCACCTCCATCCCCCCGAATATAATTTTACTTTATTTATTTGAGGTATTTAACGTGCACTTTCTGAACCAACTGATTATATCAGCTAACGAGAATCTCTATGAGCGAGAGCGCAAAACATTGGCCTTAGCTGCACTATACAAGAAAATCTAATATTAGCAATCTGTGCATGTCTTCTATCCTAAAGATTATCTACATATTATGTCACATCCATAGGTTTGTAGCAACAAAGGTTTTATAAACGGGCACATAACTTAATGTGGAGGACTTCAACTCAAGCAAGATTGATGTACCGACTCATTTTCCTGACTTATACCCATGAGGCCTGGATTTGTCCTGGTTCAAATCCTTACTGGATCTACTGAAGAGGGGATTTCCCCGTCATCTTCCAACAAAATTTGCTGTGAATTGCTCTCCTCTTCCCTAGTTTAAAAAAAATTAGAGTCACTAATAACACATAATAAACAGTAATCAAAAGTGTTGGAGCATCTAAACCCCAACCTCCTTTGTCAAGTGCAATGCAAGTCTGGTATAGACTGCGCTGCCATCAATGTTTGTTCACCTTCATCCTCTAATCTCTACTACTTACTAAACAAAATGCCAGTATCTATGTCTGTGACCTAAAATCTACGGACCTGCTTAGTTGATTGGGGGGAGGTTTGGTATATTATATAGATTTTTACCTGGAAGGTAATCAATTAATTCCAATAAAATGTATGCTTGTTAAAGATTTTGTCTTTAACCGTGTTATCAATGGGGGATTTTCCTATTGAATGAAGAATCAATTATTTCCTGTATCTTTTAATAAAAGTTTATCTACTTATATGTTTGCTTATTACTAGAGAACTATGAACTGAATATATATTAATGCTCTATTTTTATATTATGTTGAATAATTCATTTAATGATCACTCTAGAAAGGTTATAAAATATATAAAAATCATCTATAGGCTATCTTCAAGGAACTGAGTAGTGACGTTAAAGGCATTACAAGTGTTTTATTTACACTGTGAAGTGGCAAAAGCGAGGACTGCCAAATGTGCATCTACTGTTATGACTTCAGGAATAAATCAAACCCAGCGATATAGATTCGGTGATAATTCCAAAGAGTCTGGATTCAAACATCCACCCACAACTACATGCAAGTATAACTAAACATATGATATACTGCACATACAGACTTTTGAATCGATAGCCTCCTTGCATGCAGAAAAAATATCTAAAGGAGCTAAAGATTTGACGGGCATGATGGATATCCCAAATACCTTAGACGTCATCCCAACAATCGATTATTGAGCGTTGGAGATGGACAATCGTTCGATTTCCACAATTATATGTTGCTCTCTAGCTTCATGAAATCCATTAAGTATGTATGTAAGTAAATCAATAAGGACAGTGATTAAGCGCGAATTTAAGGGGGAGGCGCACTTGGTAGGTAGAAAATTTGATTATTTCTTTAGACTAATGGAAGTGGAGGGCGAGGGTTGTGGCAGCGACCAATAAAATAAATTTTTATTTTGCATCTTATTGAAAGGTTGTGGGAGAGTAGGGGTGGGCAATGGGCACTGGGCAAGGCCATTGGCAAGAAGGACGTGTGTTAAGGAAAAATGTGCCTACCATCGCACGCAAATGTTTCTCCATTCAATATATATGTACAATTTCTAATTTAGTGCTTGGCAATGATCAAAGGACGTTTAGTATTAACTTTACATATGAGGAATAACAATTTCAGTATGTATTATTCAAGGAGTTGTGCATGTATCTGTCCATCTCAAAAAGGACAATGTGTGTATTTTTACAACAAGTAATGTCACTGACGTCACTAACAACCCATGCGACACACCATTAACAATCTTTTCCAAAGTGTACGTTATACGCTACCTACTTTGTTAGAAGGGAGCAGAACAGCATCTGCGACATTTAAATTACCTTTGCATTTTTATGACAACCAAATTGCCGAATTTAACCTATCGAAGCAAAGTTTCACATCAAAATTACTACAAAAACTATCTCTTATATTATATAATGAGATTACAATGTCACATAAGATCTCAATTGATAATTTATACAGGACTCTGAAAGATCTCAGAAGCAACAATGTGCTTATAGGAGGCATCACCGGATCGTTCTCAGGAGATTTCCGACCAACTCTACTAGTCATTCCGAGTCACAAGAGCTGACAGGGTCAACGCCTGCCTGAAAAGATCCTGCATATGCCCAGACGTGAATCTTTCCGATGTCAACCAACATGCCCATCCGTCTGTGGGAAGACCATAACTAGACATTATGTAGATATATTATTGAAACTGGGCAATGGAGTCTTCACAGAGTGAGAAATCAAGGTGTCCTTGAATAACTCTCAGATATGTGTCGTGGTCAAGCATAGCCAGGAATTAGTCCATTTTATTCATCCCAATATACATATTTTGTCAAACAAGTCTCTTTCGTGGTTTCAGGATCAAACTATTTTAACTCTAAAAATGAATCTGCTAACAAAATTAACGACTGTCTTTTAAACCAGTTCGAAGTGTCGTCCCGCATTTACATTCATAGGCAACACGCTGTCTAATTTTTTAATTCCCTTAAACCATTCATTTCATCCATCCATGCTCTTAAATTAGAATTTGAGTACCAATCATTTTGCTGCGTAATTTGAACCCACCTAAACTGTATAGTCAGAACTGCTTACAGGTAAATAACATGCAAAACTTCATCATAGAGGCGATGACATGACAGGCTGCACTACTGGAGAATGGGTCGTGATACCAAGAATACCCATCATACCTGCCCTTCCAGTTTAAATGCATCCAATTCCCTCTCAAGGTTTGTCATGTGATGATCCATCAAGACAGCCCAAGGACAAACCTTGAAGGTGGCAGATGATATTGATCTCCATGGCAAGTGTTTCTCACATAGACAACTATATGTGATAGTTCTAGCAGCAGCCTGGAACTGCTTGCTTCTGGTGGTAGAACCACCAGCGTCGTTTACAGAGACGTTGCCTTAAATTTAGTTACTTTATTTCCTTCACTTAATACAAATATTCTGTGTGTCAAATCTTAAAACTGAAATAAATACATTACTCGAAGCTATGGACAAAAGTTAGTATAACATAAAATATCAGATGTTTCCAAGGTACACTTGCGGTAACCCACCTACTCCCTTGATCATGAGGCACTTGAAGGAGCCCTCGTCAATCCCCAACATGGACCGTGGAGCCCCAGACACTAGAGCCATGGTTTTCTCCACAGACTCGACAGTGCAGTTCTTGGGGGTGCTTCCAGACACACTGCTACAGTCATGGCCGGATGAGGGGAAGCACTCGTAACACTTTATTGCTGAGGCTGAAACACATTCCCCATTAATCAATAAACATGGCTTTTGTTGAATTACACAATTGAAGGAGTTGGGGCCAAAATATAATATCCATCATAGATTTAGACCGGATATTTTACTAAAGTAACAACATTGCGGCTAGAGAGTGTTATTTGGTCAGCACAATAGAGCCTTCGGCCAATAATCTCTGTTTTCTAGACCGGAGTCGCTACTTATTTATCCAAATAGGTAGCTCCTCATTTGTCCTTACGAGGATGAGTTAGAGCCCATTACAGACCCATTTATTCACCAAAATAAATCTATAAGGTGCGGGAGATTGAATCCTCAGACCCTGAATCTGTAGCCAGGAATTCTGACCACCAGAGCACATAAGACGCTGTGGCATTTACTATTAAACTTATGAAATCTAAGATCATCTATATAAGTATACAAATTCGTAAATACTTTTATCCTCGAGGCCTGGCTGACTATAAAACAAATGTGTAGATCAAAGAAAAGCACCAGAAAATCACGATAACATTTTAAAATAAAATGTGATTATCATGTTTTTTGCCCTGACCCTTAATTCCTTTATTTGTTAATAATGATCCAAAGTGAAGTGAATCGATTTAAAATATTATAAGAGCAAGTTTTAACGTATAATAACATTGAATTTATTTACAACTTAGCTAGGAAGCATATAAACCCGATGGGTAGTCAGACGCTGTGCAAAAAAAAGTTAGGCAACAAATAAAGTGGATCGTATAATGTGTATGGGCCTAAAAAGTACGACTATGTGTAGTGATGTAATGAAAACTAGAACAAGTACTGGTACATTTGTGAAAGTAATATAATAAACACTTTCTAAAATATATTTTTTTCCACAGTGTCTCACTACCTGTTGGAGCTACACACATATGTATTAAATATAATATGTTAGGAATGAGGAAGGCTGAATTTAGAGAAATTGTACCCACATACGCATGGAGGTAGAGTGGAAAACTATTTAGGAAAAAATAAACATTCAATTTTCACTAATCCTCCCCGCAAATACGGGTACGCTTCCCTAAATTAAACCTTCCTCATACCTAACACATGAGCGTAGTTAATACAAATCTTGAACGGGTAGTAATACACGTGCTAAAAGAAAGAAAGAAAAATATGTTGTTATGATAGAGAAGACAAGTGATTTAAAAAAATTAGTTAGCGTGAACAAAAAGGGGATATAACAATTTGACAAACTTTTTTTGGTTGAGCTTAGTATAATAAAGGTGAAGGCATAATTTGAAAATGTAGGCCCCTATAATTAATATCGTTTATTAGTAGACCTAGTAGTCTGGGACCAATTTGTCTACTCTCCCCCTCTCTTTGCTGTTCACTGGGGAGGGATCCATTTAACTTACCCCCTTCCTGAAGTCAGGGACTTATAAAGAGATAAAACCACTCAATACCATAATCAGCAGAAAACATGGCACCCTCAGCAGGGAGTATACACATTGCTACCTATTGAAGTCTATATAATATTAGAAGTAATAAGTCCGACTTCGGTGGCCGCCTGGTCTAGCGCGCTACTCTCGCAGTAGACTAGACTGCCAATGGTGAAGAGATCGAGTTCCGAATCACATTCGGGTGTGGTGGCTTTTACAAACTGGTTTTCCACTCTCCCTCCCACGCAAATGTGTTACAATTTCTCCAATTGTAACCATCTTAATACCTAAATCCATTAGCATAATAATTACAGTACATAAGCATATAATCTGAACGGGTAGTAGGACGCGGTGCTAAAAATAAATATCAGGGTAGATTATCTTAAATTTTTTCAATAGAAAGTCAAAAGTTTACTTTGTACCTAGGCTACTTATGTACATAAATGCATATATTTTAAATACTTATGTAACCATGTATAAATGATTTTAATAAAAAAAAATATTTTCATTAAATCAAATTGAAAAGCTATTATGGTTAATGAAATGGAAGATAACATTAATTTTATTACTATTCTTGGAATAAATGGTTCAATATGTAAAATAAAATTAATCTTAAATTTTTTACTAAATGTGTTATTATAGCTTTTCAAATTGTGTTTAAATTTTAATAGAATCTAGATTTGTACTTTTTTTAAAGTTTGGTTGGACAGCAGGACATTCCTCTAAAAACAGCATGTTTCTCAAGTGGTGTATTACTTAGTTGCAATCTGTCTGGTAGAACACTCTCTCTAACTTAATTTTATTAGTCTCGCCAAAGCCTAACATATACGGGCCTGGATACTCTTTAGTTCTAGTGTTTAAACACTCAAGCCAAAAAGCGCTAGTATCTTAACATATTAGCAAGCGCGCAATTCAAATATGGTAGAGAAGTGTGAACCATAAAGCTTTAATTTAATTGTTTTAGGTAATATGGAGACCATAGAAATAATTCATAGCTTAAAAAAGATTATTGTTTTTGATAAACATATCAACTACAATAATTGTCTGCTAATGAGTGTAAAACATTTAAAGTTTTTGGTAATGGTAAATATTCTCCTTACATAAATTAGCTCTGTGCATTGTGTGAGGGGGTGACTTTATACACATTTTATAATATTTAGATTGTATAAATTGTATCCACCCCCTCTTTTAGCTTTGCGTGTGGGCCAGAAAATCTGTCAGGATGTCTGTGGCCGGGGTTAAGGGGGGGGGGGGGGGGTGATATTGGATACTTGTGTGGGTTCGTGATTGACGTTAAACTTGATATTTAAAGAGGTTTATTAATATTAATATATCTATTACAAATGTGATGTTAGAAGTGAAGTGTTAGAATTAAAGAATAATAGGAAGCGTGGGACAAAACGAGGTGTTATGAGGTTTACCCAATGGCCTGTCTGACTCCTAGGTGATCCCGACACGGTCGCCGAAATGGGTTTCCTGGGCTCGAGTGGCAGCCCCCAAAACTGGTACCGATGAACCGGCGTCTTAGCCCACGTAGCCCCAAAACTGGCAGAGTTACCCCAAGTCTTCGATGCTCTGTAGTCAGCCTAAAGGGGCCCAATCCCCCTCATTTTAACTGAGCCTCCGGCCTGATTTCCCGCTGAGGATTGCTGACAACAATTTTGTGGTCAGCTCCTCTTGTTTATTTGTTTATAGATTAATCATAACAACCTCGCAACATTAGTTTTGTCATTCGCAACTCATAACATATAATATACACAAAAACGCCTTCCAATTGAGGCCGTGTGGCTACAAAAATATTATTAAAAATAAAATGTGTTAGAGCAGTTTCCAACCTTTCTCGTGGTTTAAAACCAATATTTGTCCCTGGGAGCATCACGACATCTTGTACAAGCATTTAAATCCTATTCAATTATTTTTTCCCTACTCCCACGGCTATCCAAATTTAATTACAGTTGTTAGGTAGGTATACTTTAGAGGAAATGCAACCCTCATTCACTCGTACGGAGAAGTGTAAAGTATACACCCGGTCAAATTTTGAATCTCTACCTTCTGATCCCCCAAAATACCAAATGAGCGTGACGTTAATCCCGCTTGACTATATGAATGTGACTTCTATGTAGCAAAAGAGAATCATCTAGCCCAGGGGGTATTTTGGGTGGTATGGTATCGCCCAACCCACCCAAATAGTGGGCTGCTACAGTCAGCTAGGTCAGAGGAGTGTAACCTAAAGGAACACAAACACTAAGGTAAATATAAATCTATAAGCTTAACAAGTCCTGTAACCAAACCCGAAACACACCATGACCCCAAATAGGGTCGCAATCCCTTGGTTGGAGACTACTGTAGTAGAGTTGAAGGGCGTAAGTCACCAATCTTATCAACCACCCTATGGCATCTGGGGGAGATTTGTGTTTGACTCCAATAGGGTGACATTTTGAGTAATTTGTATATTAAGACCAGTAAACAATATAAAGATAATTAAAAATGAAGTGAAATAGATATTTTTTAACTAGTCGTACAACTGAAAATAAAGCATTGTAATATTACCACGATTGTAAAAAGCCTAAATGATTGAGTAAATTCACCCCCTCATCTACTCCCCCCGACTCTTCCCCCCCCCCCCCCCACAACGTACTGAGTTAATTTTGATCCAACAAAATATGTATTGCATAACCAAGCAAATTTAAATGCTTTAAAAATTTTAAGCAATCCATTATTATTGATAATATGAATTTTACTAATACGCTCCTTTTTTGGTCATCTTAACTATTTTATCTACTCACCATATTACCTGCAACTGCAAATGAAAACGTAGTAGTTCAAACTTATTTACAATATTTGAATTGCGCGCGTGCTAATACGCAAAGATGGCCGCATTCGGCCCACGGGCCGCCAGTTGGACCACACTAGACTAGATTTCTGAAGTCAGGGAGATCGGGGTTCGATCCCAGTCAGGTGTACTGAGAATGTTTCTTCCTACATGATTTTCCACTCTCCCTTCACTAAAATGTGGGTACATTACCTCTAAATTCAACCTTTTTAATCCCTAACACATTAGTGTAATTAGTATATATGCGTGAAGCCCAAATGGGTTGCAAGACATGGTGGTAAAGAATATAAATAAATAACTACTTGAGTTCATAGTGACTTTAATATATATTTGTGGCTATAATCAAAGCTAATATATAGTTAATCGCACTTTTAAGGTTTCATTTCGTAAATTGATTTAATAAATTAGCTTTATTTTGAAAGTGATGTAGTAGGCCTACGCAAGATAAAAAGACTAATGAATTTCAGAAACCAACTTTATCTTTTAACAAACGTGACAATTTTACTGTTGGTGTTGAAAATATAAAAGAAAAATTTCCACATTCAGCAAATAAATACAAATACTGAAGCTATCGAATCTAATAATATATCAGAGGCCAACTTTGTTTTGTCAAAACACACTCTCTAGGCAAGGATCTGAAAATGAAACAGCTGAATTTGAAGTTTCTTAGGATCTGTAATTTTTTTTTCCAATGATCAAGATCTCACTGTAGGGGGGGGGGAATCTGGGCCACGTGTCCAAAAAAATCCACGCCAATGAGGGACAATAAATCATCAGGCTCAAGAATACTGGGCGCTTAAAGACCACTCAGCTTGAGATTAAAACTTCAGTAACTTAATATGTGTGTACATACATACACACAGAAAGTCAATGAATGATGACAACAGCTTTGAATGACTCAACATACTTATCTTACTGGATATTTTTATAGTATTCTAATTTGTCCAGTAATTAATTATACCCTCAACCACCCAACATCTAAATAGTAATGTAATTATTTTGACATCTTACAGTCGATGCAAAAATCAAGGCCGTGGCCAGCCAATAATTTCAGGGCGGGTTTGGATGGCCATATTCCCCAATTACCGAAAGCAAAAAAAATTCTAAACGACAAACTATCTGAAGTTATTTTTATGTCACCATAACCCCTTAACTGCTGAAGGCTAGGAAAATTTCTAGATATCAAACACCTCTAGAAGCTTTATGAAGTGTTTTTGTATGGCAACAAAGCCCCCTAACTGCTGAAGGCTAGGAAAATTTCTAAAATTAGACAACTCTATAAGCTCTCTGAAATGCTTTTTATGTTAACACAGTCCCCTAATTTGTACTTGTATCTTACTTTTGATATTGTTTGAATCATAAAAAAAAGCCATATATATTTTGTTCATAAAATTTCGGGGAGGTTGAACCCCCAAACCCCCCCTGGCTACGGCCTTGGCAAAAATGTCATAAAATATACGCGATCTACTAAAAAGGAGGGGAGAGACTCTAATTATTTAGGGCCCATGACTTACAAATGTCTCAAGACAGCCATGAAAGCAGATATAATCATTTTTTATAGTTATTATATTGATGTTGGTTTGTGATCACTTCTAGAACTAATATACTTTACCTAGGTAAGTAGAAAAGGTCAACAGGAAGAACGCTTGAAATATAATGAACTTCTTCGTACCATGTCGACACGGACTAGTTACCAGTTCTCTGGAAAAAAAAAGAAAGAAATTAAACAATGTTTTTATCACACAATTTATATTATCTAGGAAGTCCGTGGCCTGCATTAAGCCTTCAGTAAAGGTTCAAAATGTTGGCTATTGGTTAAATTTATATTGGAGTACGGAGTCCACTTTTTGGATTCAAAGTGAAGCTGAATCAAGTATCTATCTCTCTATATTATCTTATATATCAATCAATTAAAAGTTAGTTTGTCTGTAAAAAGCATTGAACGATATCTACCGCACGCAGAGGTATGATATTTTTAGAATTAGTAGCCTATGTGTATGAACATTTGCGACTCGAAGTCGGAATTTTAAAATGTTGATTAGATTTTTTAAGATGTATAGTTATTATTAAAAACCTGGATGGAAATAAAAAGGCCACGGACAACGCAGGGTTTAAAGGCACAGTCTCGAATAAGTCTACCTTCCACGTAGTCATTAAACTAAAAACTTTTCTCCCGGGCAACGTGGGTACTTCAACTAGGATGAAATATTCCCGAGGCTAAATCGAGGTTCGAATATTTAAAAAAAAAATTATGTTGAATATAATATATATTGTCCATATTTATATAATTTGACACACTACATATCATATGCAAAGTGTTTTAATTCAGAGATATTTAACATATCTCATCCTAAGTTGTTAAAACATTTTAGAAAACATTCCAAATTATCAAGTTTTAACTTTTAAGTAAGGAGTAGTTAAATTTAGAGTTAAGACTTGATCTAGAAAATAACAAATTTAAGTTTAAAAGTTAAGTTGTAATTAAAGTGGATACTATATAATATAATTGGATTGAAGTAGTCCAGACACTTTTGTAATGGAACATCAATACAGGCCAACAAAACCATACTGTTCTAACTATTTATTTATTTATTTAGCACCGCCTCTTATTACCCGTTCGTGCTATACGCTCTTTTATAATTCTATGTTATTGTTATATCATACTCCAACATTATTTTAAATCAACTTTGTTGATGCTAACTTAATTTTATTCTGAATTATTTCAAAATAAGTTTTGACTTTAATGTCCATGTTCATATCAATGTTATATTGTTTGTTATATTTTGTGTATTCATATTTTATATTTTAATGTATTAACCTATGTTTTAGACTATTCATCAACTCGTTTGACCATTGTATATGTTGATGAAGTATTTTAATCTTCTCTAACGGTTCATAATCATGCACAATGTTCCCCTAAAAACTTTTTTATTTTCAATTTTTTTTTATTGTTTTTCAACATCACATTATATAGTGTACACTTTAATTACAACTTAACTTTTGAACTTAAATTTGTTATTTTCTAGATCAACATATCTAAGTCTTAACTCTAAACTAAGTTGATATATTACGTTACTATCACAACATGCAATGTTGTGTGTATGAACATTAATTTATTATGTAAGTAACAGCATGAAATGACAAAAATTGCACATATATGTGTATTTAGGCTCTCACTATTTTTATTGGCGAAGCTTTGTAACTTTCGAAGCCTAAATTATTTTTCCAAATGAAGTAGAAGTTGACGAATATTTTATATGAAAGTTTTGCACACCTTTATAAATTATGTAGATTATTTAAACTTTTATATGTTTAGTTTAATATTTTACACATAGTAATCACGACAGTTTTTTTTTTAATATGGGTCATAGACATCACGGAATTTTAACAAGACTTTTTCTCTACAGTTGCTATTTTGCTCATGACAAATATTAAACGACTGTTGGGGTTATTTTAAAACTATAAAACTAAACTAAAACAATACTATAATTATTTGTTTTTCCAATTTTTTTTATCTAAAAGTAACCTAATACTGACCTAAACCTGTGTTTACTTCCACTCCACCTAAGGAGGGCCCTCAACACATATATCAGAACAATATGGAGCACACGCGATATTTTTTAATACAATATCATATTTTAAACTAAATATTAGAGATAATTTTAGGCTGGTTCCTCGGCACCTTAGTCTTTAGCATTACATGTTTAAAAAGGTTATTTGTTTTATTGTCTAAATTACGATACTATGTTAGGAATTAGAAAGGTGGAATTTAGAGGTTCGTGGGGTGGAGGGAGGTCGAAGGACATCTAGGAAAAACCAACAGTAGATCCAACCGGGATTTGAACCCAGATATCCCTACCATCGGTAGCCCAATTTATTGTGAGAGTGATGCCTTGACTTAGACCAAGGGTCTTCAACCTTTTTTTTTATGTCCAAAGGACAAAGTTTCTGTCTCTTGTTGGCTCGTGGGCCGCAATACTGTACCAATAAGATTCGGGGTGAATACATTTTAAAATATTCGTATTAGGTCATTTAACACGTCTTATACTCACATTAGAGATTGGGATTTCCCGTGAAGTATGTTCTCTGTTGTTTTTTTCTATTTTAAGATTTTTCATAGCAGGAGATAGCGCGATTTGTCTTGTCGATTAGAGTTGTCGTTTGCTGGTTGAAAGTACATTTGTATAAATACGCGATTTTTTCTTCCCGTAAAAAACAGAAATCGTTTATAAAATAACGTAAAATACTTATTTATTTTATTAGTTGATTACGTGAAATAAATATCTGTATCTGTCATTTTTTTTTCTTTGAAATAATTTTTATATTTTTCATGAACCAGTAGGCCGCAAAAAAGGTTACCACGGGCCGCGGGTTGAAGAACCCTGGCTTAGACCAATCAACCACTGAAGCGTTATTCCTAAAAAGAGTTCTTAATAAATAAATAAATATATATATAACTATACAGTGAAACGAATAGACTTTACATAAAATAATTTCTCAATATTCAATTTATTTGCACCTTTAATGTCTACTGGTCCAAAAGATGACGATTGCTTTAACGACCCATTTTACGTGAATAATAAAACATTGGAGATCAAATATCTCTAGATCACCTTATACTTGAGAAAACATCTAGGAGAAGAACCCTCAGTATACCAGGTAGTGTTTAAACCCGTGACCTCCCCGCTATACCAGACGAGGTTGACGCTAACCTAGGGAAACAGGACTAAGAATGAGAATATGTCCACAATGACCAAAACTGGATATTTAGGCAACTATAAGAACCCGGTCATGGACATTAAGTGTCCAATAAGGGGTTTGAACTAGGTTTTATTGATTGTTATTGTTTTTCAGGGAAATCATATGTAATATCTTGACTAACACATTTTTATTCTAAAATAAATACTCTTATTAGAGACCTTCCTTAAATTTAATGTATCATTATTGAATATTGACTAAATTAAATTAAAAATCGATAAATGTGAAAGAAGTATATTTTGTTGATAAAGGAATGCAAATATTTTATAAAAGCTTCCCAGTTCATTTTATTTTACAACAAAAGTGTGTTAATCTAAACAGCACAAAGTTGTTCCCCAACAAAAAAAAACATGTTTAGAAATAATTCAAACATTCCACGAACAATCTGGAATGAGACTCGAACTGACTAGTCTTGTATGTTGTTGACCTTCCATCGATTATATCATCAGGTGAAAACCTCAATTCCACCGGAGTGTTGACCTGTTCCGTGTTAATGTTTCTGAAGAGGGAAGGTAGAGGATATCGATCAGATGATAGTCCATACATATACATTAGTGATGGGCAACCACGGAAATGAGCCGAGCTCCTTGGGAAATAGATAAAGGGTTGTGCTACAAGCTAGTAATTCTTAGATATTAATATTCAAAGTTTTAAGAAGTCAATAATTCATAAGCCTTAATAATTAACTATTCAACTTCTGCCCTAATTCGATACAATCTTTGAACTTTGAGAAATCACTATAAATAATCTTCTTGCGCTACGTAAGGAAGTAAAGGAACACTATTAAATATGAACTGTTGCTGTCATAGCTGTTGTTGAGAATAGCACGTTGTTTTTAGCACCACGTCTTTCTGTGCGTTCTGGCTACTCGGACCTGTACTACGCTGGTCTGCTAGGGATGTATCATTTAGAGGAAGTATACACGCGTTTCCGTGGAAAGAGAGGGGAAAACCACATTTAGGAAAAACCAGCCTTAGTACACCTGACCAGTATTCGAACCTTGATCGCCCCGTCATAAACCATCCAGTTTATCGCGAGAGTGACGACTTAAGGGTATGTTTATGCTGCATCCTCGCTGGTGGATCATCGCCGAGCTGTGTACATGGATGTTTGGCGAAGATAAAACAAGACTAGTAATCTTTTATTGGTGTATCCTGCAGCCGCACTGCTCGCCTCACTGTCCCCTGCTATCCTCGCCACACTGTCCCCTGCTATCCTCGCCTCCTGTCCCCTCCTATCCTCGCCACACTGTCCCCTGCTATCCTCGCCTCACTGTCCCCTCCTATCCTCGCCTAACTGTCCCCTGCTATCCTCGCCTTACTATCCCCAGCTATCCTCGCCTCACTGTCCCCTGCTATCCTCGCCACACTGTCTCCTGCTATCCTCGCCTCACTGTCCCCTCCTATCCTCGCCTTACTGTCCCCTGCTATCCTCGCCTCACTGTCCCCAGCTATCCTCGCCTCACTGTCCCCTGCTATACTCGCCACACTGCCCGCTGTTATCCTCGTCTCACTGTCCCCTGCTATCCTCATCTCACTGTCCCCTGCTATCCTCACCACACTGCCCGCTGTTATCCTCGCCTCACTGTCCACAGTTATCCTCGCCTCACTGTCCCCAGCTATCCTCGCCTCACTGTCCCCTCCTATCCTCGCCTAATTGTCCCCTGCTATCCTCGCCTTACTATCCTCAGCTATCCTCGCCTCACTGTTCCCTGCTATCCTCGCCACACTGTCCCCTGCTATCCTCGCCACACTGTCCCCTGATATCCTCGCCACACTGCCCACTGTTATCCTCGCCTTACTATCCCCTGCTATCCTCGCCTCAATGTCCCCAGCTATCCTCGCCTCACTGTCCCCAGCTATCCTCGCCTCACTGTCCCCTGCTATCCTCGCCTCACTGTCCCCTGATATCCTCGCCTAACTGTCCCCTGCTATCCTCGCCTTACTATCCCCAGCTATCCTCGCCACACTGTCCCCTGCTATCCTCGCCTCACTGTCCCCTCCTATCCTCGCCTTACTGTCCCCTGCTATCCTCGCAACACTGCCCACTGTTATCCTCGCCTTACTCTCCCCTGCTATCCTCGCCTCACTGTCCCCTGCTATACTCGCCACACTGCCCGCTGTTATCCTCGTCTCACTGTCCCCTGCTATCCTCGTCTCACTGTCCCCTGCTATCCTCATCTCACTGTCCCCAGCTATCCTCGCCTCACTGTCCCCAGCTATCCTCGCCTCACTGTCCCCTGCTATCCTCGCTTCACTGTCCCCTGCTATCCTCGCCTAACTGTCCCCTGCTATCCTCGCCTTACTATCCCTAGCTATCCTCGCCACATTGTCCCCTGCTATCCTCGCCTCACTGTCCCCAGCTATCCTCGCCTCATTGTCCCCTGCTATCCTCGCCTCACTGTCCCCTGCTATCCTCGCCTAACTGTCCCCTGCTATCCTCGCCTTACTATCCCCAGCTATCCTCGCCACACTGTCCCCTGCTATCCTCGCCTCACTGTCCCCAGCTATCCTCGCCTCACTGTCCCCTGCTATACTCGCCACACTGCCCGTTGTTATTCTCGCCTCACTGTCCCCAGCTATCCTCGCCACACTGCCCACTGTTATCCTCGCCTCACTGTTCCCAGCTATCCTCGCCTCACTGTCCCCGGCTATCCTTGTCTCACTGTCCCCAGCTATCCTCGCCTCACTGTCCCCAGTTATCCTCGCCTCACTGTCCCCTGCTATCCTCGCCTCACTGTCCCCTGCTATCCTCGCCACACTGCCCGCTGTTATCCTTGCCTCACTGTCCCCAGCTATCTTCGCCTCACTGTCCCCAGCTATCCTCGCCTCACTGTCCCCTGCTATCCTCACCTCACTGTCCCCTGCTATCCTCGCCTCAATATCCCCAGTTATCCTCGCCTCACTGTCCCCTGCTATCCTCGCCTCACTGTCCCCAGCTATCCTCGCCTCTTTGTCTCCTGTTATCCTCGCCACACTGCCCACTGCTATCCTCGCCACACTGCCCACTGCTATCCTCGCCTCACTGTCCCCAGTTATCCTCGCCTCACTGTCCCCTGCTATCCTCGCCACACTACCCGCTGTTATCCTCGCCTTACTGTCCTCAGTTATCCTCGCCACACTGCCCACTATTATCCTCGCCTCACTGTCCCCTGCTATCCTCGCCTCACTGTCCCCTGCTATCCTCGCCTCACTGTCCCCAGCTATCCTCGCCTCACTGTCCCCTGCTATCCTCATCACACTGCCCGCTGTTATCCTCGCCTCACTGTCCCCTGTTATCCTCATCTCACTGTCCCCTGCTATCCTCGCCACACTGCCCGCTATTATCCTCGCCTCACTGTCCCCAGCTATCCCCGCCTCACTGTCTTCTGATATCTCGCCACACTGCCCGCTGTTATCCTCGCCTCACTGTCCCCTGCTATCCTCGACACACTGCCCACTGTTATCCTCGCCTCACTGTCCCCAGCTATCCTCGCCTCACTGTCCCCAGCTATCCTCACCTCACTGTCCCCTGCTATCCTCGCCTCACTGCCCCCTGCTATCCTCGCCACACTGCCCGCTGTTATCCTCGCCTCACTGTCCCCAGCTATCCTTGCCTCACTGTCCCCAGCTACCCTCGCCTCACTGTCCTCTGCTATCCTCACATCACTGTCCCCTGCTATCCTCGTCTCACTGTCCCCAGCTATCTTCGCCTTACTGTCCCCTGCTATCCTCGTCTCACTGATCCCAGCTATCCTCACCTCACTGTCCCCTGCTATCCTCGTCTCACTGTCCCCAGATATCTTCGCCTCACTGTCCCCTGCTATCCTCGTCTCACTGATCCCAGCTATCCTCGTCTCACTGTCCCCTGCTATCCTCGCCACGCTGTCCCCTGCTATCCTCACCTCACTGTCCCCAGCTATCCTCGCCTCACTGTCCCCTGCTATCCTCGCCTCACTGTCCCCTGCTATCCTCGCCTCACTGTCCCCTGCTATCCTCGCCTCACTGTCCCCAGCTATCCTTGCCTCACTGTCCCCAGCTATCCTCGTCTCACTGATCCCAGCTATCCTCACCTCACTGTCCCCTGCTATCCTCGCCTCACTGTCCCCAGCTATCTTCCCTCACTGTCCCCTGCTATCCTCGTCTCACTGATCCCAGCTATCCTCGTCTCACTGTCCCCTGCTATCCTCGCCTCACTGTCCCCAGCTATCCTCGCCACACTGTCCTCTGCTATCCACGCCACACTGCCCACTGCTATCTTCACTACTAAGTTTTATTTTAACTGTTCACTAGGCCCAGTATTCGTGTTGAGTTTACAAGCAAGTAATTTTCTTTATTTGGCAATCTTTGTTTGAATGTTAAACTTGTTCACAATTTCTGGTTCAATAAGATTACAAATACACTGAAAGGTCGGGTTATACACCTTTTCACTAATTACTCTAATGTGATAGGGATGAGGAAGGTTGAATTTAGAAGAAAACGAGCGTATCTGAATTTGCGGGGAGGGAGAGTGTAAAACCATTCAGGAAAAACACTCTCGGAACATTCAACTGAGATTCGAACCCCCTATGCTCTCCCTCATCGGCAGTCCAGTCTATTGAGCTTAGACCATTCGATCACTGGGGCAGTAGCCAACCCATTATGGCCGCATAAATAGCCTACACTTTGAAGAGGACTGTTTAAATAGTTGTTTGGACCACGTTCTGAATACCCGTCTGGACAATCAGTATATTTACAGAGCCAGGGTATGGATGAGGGAAGTTGGCAGAAAATGTACACGTATGTGCATGAAGGGCGTGTGGAAAACCATCGAACAATAATAGCCACCCATAGTACACCCACCCACCCACTTTGGTGGCCGCATAGTCTAGGGGAACTACTTTCACAGTAAACTAGACTGACAATGACGGGAAGATTGAGGTTATAATCTCGGTTGGGTGTTCTGACACTGAGGTTTTTTAAAAATATTTTTTAGACTCTCCCTCAACGCAGATGCTGGTATACTTCCTTAAAAAATAACTTCTTAACCCCTAAAACCACTAACGTAAGTAGTACATAAGCGTATAACCCGAACGGTTGGTAAAACGTGGCGCTAAGGAAACCCACCCAGCCAGGATTCGAGCCCGACCTCCCCGTTACTGGTGGACCAGAACGAACTGGTAGCCGCGTGCACACCGATGTGGGTCTGGCTGTGACGAACTCTAACTTAACTTACTTATCCCTAACCTTAGTGTAAATATGCATAATTGATGGGTAGTAAGACGTGGTGCACACACGTAAAGCTAAGAGCTCATTCATTTGCTCGCTGCAGTGGTGTGTGAGAAAGATAGAGAGATAATTTGAAATCAAGTTGATGTTGCGGTGAAGGGGGATGTCACATAAAATATATCAGTTAACTTGCGGAACATAATAGTCATTCGTCTCCCCTCCACCCCTCCCGGTCTGATGGCGCCATCAGAGCTATAGATTCCTCTTCTCCTCTAGAACCATTGCTAGCCCCTAGAGGCTCCCACATGCGTGGGAGGGGTTGACAAGGATGTAATTTGGACAGAAAGTTCTGGCTCCAGAAAATATATTGGGGTTATTAGGAGTGTAAGATAGCTGCTGAGCTGCGTCCTATGACCACCAGACCAACCATTAGAAGGGATACGGATGGAGCCGCTGAGCGCAGGGAACTGAGCTGCTGAAGAAGGAGGTACTGAGTTGCTGATGAAGGGAGTACTGAGTTGTTGAGGTAGTGCTACTGAGCTGCTGATGCAGGGGTACTGAGCTGCTGAAGGAAAAGTACTGAGTTTCCGAGGAAGGGGCACAGAGTTGCTGAGGCAGGGGTACTGAGCTGCTGAGGAAGGGGTCTGAGTTGCTGAGGTAAGGGCACTGATTGAATTGTTGAAGGAAAGGTACTGAGTTGCCGAGGGAGGAGTAGTGAGGAATATCAATACCACATAAAATATGACTTCATAAAAGTGTCCACTATCCGAAAACTTATACTTAAATAGTCGGAGGCACTATAACAAAAACAGATTTTTTTTAAAAAATCTCCCATTTTACTCTCTTAGGAATTCTCTAACAAGCCTACCTGATATTTGGAAGAAGTAATGGCGAAGTCAGACCGGAGGATTACATCTTGCACTAGAAAGAAGCTCAACAAAGGCACAAGCAGCAAACACCAAACAAACAACTATCATGGGTATACAAAGATTATTTTCTTTTCTCAGACAGTAGAACAAAATACAATATAAAATATTTTAAACCAAATCAGTTTGAAAATGTTTATCTCAAATGTGTGTAGAATGGAGGATTTTAACTCCTCCATAACAACGTCATTGTAATAAAGCCCTAAGGCTGGAGAAAATGTTTAACCAAAGACGGGCAAAATGTAGTAAAGGTTCTGGTTGTAATTAAAACAAATTAATAAAGCCTGGTGTAAAGTGTGGTTACCTTAATTATGAAAACTGTGTGTACATTAACAAACTCAGAAAGAATGTTTCCAAAAAGGTATAAACGTCATTGCTAAAAAATTGAAAAAGACTTCAAAGGACCAAGTCATCTATCTCTGACATTGACATATCCATTCATTGAATGTATTATTATATTATTTATTTTACCCTTTGACTTGACGCGGCTATAAAATATTCTCTTTTCAAAAATCTGATAAGGAATGCAGAATGTACCAAGGGCAAAGACAAGTTTGTTATCACACCCGTTTCGATGGCCACGTGGTCTAACGCGCTACTATCGTGTTAGACTATACTGCCGAAGACCGGGAGAGCTGCATTCGACCCCGGTCGGGTGCACTGAGGGTGGTTTTACCTAAATGATTTTCCACGCTCCTTCCACACAAATGCGGGTGTAATTCTTCTTAATTAAACCTTCCTAATCCCTAGTCCATATTAGTGTAATTAGTATATAGAGTATAATCTGAACGAGTAGTAAGACGCAGTGCTAAAAAAAAGTTTGTCAACAGCACTGGTAAAATATATAACACATAATCATTCATACGAGCCAATATTGGTCAGAGGCCACTCAATATAGTTCTCTTACAACTGTTAAAAATGTGCACCATCAGTTAAAAGTCACAGTGTTACCCAAGCTCTAGAAATAGAGGGGCACAAATACAAATAATAGAAAGCAAAGTTCTCGACAGATAAGTTAAATGCAAAATTAAATAGGAGTGCGCAGTAAGAGTAAGTATTAATGCGAAGAAACTGGGTACGGAAAACGTGCACAGCAATACCAACAAATAAGCAAAAGTAAACACGATCCTCCTTCATTAAAAAAAATGTGAGATATACTGTACTAATTTAATAAATTAGTAAAACCAGATGGGATGTGCCTGAGTAGTATGTATATCCTAAACTAGGGATAACTTAACCTAACAGAATTCAAAAGACGGCAAATAGAAAATAAAGTTTTATTTATATATAAAAATAATTATTATATTAAATATGATTTTGGACATAACATTGTTGCTTTCTTTCATCTTTACAATTAAATAAATATAATGTCTTTCCACAAGTAAATTCAAGGTATACCTAATCATCAAGTCCAACCGTTTAGTTCACAATTTAAATTTTACTCAAAACATATTTCTCGCATACATTCCTAATGTTATAGCGATCAGACAAAAAGAAAATAGTTATAAGTTAAAGACTTTAATTTTAACATTGAACAAAATGTAAATTACGCCTATCATTACTGATATCAGACAGTTCATGATAATATCCTTATTAACTCCGCAACAATAAGACGTAGATTTTAACACAATAGTTTAAAATTTAATATTTAACATATATATCACGCAAAACATCTTGCTTAATTTCGGAATGCTCTGACTTAAGGTCCTTCCATAAATAGTTGTAAACAAAATCATAAATTAAGTACACTAGGCTAAGTTGCAATTTTAGACAAAACTATCTTCCCTCGTAACACCATTGTTAATAGTGACATGTTCCAACTAAGTGTCTTTACTAACTTCTTCATAAGGAACATTAATAATTTTATAAGTCTTCAGTTAAATATTATGAAAAACATTTAAAACTTTATAAGTCCAATTTTATCTAAAGACTACGAAGCTATTTTCCATTACCATGACATATTTCAATGCCCATTTAAAATGACTGTAAAGATCTTTTCATTAACAAAATATATTGATCCGAAAGAGAATTTTGAAAAACATAAATAAATAAATGGTACGGCGCACCGCACAGACTTTCTCTCTTTTTCTATAATATCGTAAGATTTCTGAACGGAATAATGTACATTGTATCATCACCAATCCACATAAGAACACGCATAAAATAATATACAATGATATAGAATCAATGAGAAAAGAGGCGCATCTTTGTCCACCTAAGAACATTTCAAACAGTTTAATGTCTTCCACAAGGGTCAACACTTCGTATTAAAATTTCTATTTCTGGTTAAAATTTTAACATTTTATAAGGTGTTGCAGATCTTCAAGTCATCGCATTGATATTTAATTATTCATTTATACATTTTGACCAATAAAAAATGTAAATATTGACTATTGAGTCTAAAATGGAGATAGATCATTGTTGTGCAAACATTTCTCCAAAGAGCTTTAAGGAAAAATAACATACTTTTTTTAGATACTTATATTTAATTACTCTATGGCATTGGAGAATTATTGCGTTAAGACTTAAGTAGTATATGTTTACAACTAAAGCTCACAAAATTGTATTAATATATTTGCAAATATCTCAGAAACTGTTGCTTTTATAAAAATGTATGTCAAATAAAAGTTTTTTATTACTAATAGTCCTACAATTTTGCAATGATAAGTTGTTTAGTATCTCAAATAGTTGTGGAGATACGGAAATTAACGCTTCTGTAAAGTACCCTAAAAATCTTTTTCATAGGAAAATGAAAATAGCCAGTCTATTTATAATCTTAATCAACGCCTAGATACAAATTTTAATCAAAATCGTTTGAGCAGATTTTGAGAAAACCAATTTTTTCTCTTTTCGCCCTTCAGTAAACTACCCTTAATTTTAAGTTTTTATAGATACACAGACAGACGGCATTGCAAAGACTATTTTTTAGGGTTCGGGGGGTCATGAGTCGTTGACATCCATAACATTACAGGTTAGTTTTTTTCTTACGGTCGCAATACTTAAACTTTAATGTCCAAAAAGTTAAAAAAAAAAGTCATATAATTGCGTATAGATTGAAAGTTATTGATTTTATAAAAATATATTTCGGATAAAATATTTGTATTATAAATATATATACATATTTGTAATGCTAAGTAATTTCATATCTCAAATAGTTTCGGAGCTATTATAAAAAATGTTAATTTACGCATCAGACCGGAGCCCTTAAATCGATTTTGCCGAAATATTGAGAGTAGCCATTTTGTTTGTAATATTTATTAATGTTTATAAATGAAATTTAATCAAAATCGTTAGAGCTGATTTTGAGAAAATCGACTTTTTCTCTTTTTGCCCTTCAGTAAACTACCCTTAATTTTAAGTTTTAATAGACACACAGACAGACGGCATTGCAAAGACTATTTTTTAGGGTTCGAGGGGTCATGAGACGTCGACATCCATCAACATTTCAGGTTAGTTTTTTTTACAATCGCAATACTTAAGCTTTAATGTCCAAAATGTTAAAAATATATATATAATTAAGTATAGATTGAAAATTATTGATTTTATAAAAATATGTTTCGGATAAAATATTTGTATTATAAATATAAATACATATTTGTAATGCTAAGTAATTTCATATCTCAAATAGTTTCGGAGCTATTATAAAAAATGTTAATTTACGCATCAGACCGGAGCCCGTAAAGCCATTTTGCCGAAATATTGAGAGTAGCCATTTTGTTTGTAATATTTATTAATGTTTATAAATGAAATTTAATCAAAATCGTTAGAGCCGATTTTGAGAAAATCGACTTTTTCTCTTTTTTCCCTTCAGTAAACTACCCTTAATTTTAGGGGTAGATATCCAATTCCAAAAACCCCTCGGGGCAACCCTCTGAAAACCCTAGATATCAAGTTTCAGCTCAATCGGTAAAATAGTTTAGGCTCTAGTTGGAGGTACAGACAGACAGACAGACAGACAGACGGAAATTCAAAAACCACTTTTTCGGTTTCAGGGAGTCATGAAACGTCAAGATTCATCAAAATCTCGAGTTCGATTTTTTTGACGATCACCATACTTTCTCTACCTGTAAGATAGAGAGAAAGTAAAAATTACGCCGAAAATGAATTTCTCCTTACATTTTACGTGACAAGTTCTCGAAGCCTAAGCTTCACCTATCTGCTTCAAGCGCTGACCAAAGAGTGAAGCCATAGCCGGTTGGGCGGTCTTTTATACGGCGCAACTTCACGAACTAGGGTGACAGGATCCACAAAGGGGGTGAGGGGGGGGGAATGTGCGTAGCCATGAATAACATCTACATCTTTCTGGAAGCCTTTTCCACTTCCTTCTAGAAGAATGTCTCTCGTCTTCTTGGAGTTGTTATGTTGGTACTATTGTGGCGGACTCTAGCGGGGCGTGTCCGGACTCTTGAAAGCTCTGTGGCATTTGTTGAGTGGGTTCTGATGCGGCCGGACGTGTTGTTGATTTCTTGCCGAGCCTGGGTGGTGATATAGGGTAAGTACTGCTTTGTTGCCTTGTTGACTGTACTTATAGCAACAAATGCTACAACAGCTGAAGAATACACCCCAGTCCACTTCATTACACTCTATCCCTGTCTTGAGCTAGTTCTATCCAGTCCCCTCACTACACCCTATCCCTATATTGAGCTAGTTCTATCCAACCCCTCTCATTACAGCCTAGCCCTATCTTGAGCTAGTTCTATCCAGTCCACTTCATTACACCTTATCACTATCTTGAGCTAATTCTATCCAGTCCCCCTCATTACAGCCTATCTCTACCTTGAGCTAGTTCTATCCAATCCAATCCATTCCATTACACCCTATCTCTACCTTGAGCTAGTTCTATCCAATCCAATCCATTCCATTACACCCTATCCCTATCTTGAGTTAGTTCTATCCAGTTCATCTCATTATACTCATCCCTATCTTGACCTGGTTCTATCCAGTCCCCCTCATTACACCCTATTTCTTTCAAGTCCATTCTAGTGTTGTCCTCCCATCTGCGCCTAGGTCTTCCCAATGGTTTCTTCCCATTAGTTTTGTCAGTCAGTTCCCTGAATAAGTTTCTAGATTCTACCGTTCGCGCTGCTTGTCCTGCCCACCATAATCTTTGAGACTTGATTATCAAATAATGTATTGTGATGAGTCCAGGTTATGTAACTCATCATCATCTTCCACTCTCCATTATCATCATCTCTTTTGGACCAAATATCTTCCTAAGAACCTTGTTTTCGAACACCCTAAATCATTTGTTTTTGTAATGAGATCACGTTTCTCGCCCATAGAGAACAGTTAAAGTTAATATTCATCTGGGTTTCTATACATCCTTAATTAATGTAGAGTATAAAAGTTTATTTGTAATGATTCCTGAAAGTTAAATTTTTTATCGAACTAGGGCAAAAGAAGAATTGTTTAGGCTTATGAATGATTTATTTTTATTTTCTTGCGACCCTTCGGAGAGAGAAGTATTGTGTTCGTTAAGAAAAATCAAATTCTAGATTTTGATGGATGTCGACTTTCCATGAACCACTGATCCCAAAAAAGTGGTTTTTATGATACTGTCTGTTTGTCTGTCCGTCTCTATCTTGGCCCTAGGATAAAGTCATTTTACAGATCGGGCTAAATCTCTATATATAAACTATTTAATTAGGTTTTTCCAAGGAGTTTTTGTAATTAGAATTATTCTAATTCTAGTATTTAAGTTATTTTAATTAAGGGCCAAGCAGGGAAAAATAAATTGATTTTACTGAAGTCCCCTCTAACAATTTTGATTAAAGTCTATATCAAGGCACTGTTTAGTTTTACAAATAAAATGGAGCGACATTTTCCAATGGAAATAACTTAGAGGGTTCTTTACGTTAGACAATATCTCCAATTTTGATCATATATCCACAACTATTTAAGATACGAGATAGCTATAATCGCAAATACTATTAAAAATAAATAACTTTTAACTAAAATCTATTTTTTTAACAAATAATTTCTGAAATATTAGCAAATATAATTTTTAAATTGAGGTCTGGGAAGTGTTGGTTTGTTGTTATGCTCTTTAGCAAACAGAGATAGTACTTATTTTAAATGTGTTTATGTAACAGTGTATATTATTTCATTTAGTATGATCTCTGGTGAAATATATAGAACATGAAGCTTTTTTCCATCATGTTTCTGCAACAATGTTTAATATTTCGTTTTATTTATCTTACGTTATTTTAGTAAGCCCTAAATATCTCAATTGTTAGATAGATAAAAGAGCTAGAAAGTCTAGGTGATGCCCCGTACTATCAATTCTAAATTTAAATATTAAAATTTCAGAATTATTAATGTGTGTGAGAGCCTTAGGAACACCTCACTTATTCCGAGGTTTTGTTCTCTTGTCAACTACAACAGACTATAGTTCAGATAGTAGAGTCAAAGTACGATAATCCTGGTCTAAAAGGTGTTTCACTGACACAATTCCACGTTTACCTCCCAACCGTGAGCGTGTTTGTTTTATTGGCCAAAGGTTTGCGTGATGCTTGCCGGTCTAAGATCGGATCCGCGACACTAGCTCTCAAGATCGCGTGCGGCGCGCAAAATGGCGGGAAAACACGCTCCTAGGAGAGGTTGAACGAACCTTCGTGTTGGCGTCGTCCCATACAACTCTCTTCATGGGCTGTCCGAGAGGGGGGTAGGGAGGGAGGACAAGCTATTTCTTAGGTCTTTACTATGTACAAATCCACTACACCACCATCAGTGACCAGGTTGTCCGAGGCGTCAGATTCACAATATACTGGATGGTAGAGTTGAAGCTCGAATCTCGGTCTGATGAACAGGGAGAGATGGTAAACATGTAATTTGTCATTGTAAGTTTCCTATTTCATTTCCATGCTAATGTTGGTGCATTAATCCTAGTCTAAGCTATTCCTCAACAAAGGCATCCTTCTTGTCTAATCTGGTGCCGGTGACGGAAAGGTTGAGGTTCGAACATCTGCTTAGTCTATTTAGGTGTTTTTTCCCTAAAGGTTTTTCCTCTTTCCTCTTACAAAAATTCGGACACTTTTAATCTTAAATTATTTCTTATGTGTAAATGTGTAAATAAGACTTGGTAAACATAAAAAAACTTGTGTTATTAATTAAAAATAAAGTATAGGCTCTTTCAAAGGCTATTATAAATAATATCCAAAGCTGTTTACACAAAATTAGGGGTGACTGATTGGTCTTAACTTGGAATAAATGGAGACCATTTGGAGTGGATAAAATTCAAAATTTTGTGGATATAGTTCCATTGGATATAGCTCAGGATTTTTCTTGGGGAAAAATATGTTCAATGGGCAATGCTCCCCCCCCCCCCCCCTCCACTGTTTCATGGAAATCCCCCTCCCCCAAGGGGCAGATCATTAGCTGGATACATCACAATAGCTGTTTAAAACTCCCTCCTCGACTTGGTCACAACAATATCTGTCGGTTTCATTTGACGTGGGCTCATCCTTCTGTAACGTTGATCGGGACCGGGCACTTCTGCTCGCCTAATGATATGCAACTTGCTGTACTCCGGCGTTGTTATTATTATTATTATTAGCACCGCGTCTTACTACCGTTCGGTTATACGCACTTACGGTAATGTGCAATGGTGGGTGATTGTGAGATGAAATGGAGGACCTACAGTTTAACGTGGAATCCGAACCACGGTGGAGGCCTGGCATTCCTCACATTCACAAGTTGTGATTAATACACATCTGTCAGAGGTGAAGGAAGGGTTTGGCAATCAGATAATCTGTGCCGTGAGCCGGCGTTGTTTAGTCTAGCTTCAACTTTCATTTAGTAATTCAAGATTACTTTTTCGGACTTTTTTAATTTGGGTTTTCTGTTTCTTTCTGCTCAAAGATGCTGTGATTAAAGTTTGAGAGGAGAGACTGGGATCATTCTATATAAATATTTTATATAATATACATAAAGAGATTGAAGGATTTATAACATAAGAGCCATAATAATTGTTTAGCGATACAAATTGATAGTATACATTATTATTTTAAAACATTTACCTCGCATAAGATGATCAAAACCCTCAATAATAATAATATTTAACAATAGTTCGGGTCATAATGTTTACTTTTTCAGCTTTTTCAGAGACAGTGTGAAATAATGTTTAAAATTTGTTGGCAGTGAGTGTAAAAAGTTATAAAATATGTAGTGTCAAAAGGTTCACAAATATTGATCCTTGATCAAAAAGCTGCGTGACAATTACAACACTCATCTTGCTCACTTACAAATAATACAGTCTAAACTTAAGGCCTTTGTTTCTTACATTTAATTTTTCTGTACATGAGCATTAGTCAAGCTCATATAAAGTTATTGTCAAGCTCATATAAAGTTATTGTCAAGCTCATCTAGTGTGGTTTGCCGGTGGTTAGGAGGTCAGAGTTCGAATCCAGGTGGGGTCTTCTGAGTTCCCCCCTTGTATGGCATATGACTCTTCTTATATGCAAATGCTAATACCTCTAAATTCTACTTTCATCATCCCTGACATATTTGAGTTATATCCCAGACGAGTATTAAGATGGAGGACAAATTAAACTAATATATATATATATTCATTTATATTAACATATATTTATAAATTTATATTAATATCCCCGTGTCTTACTACCCGTTTGGGATGTACGTATATGTACAAGTTTACGCTAATATGTTACGGATGAGAAGGTTGAATTTAGAAGGAGAGTACCTGAATTTGAATGGAGGTAGAGTGTAAAACTATTTATGAAAATACACTCAACCAAGATCCGTCTCCCCATCCTCGTCAGTCCAGTCTATTGTGAGAGTGAAGCCTTAGACCATGCGGTCACCAAAGTGGGTTGCTATATATATTCAAGACGAGGGTTCTGACCTACCTGTCACCGAAGTGGGTTGCTATTATATATATTCAAGACGAGTGTTCTGACCTACCTGTCACCGAAGTGGGTTGCTATATATATTCAAGACGAGTGTTCTGACCTACCTGTCACCGAAGTGGGTTGCTATGTATATTCAAGACGAGTGTTCTGACCTACCTGTCACCGAAGTGGGTTGCTATGTATATTCAAGACGAGGGTTTTGACCTATCTGTCACCGAAGTGGGTTGCTATGTATATTCAAGACGAGTGTTCTGACCTACCTGTCACCGAAGTGGGTTGCTATGTATATTCAAGACGAGGGTTTTGACCTATCTGTCACCGAAGTGGGTTGCTATGTATATTCAAGACGAGTGTTCTGACCTACCTGTCACCGAAGTGGGTTGCTATGTATATTCGAGACGAGGGTTTTGACCTATCTGTCACCGAAGTGGGTTGCTATGTATATTCAAGACGAGTGTTCTGACCTACCTGTCACCGAAGTGGGTTGCTATGTATATTCAAGACGAGGGTTTTGACCTACCTGTCAACGAAGTGGGTTGCTATGTATATTCGAGACGAGGGTTTTGACCTACCTGTCACCGAAGTGGGTTGCTATGTATATTCGAGACGAGGGTTCAGACCTACCTGTCACCAAAGTGGGTTGCTATATATATTCAAGACGAGTGTTCAGACCTACCTGTCATGTAGCTGTCCACGTGCGGAGTGTTGGCTGAAGACGCTGACCGTCGGGACGCTACCAACACACTGGCGTCTTGTCTGCGAGGGAGGCTGGGGGTTGCCGAGCCACCAGCAGCGTCGGTCGATACACAGGCGCCACTCTGGTGGTCCGTCTCTTTCAGACAAACTGGGATACTGTTGCTGAAGACGAGAACAGTTGCAGAGCAGAGCAGAGCTTCTCAATTAATGTTAAATTACTCGGTTACTTGCAGCTTGGGGGAAGGGGGGTTGGGAGACACATTCTTCAGTCAGAGAGGCGCGGTCAGAACGGCATAAAGAAAACATAGATAGCTACCGTACTGAAGGAGCCCAAGGGATGTCTAAGGGTGGTACTACATTGTCATATTTATTTTATAGAATATATGACAGAATAATTGACTCAACATTTGATAAAATGTGTGTTATTTTACATTAAATCACATTTTCTTCAAAGCTTGTACAACATAAAATATTATTACAAAAATGGACGACAGTAATGTCAAACATTTTTAAGGACTGGACCATGAATCTTTTAAAAATTTGGTCAGCAAATCTGCTCTATAAATTAAACGAAAAAAACTTATGAATTAGACAAAGTGTGGCGTTTGTGTCTTCATATTGGGAAAAAAAAAATTAACGGCTTAGCATCAATAGGTTAAAATCTCAGGTTTCACCATTTTTTTTGATAAATACCCAGTATGTTCTATAAGGTATATATTTTATAAAAGATTTGTAAATAAAATTATTTTATAAATTATTCTGGATGGATCGGCAAGGTTACGTGATATTAAGTTTTATAAAATAATTATGAAAGTGTAGTACTGCTCTAAGTAGGTTTTGAATTGTTTGAATATTTTTCGTGGTAAAACAATTTTGTATTATCAACCTTTAGTCAAAAATAAACACTGCTAGAGACCTTATTTAGTATTTAAATTGCTATATAAAATTAGTACCTCTTTTATCCATAGGTATGTTAATCATAATATTAATAAATTCCAATAAATATATTAAATTTATTTTACAAGGTTGAAAATGTTAAGAAAGCTCTCCAAAAATATTTATTTTAGAACCAAAGTTTCATAGCCATCGGTCGGTTTGCACAAATCCAAGATTTTAAATTTCGAATAGAATCGGACCTGAATATTTGTTTACTTTCTCGAATCGTTTCTTACTCGAATATCATAATCTGGGAAATTTCCTGAAAGAATACAAATGGTATAGTTTATGGTGAAAATGTTTATAATATAAGTTGAATCAAATAGTTTTGATGATATTATTTCGAATCAAATACATATACAATGTTATGTTAAATTCAAGATTTTTTAAATCACCGCGTCTTACTAGCTGTTTAGGTTATATGCATATACGATTATTACTCTACTGGGGTAGGGATGAGGAAGGAATAATTTTATAGGTAGTCTACCCGCGTTTGCAGGGAAGGAGAGTGGGAAAAAATATAGGAAAAACAATTATCAGTAGACCCAACCAAGATTCGAACCCCGATCTCCACATCATTAGCAGGCCAGTCTAACACGAGAGTGATGCCTTAGACCATTCTGCCACTGAAGCGAATAATATTTTTTTATGATTCTAATCGAATCCAATAAAAAACTAGGGGCATAAATAATATTTTTTATATATGTATTAGGATATTAATGAAATTTGTAAGTTTCTTTGATTAAGTTTAATAATTTATATTGATCCGTTAAATTTTTAATCCAATTCACAAAGGTTTAATCAAGAGAGTCTTACAGTTAACCATACAAAATATGAGATGTTAAAAACAATTCAAAAATTGCCTAAACACCCAGGGGCTCCGGGCAGGGGAACTGGGGGGATTTAGTGCCCTTGTTCCTATAGTGCCTCTCGCGCGGCAGAAGGGTAGGAAGCCATCGATAGAAAAATATCCTTGGTACACCAGACAGAGATTTGATCCCCGTTTATTTTACTCTTTGAACCGTACTATCACGTCACTTGCGGTCCAATATATTGTGATAGCAACGCTTTAGACACGGTGTACCGTGGTGCATTAGTGTACCGCGCTGGCGTACTATTTAACAAACCTTTCCTGATAAACAAATAAACTATTTGTTTCTAAATGTATTTTTAATTTGGTGTGCAATAATTTTTGTTGGTTCGTCCAGCACCAGGGTTTTTAAAAGTTTTATATTAAGGACTAGGGTAATGATTGTAATCTAATAGAATTAAGAAGTCATTTAATAGAATTGAGAAATCATAAAAAAAATTACGCGTGGAGTCAAAATACATTTATAAGAAGCATAATTTATCTCTTTTAGATTGGTGTTAAATCGTTAAAATTTTCCACTTCGATAGTATGATAAATTTTTACGTTTTATGTGTGTACAATTTCACAATTCTTCTCCCTCCCGTACCCCCTCACCCCCATGTCTGAATGTCTGTCCTTGTCCACAGATTTGAAATGGTTTGATGCATTTTGTTCAGACTTGATATCCAAGTGTAATTGGGCAATACCTTGGTGTGTTTTATTTACCTTAGTCCACAAATTAAGGGTTTATTGATTAGCGTTTTTTTTAATTTCAAATTTTTCAAAAATGGCTCTGGATATCAAGGGAGTGTTTTGAACTTTCAAATAACACTATATATTTTCATTTTTGGGGAAAATGTTGTTATAGTTTGTAAACACAATTGTTTTGTTTAATTTTTTCATTCAGTTTTGTGCAATACCTTGTGCTTAATGTAAAAACTCCGCACTGGTGGACAAACGGACTAAGTGTCGTGTGCCAATGAAATTGATTAAAGCTCCTGTGGAACATTTGGTTTCCCACTTATGAAGGATTACAAGGCGGAGCTTGACGTTTAGTCCGCTCGCCCACCTATTCGGGTCAAAGACACACAATGAGGAGGTGATTTCATGGGAAGGCGCCACCATTCGTCCGGGAAGTGGTTATAAATCTACTAATCCTCTATACTAGGATTCTTGATTAAACGGGTTACTTGAACAATAATTTACAATCGATGCCTGAGATCAATCAATAGTGAGTCTCTTTACGGATCCAAATATCTTAGATTCGATTGTCAGCAGTATAAACCAGAGAATGTAACATGGTACAATTATATTTGTTCGTCACGCCAAGTGGTGAGCTGGAATGGTTTCTATGGGTTTTTTTTCCTATGAGTAAGTTAAGATAATTAAGGGTGCTAGCTACTATATCCTTAAACTGCTGTAATTCTTATAGAAATGGCAGCACAGAAACTTTAAAAATCTGTTGTGACCGATTCAAAGATTATTTTTTATAATGCGTGACCCCAGGTACAGATCCTAATTATTTTTAAATGGTGTGTAGCTGTACTGAAATTAATAGACATTAGATATTTAGGAATATTTAAACATAAGAAAGAACAAATCAAATTTGTGTCTTAGCTAAGAGATCCACCCTATTTTTTCAACAAGTTTCGGAAAACTGTGACGTGTAAGTCCAAATTTTGCCTGGATATTGGTCGTGCTGAACTCTTCTTTAGCTCCTTGATAAGAGCCAAATCTCCAGAATTCTACTCAATCATAATGGTTGGTCAAACCAAAATTAATAGTGTAGCTATTTATAAACATCTCTAGACTAAAACATCATGTTGATTTCTTCCTCGTGAATTCTACCTCCCATGAGCGTGACGTTATAGACCGCGAGACCACCGTTACTCCTGGGGGAATGTAGCCACCTAGTGTCAGTTACTTTATTAATCCCCACGTCTTACTACACATACATGATAGTTACTTTAATGGGGGTAGGGGTGAAGAAGCTACCCGCACTCGCTTAAATGAAGAGTGGGAAACCCCTCTAGAGTTTTTCGAACAATGTTGGACGAAAATAAATGGCGGTTCTAATAGGATCGTGGATTTCAAATCAGGTAGTTTCACTATAGATTACTTTAGAATAATTTATTGCGAGTCACCGGTCTAAGGCAGCACTCTCGCAATATACTAGCCTGCAGGAAGTTCGAATCCTAGTCGGGTGGTACACCTCACCTGACACATCATCACCAGTGGTCCACTGGCCGCCGTTTGAGAACCACCCTATTTAGTCAATAATGGTTGTTTCAGAAGCCACGGGCCGCGGACGTGAACCAGGACGGGTAGTAAGACTCCACCTTTTATTCGTGGTTTCCCACTTCACTACCCTGCCAATGCGGGTACATTTCTCACTTCCTATTCCCTCAACACAGACCTGCCAATGCCAATACAATTTTCACCTCCATTCTCACTCTACTACTCTGAAAATGCGGGTACATTTCTCATTTCCTATTTCTTAGTACGCTGTGACATGTAATATATATCTATATATATATATATATAATTTATGTGTGTCCACCTCCATGGTTAAGGGCTTGGTCACAGTCTGTGGATTTGGTCAATGGTCGTTGGAAGTGAAGCCCAGCCAGCCCCTAATTTACGGTATCAGAAGAAGCTAATGGAGTTTTACTTTGTCTTCGGCGGCTCAGTCAGCCCACAGTGTTGCCAGAGCTATCAGCACCTTCGGCCCAGTGCCCACGAGCGACGTGCGTCACCTTTACAGTCGCGGCATGTGACGCCGCGTCTAAGCATTACTTTGATTAAAATGATGGAGTACATACGGGACGCGAGGTCTGGCGTTAAGTTGGCGTCAAAACTAGTGCCACGGGTTTCTGCAAAACGCGGTGGTGACGCTACCGCTCAGCTTGTTCTGTCAGTCCCTGTGAAGACGTAGAGCAGTTCACATGAACTGTCGCGTCAGTGTGACGGTAATCAGTGTACAGTCAGAATGGAGGAAGAAATAGACACATAGTCTAACTTCTTATCAATGATGTGCGGGATAGACCTGTCATTTGGAAGTCGTCCATAGAAGAATAGCACGACAGAAATAAAAACAAGCAGCATGGATGGAGATATGCAAGAAGCTATATCCAAATACTGATGAAATGGAAGCCATAATGCTAAAGCAACTTGGCGAGTTCTCTTACAATTTTCTTTTCTAATAATTTATATGAATTGGGGAAAAAATATTTTATATATACAGTGGAACTTCGTTTATAAGGACTAACTGGGACCATTAGTCATCTGGATTACCCGGATTATCCAGAGATTCCAGTAATAGTGCATTAAAACTGTACATTACTACCTACCATTTATTTTCACAATAACAATTTATAAAATACTTGAACATGTTACAACCATTGTTCACTTATAAAATAATGAGTAGATACCGGATGTTAGGCAAAATGTCTTTACATTATTGCTACAAATATCATAAGTATGACCTATAAGTTCATGTCAGGGTATTAAGGTCGTGTACAGCAAAGATAAGTTTGACCTTTTTTTTCGCTTCCAGAGTGTACTTGTCATGGCCATGGTTTCAAACCGACTGAGGCCGATATTTGCGTCCAAATAGACGCAGGTCGCTAGTGTGAACTGCTTTTAGCAGTGACACAGCGTGACAGGACGCGACTGCAAATATGACGAACGTTGCTCGTGGGAACCGGGCTTTAGAGCCCACCCCCTTCCCTTCACCCATCCAAAGAGTGAGACTGCACTAGCAAGCAAACAAAACAAAGCTATAATCCTCTGAAACCTTAATGACAGGTAGCAATCAACTCAACTATACATTGGTAATATTAGTATAATGCGAATACAATCAAAATCGCAAATCACACTAATGAAAGACCTTTATTATTATTTACTGAATAATTAGGGTCTACTTGTAACAAGGGTTTATATTTAATGTATTTATCTACACCAGTATGCTTAGAGGTTTATTTGGGTTATGAAACTGACAAGGAGATCCCTGAGAGTTCAATAGGTACAGAAGTTAGCAAGTAGAGCTGAATGGCCAGGGTTCAAATCCCTGTTATTTCGTAGTTTTTCCATCCTTACACAATCACTCCATCAGAGTGTCATCTGAAAATACATATTGGTTTAATTTATAATAGTTAAAAAAAATTATATAGTGGGACTCATCACACGCATCGTTGGGTACGTGGACTGAACGTCAAATTCCTCTAGTCTGATTTGCTGTCCACGGCAAGGTCCGCATTCGAATCCCAGGACGATTTAATGAGTGTATTTTCCTAAACGGACACTTTCTCTAAAGTCTACCTTCTCCATCTTTACACACCCTTTGAGTATTAATTACAAGTGTGTACAGCCCGGGCAGGTCTTAAGTCATGGGGGGCAGAGGGGAGGAGGGAAATATAGACCTACGTATAAATTCCAATATTGGAATTTAGACCAGGGAATATGTCTTTGTAACATCTTGGGTCACTCGAATATATAAGCTATCAACTGTATCAACAGTAAATAATGAATATATTAAAGTAGACAAGGCATTTATAACAGTACGAAAGAAGTTATGACTGGAATTCAAACCCCGTCATTGGAAGTCTAGTTCTTGCTAGAGTGACGCCTAACCTTTCCTGCAGCTACAAATTGAAGGTTCTGTTTTGTTAGGTTGGGTAATATTGACATGGGTCTGTCGTAGACAGGATTAAAAACTAAAAGCGCAAAAGAATGCTAAAAAAATTGGAAATACTTCACAATGATTATTTAAAGCAGTGTTATCTATGAATGATAACAAAATATTACTCATATTCCATACAAAATACTTTATCAATAAACTTTTCACTTTGGTATTCTTTTCATCACGGAGTCCTACTACCTGTATTGAATAGCAAAATAAACAAAACTATTTTAATCCTGATAATATATATATATTTTTAAATATGACTAAGTAATGTTTATTACTTTCTAATACCTACTTACCCTATGGTATTAGGAACTCGAGAGTTCATTGCCGCACCTATTCTTATATTGAGCTAGTCCAATCCAGTCTACCTCATTACTCATGAGGATGACATATAAAGAGATATACTTGTTTTTGGTGGAGAAATTCCGTTAGTAGTTTAATTATGACTTTTTTTTCGAAATATTAATATTTTAAAAGATGGTTTTAGTAATTTGGTTCAAAATGGGTAATTGCTAAGCTTTTGGCATCATACATAGTTATTTATATTTGTTTTTCTAAAAACCATCATTTAGTAATAGAAGTTAACTAATTACCGAGTTTTGTAACGTTCTTTTTTTTAATGGATCTAATGATTAGGTTCAAAACTGAAAATGGGGGACTATTTTTGCATTATCAATATTAATGTATCTTTATTTATCTAAAATAAATTAACTTAAGGGTTTAGCTACGACGAATGATATTTATTTTAAATTGATCTTTAAGATTGAATTCAAATTATTAGTTTTTCATGATAACATGATAACAAATAATTTTAGTGTGGTTTACAAATCATTTATTTTTGAGAATTTAAATTTTGTTAAATAGCCATTTTGAATAATTTGGCTTAAAATGTATTAATAAAGAATGTTTATTGTTAGTAAGAAGATGATTTGTTTGTTTTGATGAGGAAAACATACCTAAGGATAGTTTACTCAAAATCTATTTTTTTTAATTTTGTAAACTATCTTTGAAGCTATGATACTTACACATTATTAGAGAGTTTGTATAATAATTGTGTCGTACCATTTATTTACTCTACTTTATGATGTATTTATTTTAATTTCATTGTTATGTTTATTTTATTTTTTTACCTTTAGCTAAAAATGATAATTGACGTTACTATTGGTGAAATGTTCGAGTGACACATTTAATTTTATATCACCTCCATCGGTGGCCGCATGGTCTAACACGCTACTCTCGCAGTAGACTAGACTGACAATGACGGTGAGATCGAGGTTAGTATCTCGGTCGAGTGTACTGAAGGTTTTTTCCCCCCAAAATTGTTTCCCACTCACCCTCCTCGCAAATTCGGGTACATTGCTTTTAAATATAAACTTCCTAAACCCTAAAACCATTAGCGTAATTAGTACATAAGCGTATAACACAAATAAATAATAGGACACAGCGCTAAAATAAATAATTTCATATCAAATTATTTATGTTGGCTATTCATGTTTTTTACACAATACATAGGTAGTGTTATTGTCTTTACACTATTTCACAAAAAAATAATTTTTTTTCTTTAAAAATACATGTCTGTTTATGTAATGTGTATTCCAAATAGCTTTTCATATTATAGGTAGATTTTCTTAGGGCTGATTGTATAATGTATACATTTTTTTTATTTCTTGGTGCTGCTTATAATTATATAATATAAAATATTTTTATTTAAAGATAGGGGGGCATGGGGTTCTATGTATACTTTATGATCATCTCTAAAACTGTCTTCACAACACAAGTTTGTATTTGTTTAACTAATATAAAATTCGCATATGTAAATTGATTAAGTTTTGTTAGTTTTACTTTGTAAACTATCTGTCTGTTTATCTATTACTGTGCCTAAGAAGTTTTACAAGTCAAATGGAAACAGATATATATGTAGGATCCCCCTTTTTTTTAAAGTTTGGATCAACATACAACGGTAATCTTGAGGCCAAAAATTTCCACGATTATCATAATTTCTTTAGCCTATGAGAAAGTAAAAAAGCTAATATTTTTGATTAATATTATTCTAAATAATGTTAAGTTCAGTAAAATTAGATAGTTTAAAAACAAAAATAGGTATATATTCAATTATACAGATTTACTATTATTAACTAATGTTCATCCATATTTTCGGGTTCGGACTATACGCTAATTTGTTTTTGAATACAATAATAGGAACTATTTATTCAATGTGAACAGTTAGTAAGACGAGGTGCTTAGAAAATATAAAAACATTTTCAATTAATGAGTTAGCACAAAAGTGGCACAATTAAATGGAACAAACACAATATTGTTACGTAGTGTTTCTAAATATTTGGCGGGCCAGCTTTAGCTCAAGTTAACCTCCCACATTAAATACTGTTCAAGTTCGAGCACATATGAGTACAAATCAAGAACAAAAGATTGAAAAATAAAATCGGAGATGTGGTGGGCCAACTTGAGTTACGTGTGTCCATGAACAGTATCTTACGTAGGAATGTCAATAGTACCATTGCCTCACGTAAAATGAGCAGTCCCGCCTTCCCCCTCTACTGAAAGTTTCTAAAATAGCCTACGTAGTAATGAGCACGAGACTTCAACCCCTTCCTGTCCATCAATGGGGGTTGTTACAGCTGTTTAGTCTGTGCTCGTGCATTGTTTATATCCTGTTTGTGTAGTCTTCTTTGATGAAGAATGAGATCACCACTCCTATGTTTTGATTGTTGTGAAGAAGCTATTGTTTATCTCCTGTTTGTGTGTCTTACTTGATGAAGAATGAGATCACCACTCCTATGTTTTGATTGTTGTGAAGCTATTGTTTATATCCTGTTTATGTTGTCTTACTTTGATGAAGAATGAGATCACCACTCCTATGTTTTGATTGTTGTGAAGCTATTGTTTATATCCTGTTTAGTGTTGTCTTACTTGATGAAGAATGAGATCACAGCTTCTATGATTGATTTTGTGAAAGCATTGTTTATATCCTGTTTGTTTTGTCTTCTTGATGAAGAATGAGATCACCACTCCTATGTTTTGATTGTTGTGAAGCTATTGTTTATTATCTGTTTATGTTGGTTCTTACTTGATGAAGAATGAGATCACAGCTTCTATGCACTTGATTATTGTGAAGAAGCCATTGTTTATATCCTTTTTTTTGTTGTTGTCTATCTTGATGAAGAATGAAATCACTGCTACTAGGCATTGATTGACAACATCTGATTTTGTTTTCCCTGGTCAGGTAAAAATCCAGCCACTACCGTAGGCCTATTTTTGTTAAATACAATATTATAAATCATATTTTCGTGTCATTTATTTGGTTACATTTAACTATACAAGATTAGACAATGTTTAATAATCTAACATGGGCTTACAAAGTTGTTTTTATCTTAACCAATCCATGAGATTAATCTGAAAGACTGAAACTATGTATAGCCTACAGCCTAAAATTGCTCCAACTTAACATTTGCTTATTAATCTTATGGTTGTCAAAGTCATTACTAAGGGAATAGTTAATTGGGATATTTGATATGAAACCATGTTATCGCTTATAATATAGTTTCTGACTGTTTTAAATTTTAAAAAGTGACAGTGTAATAGAGTTTAGCGTTTTAACTGACTGAATTAATCACATTGGTTTTCTTAAACTATTAACTATGAGATGTTGAGATTTTTATATGACATATTAACTCGCCACAATTGAGCGTATCAATATTTCATTATAATTGCTCACACGATTTTTGAACAACTAAACATTTACTATGTCACAAAGAAAGCTGTGATTATAATTATGTTTTACTAATCTAATTTTTACATTGTTTGATAAATAATTTTTATTTTATTTTTTAATGGTTCTATATAAAAATATGATAAATTTATTAGAAAATTCAAACTTTTTTGCTGTTTCATATTTTTCACGAAGTTGAGAATATATATATATATATATATATACACTAATTGTAATGTTTGCTAATTTTTCTAATTGTATTTGTTAGTGATCAATGTAGGACAACAAAGAAGCCCTATTTTTTTTAAAAAAAATATTTATTATCAGCACTGTTATTATTTTTAATTTACTTTTTTGAAAAACATTAGAATTGCTTGGTAATTAATTGTTTTCCCTAAGCAGAGAGTTGTTGTGCAATCAATTATGTCCTTGCCCCCCCTCCCCCCATACACACACCACACCCCTTACGAGGTGTTTACATATGTGGTCAATAGAAAAATATGGCCATACTTTTAACACTTTTAATATTTAATGTGGCTTAGTAAAATATTTTTTGATTTGTATAGTGTTTGAACCTTCCTTGCATTTATTATTTTAATAATGTAGGCCTATTTATGATAATAGTAAAATCACGAAACAAATACTGTAAATGAAGCTTAGGGCCTACCAAATAAATGACAAACATTGCTACTCTGGTGATTAATGTTTATCGTTATCATAATAATAATTTTAGTTTTTTTATCTATTTATTATTTGTGAAAACTCTTTTTTGATTGAGTAATTTTTTTAATCTTAAAATGAACATGCTTACGTCAGATTTAAAAAAGCAATATTTCTGAATGAGTTCTAAATCCAATATTTTCTTTATTTAGATTTCACAGTGTTAATTTTTCAGATTAGACGTCTTACAATTATGTTCTGCAGCACTATTTTTTACATTTATTGATCTTTGCTACAATTGGTTAAAACTATCTATGTAATAAAACAGTAAAATTATAAATAGGTCAATATGTTCATCTATTTTATGAATCCCCCCTTATAATAATAATTGTCAGTTGAGATCCTCTGTCCAGCCTAAAAAATCTCGAAAATGCATAAGGCCTAGTAGGAAGCTGAAATTTGGTAGACAATTAGTTCTTACCCTAAAAGGATGTAAGCCTATGAGTATAATCTATGCATGTTTATTATTATATCGAATATTGATTTTGATGATTTTAAGGATCTGAGTCCAATGTTATACACCGAGTTGTAACAGTAGTAATAGCTATGAATGAGTCATTGCTACGAATGTTACCTTGAAGGGTATCTTGGAAAACATAACTATATAAGAATAGCTCATATTTGTGTATTTAAGGAGCTACATCTCATGAAAATAGCAGCCATTTTTCTGGTTAGGAGCCACATTTGGCATCGGAGCCACACGTTCCCAACCCTTGATATATTATAGATCATAGAAATAATGTGTGATATTCACGTTCACACACTTCAAGTCCAAAATAAAAGTTAAATTTGGACAACATTATAGAAAATGTGTAGATCACTGTTATCATAGAGAAAATGACCACTATTCTACTAGGCCTATATCCTTTCTTTATTAATTAATAAATATAAAACCCCAAGTCTAATTAGACCACTGGAAGCATACAGTATTTGCATTTCTCATCCCTTTGTTAAAATATCAAATTTCCTTCTCATTTAATAGCTTATAGCTAAAATCTTAATATTAATTTATATTTAATGGTATATCTAATTATTATATTTTGATTAACTCAATCAATTCAATATAGTGCTACCTTCAAATTTTATCTAAGAAATATTTTACTAGGTACCACTTATGATAGTTGATATGGGAACCAAGCAAGTCTTCAGGTAAATTGGTGTAATGGGGGTTGCATGCTGCCCCGTCGACTGTTAAGCTCGTTCCTGAGACTTTCAGAGACATTCACATCAGCGTGTAACCAAACTTGTTAATAATAGGCTGAGTAGCTATTTGTCTGTAAATCAGGGGCGTAGTACCGGTAGTAGAGGGTAGGTGGGGCTCTTAGGGCTGGGCACCCAATGTGTCACTGATTTCTTAGACTGTAACATTTTCTGATCAATTTGATTTTCCCATGTGCTAGGTGCGCCACTGTCCACAGTTTAGTCTGATTTATAAAAGGGGGAACAACTTCATTAATGAGAGTGACTTAAGTTTATTCTGCCCCTATAAAGTACCTCCCCCAAATAATTTATTACGCCTCTGCTGCAAAAGGTATCATGTTCATTTCCAGTGTGCGTATTTTACATTGTTACTAGTCAGGTTCTATAACGCAGCTGTTCACTCAAGGCCACTGTAGATAAATTCCACTAACAATAAGTATTTGTTATCGACAATTGCTGATGGAGTACACTTAATGCACATCTAATTATACTTAGCCTCATCGCAGTTAAAGATAAATACAAATGTTTCTTTATATAAAAGAGAAATCTTACAAAGTACTCTTAATAGAATTTACTTTACATCCATTACTGTTTCCAGCCTGGGGCTTGGCTCAGTTTTTATTCAAGCAGGTTGTTTGGAAACTCATAGCCCAAACTGCACATATAGTTTATTTAACCAAAAGTAATACAAAATCCCCATACACTTACAACCGAAAAACTATGCTAACACCATTAAATATTGTTCAAAGTTTCGGCGTACAGCACCGGGAGAGCACAACTAGTCAAGCATGCGTGTACAACAGGTTGCATAGGAGCTAGGTACGTGGCACTACACACCTCGACATCTTGGAGCACGTCACCAGAACATACCACAATTATTAGTAAACAACACACCACTCCATCTAGAAATGCGAATACGTTCTGAGGATCATGATTAACGGTCCTACATCACAGAAAGTGCTTGCCAGTATTTCATGTGCAGTGCCACGCGCCTAACTCCTATGCAACTTGTTGTACACGCATGCTTGACAGCTTTGCTTTCCCGGTGCTGTACGCCGAAACTTTGAACACAATTTAATGGTATTAGTATAGTTTTCCGGATGTAAGTGTATAGGGACTTGTATTACTTTTGATTCAACAAACTATATGTGCAGTTTGGGCTATGAGTTTCCGTATAACCTGTATTTTCCACTATTGGCTTGCGAGGACTGTCGTAGCTTTATATGCCTTATAATCTAACTTAAGACTAGGACAGGCACACCATCCAGTCTCCGACCGTTAATTTATCAATGTGAAAGGATAAACCCATATTTCAACAATGATACATTTTTTGGTCATGCCAAGAATCGAACACGGTACCCTTAGCTCAGTAGACAGACACGCTACCGACTGAGTTGAGGTGTCGTATTGTAAATAGAATACAAAGCTTTATTCTAGAAGGTTCGATTTAAGGGGCATATACTATAAACTATGTCATTATAATATTACGTTTCTATATAAAATATGAACTGAAGAAATGTATTCATTAAAGGTCACAGTGACTCTACAGTGTTTGAGCTCCGTCACATGCTATGAACAAAGTCACAGTGACTCTACAGTGTGTGAGCTCCGTCACATGCTATGAACAAAGTCACAGTGACTACAGTGTGTGAGCTCCTTCAAATGCTATGAACAAGGTCACAGTGACTCTACATTGTTTGAACTCCATTACATGCTATGAACAAAGTCACAATTACTCTACAGTGTCTGAGCTCCATCATATGCTATGGACAAGGTCACAGTGACTCTAAAGTGTCTAAGCTCCGTCATATGCTATGAACTAGGTAACAGTGGCTCTACAGTGTTTGAATTCAGTCACATGTTATGAACAAAATCATAGTGACTCTACAGTGTCTGAGCTCCATCACATGCTATCGACAAGGTCACAGTGACTCTAGAGTGTTTGAGTTCCATCACATGCTATGAACAAAGTCACAGTGACTCTACAATATCTTAGCTCCATCACATGCTATAAACAAAGTCACAGTGACTCTACAGTATCTGAGCTCCGTCACATGCTATGGACAAAGTCACAGCTACGTCACATGCTATGAACAAAGTCACAGTGACTCTACAGTGTCTGAGCTCCATCATATGCTATGGACAAGGTCACAGTGACTCTACAATGTTTGAGTTCTGTCACATGCTATGAACAAAGTCACAGTGACTCGACAGTGTCTAAGCTCCGTCATACGCTATGGACAAGGTCACAGTGACTCTACAGTGTCTGAGGTCTGTCACATGCTATGGACAAAGTCACAGTGACTCTACAGTATCTGAGCTCCATCATATGCTATGAACAAAGTCACAGTGACTCTACAGTGTCTGAGCTACGTCACATGCTATGAACAAAGTCACAGTGACTCTACAGTGTGTGAGCTCCGTCACATGCTATGAACAAAGTCACAGTGACTCTACAGTGTCTGAGCTCCGTCACATGCTATGAACAAAGTCACAGTGACTACAGTGTGTGAGCTCCTTCAAATGCTATGAACAAGGTCACAGTGACTCTACATTGTTTGAACTCCATCACATGCTATGAACAAAGTCACAGTGACTCTACAGTGTGTGAGCTCCGTGACATGCTATGAACAAAGTCACAGTGACTCTACAGTGTGTGATCTCCGTCACATGCTATGAACAAAGTCACAGTGACTCTACAGTGTCTGAGCTCCGTCACATGCTATGAACAAAGTCACAGTGACTCTACAGTATCTGAGCTCCATCACATGCTATGGACAAAGTCACAATGACTCTACAGTGTCTGAGCTCCGTCACATGCTATGAACAAAGTCACAGTGACTCTACAGTGTGTGAGCTCCGTGACATGTTATGAACAAAGTCACAGTGACTCTACAGTGTGTGAGCTCCGTCACATGCTATGAACAAAGTCACAGTGACTCTATAGTGTCTGAGCTTCGTCACATGCTATGAACAAAGTCACAATGACTTTACAGTGTCTGAGCGCCATCATATGCTATGAACAAAGTCACAGTGACTCTACAGTATCAGAGCTCCGTCACATGCTATGAACAAAGTCACAATGACTTTACAGTGTCTGAGCTCCGTCATATGCTATGAACAAAGTCACAGTGACTCGACAGTGTCTGAGCTCCGTCACATGCTGTGGACAAGGTCACAGTGGCTCTACAGAGTCTGAGCTCCGTCACATGATATGTACAAGGTCACAGTGACTCTACAGTGTGTGAGCTCCATAATATGCTATGAACAAAGTCACAGTGACTCTACAGTGTCTAAGCTCCGTCACATGCTATGAACAAAGTCACAGTGACTCTACAGTGTCTGAGCTCCGTCACATGCTATGGACAAGGTCACAGCGACTCTACAGTGTGTGAGCTCCGTCAAATGCTATGAACAAAGTCACAGGGACTCGACAGTGTCTGAGCTCCATCACATGCTATGAACAAGGCCAGTGTGTCCGGGTGAGTCACCGCTTGATATAGCCTGCATTACTTTCAATAGAAGCGTTCACCAGATTCGGTGGCCGCATGGTCTAAGGCGTTACTCTCGCAATAGACCAGACTCAATGACAGCGAGATCGGAATTCTCATCCCAGTTGGATGTACTGATGGTGGATTTTCCTAAATGGTTTCCCACACTCTCTCCACACAAATGTGTGTACACATCTTCTAAATTAAACCCTTCCCATTCCTAGCCCATTAGAGTAATTAGTAGATGTGCGTATAGCCTGAATAGGTAGTAAGACGCTGTGCTATAATAAAAGGACCGTTCACACTGGGACACTGGTGACAAAACATTGTGTGTGGTTCTGTTGTGTTTTGTTCTAGCCATGATTTTAGATTTGACTTACATCAAAGACTTTATGTGTAGTGAGAATAATTTATATTATTTCTCCAGCCGACCACATAGCACAGGATGTTCGTGTAAGCGTTTCTTTGCATCATTCTATTCCTGTTTAGAGGCACTAGTAACAATAGTTCCTCATTGCTTGAGTCAATTGAAAATAATTGAAAAGTAATAATAGAATGCCAATCAGTTTGTAGACAATGAAGCTGGGGTCTCAGTGTGAAAAGAACCTAATCCATGTGATTTCAGTGTGGTACAAAGATATGTTTACACCCAGAGAAGATTATAGTAATGCCTTTCCACAATAATACTTCATCCACAGAATATGTAGACTTGTCTTTTGACTGTCGAAACTACTATTAGCATGATAAGAACACACTAGACACAGTTGCAGCTCTGATAAAATAAAATACACTCAAATAAGAGTGATAAGCAGGGACCAGAATTTTCTTTTTTATCACCACGTCTTACTACCTGTTCAGGCTATACACATTTATGATAATTACTCTAATGGGGTAGGGATGAGGAAGGAAGAATTTTAGAGGTAATCTATCCGCATTTGCATGTAAAGAGAGTGGAAAAACAGTTAGAAAAAATCTACCCTCAGTAGACATTATCGAGATTCGAGCCCCAATCTCCCCGTCATCAGCAGACCACGCTAACAAGAGAATGAAGCTTTATATACCATTCGGCCACTAAAGTGAATGACCGTATTTTGACGGACAAAAATATACAACAATTTTTTCAAACAACTATAAAATAAATTATTTTAAATTTAAGTCTATATCAAAAAAAACTTTACAAAAATGTATCAAAACCCGTAACTGCCAGGCTTCCACCATGGTTCGGATTCCACGTTAAACTGTAGGTCCTCCATTTCATCTCGCAATCACCCTACCATTGCACATTAACCTAAGTGCGTATAACCCGAACGGGTAGTAAGACGCGGTGCTAATAATAATAATATCAAAACTTGAAATTAATGCAGTCTACTAAGTCAAACACGCATTTTACATATGGAAATTAAATAATATATAGGTCTACCTAAAGCTTTTGATAGATAAACTTTTGAATTCTGCTAAATATAATATTGATTTAAAATATCGGCTTCGGAAGTAATAGCTACCCTCTTCCAACGCAACCCTCTCTACAGCCTATTTGCATTACCACCGGGTCTACTTAGCGCCACGTCTTACTACCCGTTCGGATTATATGCTTAAGTACTAATTACTCTAAAGGGTTAGGAATTGGGAAGGTTGAATATAAAAGGAAGTGAACCCTCATTTGCTTGGAGGGAGAGTGGAAACACATTTAGGAAAAACCACCCCCAATTCACCTGAGCAAGATTTGAACCTTGATCTCCCCATCCTCGGCAGTCTAGCTCAACACGGAACTTGCGCGTTAGCTAACTACGCCATCGATGTGGGTATTATCACCATGAATGTGTATTTTACAACCAAACAAACAAAAAGTATACCAAGTTCATGACATACGTTATATTCTCATTCAAACAACTGTGTGTTGAAAAAGATTATGAGGGAGAAACCTATTAATGCATAATTAACATAAATGCCTAAAAATTACATAAAAATGCCTAATAAATGCTAAAAAAAACCCAATAAAGCGGTCACAACTGACGCAACCAAGAAAATATTACCTAAAAATCCAAAAATACACAATAATTACCTAATAAATTATTTCCATAACCAACTAATCATGAGCAGAATTTATGTGGACATGAGCATTGTCTGTGATAAACATGTCATCAAAATCCGGGTACTGGTGGTAAATGCCCCGCTGGCTGGTGATGGAGTAACGCTACTGCCCCAATCATAGCCGACCAATCGGTCTGTAACAATGAGATCTATATACAGTCAGCACCCGTCTACAAGGGCACCCACGAGAGTTTTACAAATGGGAGGCGGATTGGAGCTTATCTGCCGGGGGTGTGGCCCCCCACCTTACCTTCCTCGAGAGAAAATTTCAGGGATGTAATCTTGTGAGAGGGAAATTTAGACCATCTCAACATAATGTTGAGTTTCATGAGCCAATTTTCACCTCAAAGAAAGTTTCTGAAAAACTAAGACAAAATAAAACTTAGTTGTGGCTGTACCGAGTGAAAAGAAACATGATATTTTTAACGTGTTTGTTGAACAGAACAAAATGAAAAGAGAGCCGTTGAATAGGGAATGGAAGTAAATCTACATGTTGTCATTTTTATCTGTTAACTCGTCTATTGATGAGTCAAAGTTGTTAGCAGCAAATAGCAGCCAAATCACAAATACACACTTTAAATTTTTCATAAGAATTAACAAAAACAGTAAATATTGCAGAGTGATAAGGGGGGCTAGAATCTCCCTTATCACCAGTTTAGGGGCGCCCATGCCTGACTACCCGTACTCGGGTTAAACGGTTTGCGAATTATCCGTGCATGGGTCTTCAAAATATTGCAGTACAGTAGTTGTTTTCGTATTTTTCAATAAAATAAGTATATCAGCAGTAAACGTGGAACTTTGAATGGAGCTTAACACGTTCATCATACAATACTACGTGATGCCATGGAAGCTGCTCTGTAATTTTAATGCATACCTATATATAACTGCTATACAGAAATGATTATCCATGTTATAAATACATTTCATATGTCAACATAAAAGAGAAAAGTTGTTTATTTAAATATCCGTATTTTTCAATTATCCTTGCATTCTCATGTACCGATTAGCCCAGATAGTTGTGAGTTTATTGTATAACTGTAGGGACAACTACACACCACTTGCAACTGTCAACAACATTGCGGTAATAGAAACCTTTATTATATAAATACTATAATATATGACATAAACCGACCTCAGTTGCCAAATGTGTACTCGTAAGGGATTGTCTACAATTAAAATATATAGAAAACGTAGCTTAGATCAGAAGGAATTTAGAAACACGCTGTACTTCACTATATTAATTTTTTTGTCGAATGAACGCAGGTAAGTTTACAGTATATCCAGTATAGGAGTGGTGGTAGCTGACAGCTAGCAAAAGCTACCAGATCTATATCATGTATCCATTTGCCAAACCATATTATTTGCAAGACAATATTGAGATACTGTCCTTTTCGTAGGCAAAACTTTCACAATAAAAATTGTGTATTTAATTATTAAGCGTTTTTACATTATTGAAATAAGAACTTTAGGAAAAATAAGCCTTTGTTTCTTTTTTCCCCCTGTAGTTCACTTAAAAATACTTTACAAACGAGAGCTTCTAAAATGCTACCTTTTATTCATAAATAAAGATGGCTAACTGGATGAAATGTGGGTGGTTTATGACGTCATAAAACCGTGTTTGGTTGTGTGGATGCACAATGTTCACAAAATAAGAATGTTTCGTTTTGAAGCCAATATTTCGATTGGCTCTTTCTTATAAATTCTAAAATACATTTATTTAGTTAATAACTTATGGTGGCCAGCTATAAGCAGCTAAAAGTATGAATAAAATACTTTTTAATTCCATGCACTATATTATCTCTTGTTGCCATAACCGACAAACAACATAATAGTTTTTATTTTATAATTTATTATTTTAAAAATAGTCAACTATACAGTAATCCTCAAGGAAGTATTATAATGAGAGTTTAATAACTTGATTGATAATAATATAGTATTACTAACCAAACAATAATTAATTCCACACAGGTTAACATTAGTGACTTTCAAACAATGTTTATAATAGAAATCTTCTGTTTGCCGTCAGTAAAAGGAATGGAAAATATTGTGAGCTGGGATAAGCAATAAGTTGACCGACAACAAGCGAGTGGACGACACTGACACAGTCAATATGATGACAGGGTTGTTATAATTTCACCCAGTCCAAAAAATACCACATGGGTTTTATTAAAAAAATTACTTAATACCCCCCCCCCCCCGGTCCCCAAAAATCACTTATTATATTTTGCATACAAAGCATTGTCTTCAAGCTTCATGCTTAACACACTAATACAATCAAGTAAAGAAAGCAACATATCAATTCTGGAGCGGGCTTTCCATTAATTTGATGCATGGTCTACAGCCTCCCTTCCTCTTTCTATTCCTGCTACACAAACATCTTTTATTTTTCAACCGGCTAGCTTATACAGTCTTGTTGCCAAGAACTACAATGTTGCATTATTGTTTTACTTTATTATATCTCTTATTACTCCTTTTCTTACTATATTAAAATTAAAATGTTTCGCTGGATCCCGAATAATTAATATATTTGAAGGATTTATTAGATAAGGATAACATACACAATATCTTTAATTAAACCAGAAAAAAATAAAAAACACAAAAACAAAAAAAACCATAAAACCCAATATAACCAAATTGGGATTTTTTTTTAATAACTCGGGCTTTTTTCAGCCCTGACAGATGCGACATTAATAACCAGATAATTATTTTATAATATTTATAGTAAATAACAAGCAGCTTTTACTTTCTTCCCCCCCACCCCCTTTGTTTTTTTCCGCTCCATCTGAACAAGAAAAGGCTAGTAAAATCTAGTGAATATCTGGCAGTTGCCAGCTCAATCCATAAAGAAGACAATATTTATGCATATGTTTCTCTGAAAAACTACATTGTCTACTTTTATTTGTGATACAATTAATTTAGTTATATTAATTAGTGTATAATGCAATCAATAAAAAATGCACTTGACTTCACAGCTTGGAAGGGGTGTTTGGAAGGTAAATTGAGGGCTGATCCTCATGATGCTTGAACAACATATTATTTAGTCTTATTCTACCTTTTAGCCACTTTTTTTTAATAAACTTAATAAAAAGTAGAAGGAACAATTAATGCTTCTTGACTATATTGTGGTTGTGTAAATAAGATTTATTGGAAGATGACGTCATCTTGGACTTTATGAAGCAGAATGGCACAAAGCACAGAGTCCAGATAGCTACTGTTCACTATCTGGTGGCAAATACAGTAACTGTCGCTAGAAGTGTTATGACAAGTATCGTTTGAGGAATGACGGTAGTTTGGACTGATGGGGCAGCATTGCAAGCGTCTTCGGAACACAGGGTGCAGTTCATGGAGACCTTCACATAGTGGCCCACCGCCGTGTCTATCCTTTGAGGCACAAGCCTCATTAGCTCCCGGCATCTTTCACCGTCTCGCGGCACGCATGCGCGGTAGACAATCTCCCTTGGACCCGTGCGGTATTCCACTGAAACAATATGGCATGCATTACAATACTATTTTAGTTATACGTAATTAATGAATATCGTATACATACACACAAGATGTGACTCGCGATTGACAGTTGCGAATCCTTGATAGAAGAGAAGTAAAAACGTTTATACAGAATTAAAAGTCGAAATGGTAACCGTTTGTGATCAAAGGAGGCTTAAATGATTTATGTATCAAAGAAGCAGGCTGAGGGTGAACACAAAACAGAATGATTGCGGTTCAGTTATGTGCAGAGGTGAAGGAACGTTTTTAGTTTTGTGGGTAAAAGTGTGAAATCGCTGTCAAAATAATTAATATAAAGATTTTTAACGAATCTTCACTATGAAGAGTTTTTTTAGTCCTTCTCTCTGCATATTTAAGAACATCGGGTGTCTCTAAAAAGCTAGTATTTATAGAATGTTTTCAAAGAAATTAAAGGAATTTTCTTATAGTTAAAAAAATAAATTTTTTTATAAAGGCTTTCAATATACTATACAAAAAAAAAAGTCATATAATCCCTTGCCTTAAAGCTTTAGGTTATTAGTCTTATCTTAAAATTTGACATAGCAGTATGTACCCATCAAACAAAATTTTAGTGGGTACAATGTACTCCTTAACCCCCATCCCAAGTCACACTGATTATGGGACCACTGTCATTATTCAGGTAGCTGTTAAAAATGCAAGCCATTCTCTGAACACATTACTGGTTCAAATTGGCGCACCCACTCAAAATAACGATTGTACCACGAACTATCTCACAGTTTTGTTGTACCCTCCACCCTGAAGTGAGCATATAAGGTCCTAGTCCTAGGCTGATTCATCATCCAGAATAGGTTAATAATATCTGTTAGTCTCCAGTACAATTCGGTTGAATGGTCAAACCCAATCGTGCATGGACTAAGTCAAACATTTGAGTTTACAAAAGATACCTTTGAAAGTATTGAGGCAAAGTCTTTCTAAATAGCTCCAAATAGAAAACTCCTTTCAGTCGTAAAGGCAGAATGTTTCAAGGATAGGGCTGCTATGAGGATACGCCATTGAAGCATCCTCTTCTCTGGAGGATAATGGCTCTTATTTGACTCGTACCTTCAAAGAGGTTAACTTTATTAGCCATGCCATTTACACTTTTATACTTGCTATCAAACAAGGATTGTGCCCCTTAATTTCTCAGCACTACTGATCTTTAAAATATGTATGTACAGTATTTAGATATGTTACTTTAGGATTCAATTATTTTCATAGTTATGGATTTTTCTACAAATTTATTTCCAAGATTTTTTCTGTCAAATTATGCGGAGCATATAAATAAGTGAATTATGAGACGTAACCAATACGCTAAGTTTTTAATAAATGTAAGTAAAACAAACATAATATAATTTAGAAAATACCTTAAAAAAATGTCAGACACTTAAATAGTTAATTACTTATTTAATGCTTGTAAGTATATATTATACAAACTTACTTTCTGATTTTTCTCTCTCTCTCTCTCTCTCTCTCTCTATATATATATATACAATATATATTATATATATATATATATATATATATATACAATATATATTATATATATATATATACAATATATATTATATATACTATTATATATGATATATATTATATACAATAGTGGATTATTACGGTGATAGTTGCAGATTATTGTATTGAAATGTATTTTTAACTTTTTATTGGGTAAGATATTTATAATAAGCCTCAACTCGACTTTCTAGTTAAAAGTTTACTCGTCAAAGGCTATCAAATTTACATGGTTATTTAACTTTCGGTGTTTAATTTTAATCACAACGTATATTTTCCCCTTTCACGTCACAATGAGAACATTAAAACAACCTGTTTCGGTGGCCATATGGTCTAAGGCGCTTCTCTCACAATAGTCTAGAGTGCCGATAACTGACAGGGAGATCGAGGTTCAAATCTTGTTTGGGTGTACTGAGTGAAGTTTTTCCAAAATAGTTTTCCACTTTCCCTTCAAAATTAAAATAGTTATCTAAACACATTTTAATAATAACTTTACTAATTTGAAAAAATTAAATATATATACCAAAACATATTTAAGCACAATGGTATCGTTTTGTAATTTATAATTCATGCAATTTTGTGAGCAGAGAAAAAAAAATAAAGAAGATGAAAAAGTATCAATGCAACTAAAATCTTAGTATAATATTAACTAAACTACTTTCAGTGGCTTGTTTAGTTTATATATATATATGGTATAATTTTTATATTTGATGCACCGTACAGCTTAAGTAAGCGTTGAGCTATTATTTTTAAACCAAATATAAATATTTTGTTTGCAGAATGATCTAATAATTTTAACGTAGGTGAAATATATTATTTACAAATAGTTATAAAACTATGCACAAATCCTGTTTCTATGATGATGTAAGCAAAGAATGAAAAGCTGACAATTCGTTGGAAAAATTAGATTTTCTTTGGAAAATACTATTTTCACCAACATCCTGGACCCCTAGACTTAAAAATGAGAGGTCGTTTGTCAAAATCTGTTCAGCCATTTACTCGTAATTTCTTTAACCAGTAACGGGGTTATAAAATTATATAAAGATTTTATATCCATACATATATACAAACTTAATTTCTGCTATATATTTGTCTATGTATAAACTTACGTTTTGCTTTATATGTATATATAAGTGTATATATACAAACTTACTTCCTGATTTTATAAAGCAGAAAATAAGTTTGTCCATCAAAGGATGCCCCTTCTAGATGAGCTGGAAAGCTAAAATTTGGCAGAAATTATGTAACCAGAAAAATCGAGAAATTGGAAATTTCAGACTGGGGTTTCGGGAAATAAGGGGACTATAATTATAAAAAAAAAACCTTTTAAATGATGTATAAAATTGGAATTTGGCAGGCAGGTAGAGAAAAAAATCTAATAAAACCAAACACATCTTGAACTCTAAAACGTTTAAGAGTGAGTTGGAAAAGGGGTAGTGTAAGTTTCAAAATATCCAAACATAGTAGAAATAACTATTCTCCCAGATGAGTCTGAACATTTAAAATTTATAATGGGAGTTCGGAAGGATCCAGCCTTGTCCAGTCCTGGACATTTTCAAAACTAAAACTATTAATCTCTTACCAGTGTCAAAAATTAGAACCAAGCAATTTGGCAACTGGGCAAATTTGTAAAAGGACCACCACTGATAGCTTAAAAGTTAAAAAGTTTGGAATTTAAAAATAGGTATCCGAGAAATGGGAGACAGGTTGGGGTGGTGGGGGGGGGAGGGTGTAATGATCCTGCTTTGTTGCATAGCTTTTGGTGTAATTAAATTAAGTTTGTGTCAAATCTATTTGTCGCACTGTACTGTTGTGTATTCATTTCCGTACACGTGCGAGCAGGCTACGGGTTAGGAACATTTGGTTTGCTTGTTTCTAGCTCTAGTAATTATTAAAGAAAAAAACCTCGCAGTGTGAGTGCGAGAAAGAGAGCAATATTTTTCATTTGCAAACTGTATTTGTTTTGATTTCTTTTTAAAAGGTAGTTTTGCTTGTGCTCGCAAGAGTTCAGCAGCTCTCAGTATCAAAATTAATGTTATAGCCATGAAACTGGTGGGGGGTATGAATAATTTGCAGCACTTGTTAACGAGGTGTTCTGAGAGAAAGACACGATGAAGAAACGCGAGTGTTATTGGGGCAATTTCTTGAATGTAGCATCTTAATATGTGCAAATAAAACTTGTAATATGTATTAATATATACATTATTTAATTAACAACATCATCAGGAGGTTCGCGTGGGAAGGAGAATCGCGACAAATGGCTTTCCCAATCGCGGGGCACGATAAAAAACACTCACGGTAAACTCGGGAATTTAAGAGGTGCTTACCGACGGCTTGATAAAATACTCACGGTAAACTCGGTATTTTAAGAGGTGCTCACCGACGGCTTGATAAAAAACACTCACGGTAAACTCGGGAATTTAAGAGGTGCTCACCGACGGCTTGATAAAATACTCGCGGAGAACACGGGGAATTAATAGGTGCTACCAACCAATTCAAGGGCAGATGCAGCAGCGGGGCAGATGCAGCAATGGAGCAGCTGTGACACACAAAGGCGTTCCTGTAGGTACTTCATCAACAATGCAGAATAGCAACAGAGCATCGAAGTAACCGATCAACGGATGTTGGCGAATCACCGAGGGACAGGTCGACTGAATAGCGTAGATATGTTTTGCTACATGGTATTATTTCATTATTTAATCAATTAATGTTATTGATAACAGCAGTGAGGCAACAGAGCAGCGGATGCTGGACCATCGCCGTGGAACAGATCAACAGAATAGGAGGGGATGAATAAAATGTTTGTGTCACATTTCAGTATTTTAATTAATTAATGTCATTGTGGATAGCAGCGAAGTATTTCATTAACGGATGCTGGACAATCACCGAGGGACAGATCAACAGAAGAGCAGTAGTTATATATATTTTGTTTGTTACATTTAATTATTTTAATTGATTGATTGATGGGTTCATTGTAGTAAGGGAATTCGTTATAACATTTAATGAAGTAAGTAGAACTTAAAAGGTGTTTAAACTTAGAAATTAATATATTTAAGAAATTCAACAACTCTTTTAGTTGATGATGTTAGAATCAGAAGAGGATTTAATTGGGGAAGAGTGTAGTAGTGGGATAGGTCAGTTTCCATTTTGTTCGGAAGATAAAGACATCATGAACAGACCATATAACCAAGAAGGATTAGAGGAGAGTGAGGAGGATTGGGAAAATGAAATGTATGAGAGTAGATTAAACAAACTAAAGGTGGGAAATGCAAACAGTAGAAACTTACATGAAGGGTGCATTTCTGTAACAGAACAGGTAGAAGAAGGGGAGTCAGGAAATAATAGTGAGGATCAGATATTAGATGAAAATAGCTCAAAGGGACATTCAAAATTAAAGGATGGGGGTGATGAAATTTCGATATTAAAAAAAACTACTGTAGACATAGAGGATAGTAAAAGAGATTCTGAACCAGCTGAGGTAGAAAAGAATTTAATAGGGGAAGGGAACAAAAAAATTGAACAACTTATCATGACTATAATGAGTCAGATGGAAGATAATAATAAAAAATTGGGAACCCAAATAGAAAATAATAATGAAAAATTGAGAGCTCAAATAGAAAACAATAATAAACAAATAGAAAACAATAATAAACAAATAGAAAACAATAATAAAGAAATAAAAAACAATATTAAAGAATTAGGAATAAAATTAGAGTGTAAACTAGATAACCTGGAAATATCGCACCAGGCACTTAATGTTAAGGTAATGGATCTAGATAAGAGTTTGATCACTGTAAAACAAAATCAAAACGAGTTGGAACAAAAACAAGATAATTTAAGAAAAATTCATTTTGATTTAATTGGGGGAGTTGACAAAGTGAATGAAAAAATAGAAGGGCTAGAAAAGAAATTTATAGAGACAGTCAAAAGCACAGAAAATAAGGTAGAAGGTATTGAGTTCAAAATTGTTCAAATAAAAAATAATGTCAAAATAGTTCAGTCTAACTTGGAAAGAGAAGTCAGTAAGGTTAGGTTAGAACTGGAGGGTCAACTGGATGTGAACAGGGATTATATTACGTCGCAAGTAGAAGATGTACTGACCCAAAAAGGCGAAAGCATAGAGGAAAAGGTCAAAAAGTTAAAAGATAGCTATATGAAAAATCTTGAGAAATTACAAAACAAAGTGGAGGACTTAGAATGCAAATTTAATGAAGTCAAAAATAAAGAGAAAGTTGATAGTCATGTTTGTCATAATAGTGTCTTGTTTAGAGGAATGAATGAGGAGATGTTATCTTCAATTCCCAAATTCAAGGGGCAGAAAGGAAATATTTCGGCAATCCAATATATTCGAAAAGTGGAGCGTACTTTGGAAGGAGAACGATTTAGTGAAGCTAATAAGATTGCTATTTTGTTATCAGGATTAAGAGAGGAAGCTAGGTCCTGGGCAAATTCTGTAGAAGGAGAATGGGATACATTTTTGGAAGCAAAGAATGCTTTGTTGGGAAAATTTTGGTCACAGGTAAAACAAGATAGTTTTTTGCAGCAGATTTTCAATGGTAAATACAGTGTTCGAGCAGGAACTATGTGTGAATATCTTCACAAATATAAGGTACAAGCAAAGTATTTGAAATACCCGATAGAGGAAGATAGGCTCATGGGGCATTTAATATATCATTTTCCTCAAAATGTACAGGATGCTCTTATTGGCGCGAATTTACAGGACCTTCAAGACATGGAACGGGTGTTAAATGCATTTGATGATAGATGTCAAAGAACTAGAGAGTGGGAATATTTAGGGGATGTGCAGGAACATGATTCAACACAAAATGGGCACGTACCTTCAAATTTAGAAAGAAGTGAAGGGAGAGAAAGTAATCCAAATTGGTCAGGTTTCCAGAAATTTAAGGGTCAATACCATCCACAAGGACAAGGTAGAACTAATTATCATTTTCAGAGGGAAGGCAGGACACCTCCTCCATCACAACATTGGGAGAGAGAGCAAGGAAATAGGAGCAGGGGAAACCAAGATAGTGGTCCACGATTCAACCAGGGACAGGATAGGCAATATGATCACAATCAGGGACCAAAGGGATATAATCAGTATTATCACCCACCAAGGTACAGAGAACAAAGATACATGGGAACCCAAAATACTAATCAGGGACAAAGGCAAGAGGATGGACGAGGTCGAGCGAGAACTGTAATGGCAGAGGTGTATCAGCCTAAACATTTGGATGAAATTAAACCTTATTTTGAGAAAGTGACAAAGATAGAGGGAAAGTAGGGAAGTATGGCTGGAGCAGGAATAGGCTTTGTGTCCTCATGATGATAAAACTTTTATTAGGATTGTACTATGAGCTTAGTAAATTGTGCTTTAAACTTAGTGTGTATAAGAAAAATCTTTTAAGATCTTCTTGTAATGTGAATTTAACTTAGGGTATAATTCTACCGAAATATGGATAGTGTATATTTTGAATGCTATTCAAGAGAACTACCAATTTAGTCTGAAATGTCAAAGATATTATATTTTGTGTTTTGTCAAGAGTTTCATGCTAATTATGTGCAGTGCAATGTGTATGTTTTTTTTATGTTGTTTATTATATTATATTATCATGTGAAAATAGTGTACATGAACTCTAAACAATAATTCTCTTTTGTATCACTAGTCTAGTGTATTACATCAATTAAAGTGAGACTCTAAAACCTTTCTGCCATAGAACATATAAAATCAGAAAAGGAAATGGCAAAGCAAAATGAACATTATTAGAACTGTTAAGTGAGAGATTTTGAAGTAAATGATAAACATTTTAAATTATATCAGATGATTGATGCCTGCCGCTACTCTATGTAATCAATACATTGGTTTTCTAGTTTTTATTAAATATATAAGCTTTAGTGGTGTCATAATATGTGCAAAGGGCTCAATGTAAAAACAAGCTGACCGAATTACTTCCTGACTTATTTTTCTTCTAAAAATAACTCAGAAAGTAGGGGAGTACTGTAATGATCCTGCTTTGTTGCATAGCTTTTGGTGTAATTAAATTAAGTTTGTGTCAAATCTATTTGTCGCACTGTACTGTTGTGTATTCATTTCCGTACACGTGCGAGCAGGCTACGGGTTAGGAACATTTGGTTTGCTTGTTTCTAGCTCTAGTAATTATTAAAGAAAAAAACCTCGCAGTGTGAGTGCGAGAAAGAGAGCAATATTTTTCATTTGCAAACTGTATTTGTTTTGATTTCTTTTTAAAAGGTAGTTTTGCTTGTGCTCGCAAGAGTTCAGCAGCTCTCAGTATCAAAATTAATGTTATAGCCATGAAACTGGTGGGGGGTATGAATAATTTGCAGCACTTGTTAACGAGGTGTTCTGAGAGAAAGACACGATGAAGAAACGCGAGTGTTATTGGGGCAATTTCTTGAATGTAGCATCTTAATATGTGCAAATAAAACTTGTAATATGTATTAATATATACATTATTTAATTAACAACATCATCAGGAGGTTCGCGTGGAAGGAGAATCGCGACAAGGGGCTATCAACATTCCTAAACTAATAGAAAAACTCTTTCTTGATATGGTAGACAGTTTTAATTTTGCATAGGTAGACGGTAAAAACCTAAAAATAAAGGAACACAAACATAAAGGAGAGTCATAATATAGTTAGCTCAGGATTGTACATGGGAGAGCTATATAAAAAAAAGTTAATGACCATATGTTAAACATCTTAATTTTTCATATATATAATATGCAGCTTACCTGTTCAAAGAACGGGTCAAACTGCTAATTGGAAAATTCTATGAACTATCAAGACACTGTAAACATATTTAATATATTTATTTTGGGCACTTACTAAAATAATTAATATCGGCTATGCAATATAAATATAATAAAATAATAAAAACCACAATATTTTACATTATTGAAAAATATATCAAAAGTTAATATGTTAATATTATAGCAATACTAAAATAATTATATCTAAAAAAAACACTGAATAATGTTCTGAAATGAGTAAGGGCGTCGTAGTACTGGGGTGGGGATTTGGGGGTATTACCCCCACCCCACCCTAAATGTTGGAAAAAGCTTGAAATAATAGAATAACTCTGTGTCACATTACTTTCAACTATGAAAGTTCTTTACCACAGAATTGTACAGACAGATTTTAAATTTTCCAACTGTCAATCCCTACTCTTCAAAGGTTCCCACCTTCATATATCATCAAACATTGAAAGGAGATATATTCTGTATTAGATTGTATAGAAAGATTAGTTAATCAAGTCGGCTAGTAGCACCATTGTCACTGCTTACTAGTTTTAAGACTAATACTTATAACTTAGTATACATTATTAGCCTTAAGAAGGTTTTTATGTTAATCACTTAATAAAGCCTGGAGTTCTTACGAGTTTTCCTACACGCAATAATTTTTAATGTCAAAACAAATAACACTTGTAACTTGAAAAATCCACAGTTAATAAATAACTTAAAAAATGTAGTTGCTAAAAACTCATTTCAATGCCAAAATATCAATTCAAATTTTACCATTTTCTTGGGGGAATAACCCCTTGACCCCCTTTTGGTTAGGAGGTATTCCATGCCCTTCCATTCCAGACCCCCTGATGTTCTCAACGTTGCTCTTGTACTATCCTTGGTCATTTGGGAATGTTTCTATTTTAAAAACGCCGAGATTTGGGAAATTCACCGCCTAGAGTTGAAAAACTCAACTTCTCAACCCCCCCACCCTCAATTTATTTCGTGCAACGCCCCTGGAAACCTATTTGTTAATATTTTTCTTTACTATTGCTCTGGAGGGGTTTTAAGCTGCTGAGTTCTTTGCCAAATTATTTGGTAAGTTGTAGTACAATTTTACTAAAAAGATAAATTTGACTAATCATTTGAGTTTTAGGGCAGGTTAATCTGTAAACGTGCTATATACTTTTTTTAAATGATAGCATGTAGACCGTGCTATTTATTATTCCTTGGGTTTTAGAGATGAGTAATTAATTCCTACCTGTACCGACCATCTTGGCACACCACATACGGTCGCTGGTGACTGGGTGTCCCAGTTCAACGGGCTGCTTCTCATCGTTTAGCTGCCACAGGGTGTCCAGGAAATTGGCATAGTGGCACTCTGTGAGGTGCTGGGTTCCGTCATCTAACCTGCAGTGGGGGTCACCTTCTGGGGTGCAGCGAGACTCGTAGCAGCGGATAGCAGAGCAGTCTGTATGTGACCAGAGAAAAAGGGAAATCTATACCGATATCACTAGCCAGCAAATTTCAATTTTTTTCCTGATAACCAGAATTAATTTAACTGTTTTTTAAATAAATCAGGTGTTCTGATTACAAAACATGATAAGCAAAACTTCGTTGTACGTACAGTTTTTATGTTGCAAGATTATATACACCCGAGCCTATTTAAATTAATTAATTTTACTACCTACCTTATGATAAGAAGGTTTGAGTGTTTGAAAGTGTTTCTCATAGATTTCCTGTTTTAAATGGACGAATACAACTGACAATATACACAGATTCATAATGTATGCCAGTTTTTTAGTCATTAAACCTTATATTCAAAAAACTACATATAAATGATAGGACTACTTTCTTCTTTTATGGATTGTTTCATCTTCCGTAAGAATAAACCAACAGTAGTCTCCTAGCATTGCTGGGTTCCACCTTCCTAATATCGTAGCTCTATTTTAGCAATGTCCTAATGAAACCGTTCCCCTTGTTCGTCACTAAAGGCCTCTAAGTTCTTGAGAAAGAAGTTCAGATGTGAATGTAAAAAGTGGAATTTTAAAGATATCTGATATCCTAGCTTTTGATAATTATGTAATAGATCTTGTTACAATTTCGAGTTAGTTGCCCTGATTATGGCTGCTCAGAAATCCGTATGGCCTACTGATTTACTGATAAGTAGCATGCAGCCAATTCAATTGATTTCAGTTTACTTTCGAGATTTTCATCGGAACCTTTTCTTATTTGTGGGCCGACAAAGATCCATTCTTTAATTTTAGCATCACTTAAAGTTGGGAGCTTGTTGCGCAAATATTGAAAACCTTAATCACTTTGGTCCAAGTCTTTAGTAAAATTCTTCATCAGCCCCAACTTTATGTGCAGTGGAGGCAAAATTACATTTTACACGATTCACCAAGGACCGTTCCTTACACTATGTTTTCCTGGAACATTATATTCTATGGCTGGTCAGTCCATTACCCTGTAATGTTTTTCAGTTGCTCGATTGCCCCAAAGGCATAAAACATATATTCGTTAATCATGTCTGCAGTTAGAGTAAAAGCCCAATCGCTTTCAGATCCCCACAACTTTTCCAACAAAGATCCTTATAATTTACTACGTTTAGTAAGTGTGACATACTTTAAGACGTTTATTTCTTATTACTGAATGCACAACATGTATGGATGGGCTTACGTTTCCATTGTGTAACGATATGGCTTTCAAGCTTAGTTCTGATGAGTTAATGTACGAACATTCTCCATTATTCTAGATTGAATTGAAACCCCAGTAGTTCTATCAAACCATTTACATCACTACAGACGCAAAGAGAACCCTGGATTCTACACGGATTGAAAATCTTTCGTAACTATTTCTGAAGACGGATATTTTTGTGTATTTTGCCACCAAATTTTACTATTGCAGTCTTGATCCCAAACGATCTACTTGCTGCTTAAATCCTCCTCTTAAGCTAAGGTGAATTATTTCCAATTGGAAGGTGGATCAGAAATTGGGTATTTGTCCCTATGTGGCACTGACTTTATTGCATATGGGATGTTTGGATACGCTATTTTATCTTTGTTTGGTGGATAGTTGGCCCACGATAGACCATTAGAATGGCAAAAGAAACGATCTTCCTTTCATCCATTCTATGAGATTCACATAGCATGTGGGGCCCAACATTTATTTGATCTCCGAGATGACACCCGAAATATAAATAATGAACTGTACTCACTGTACCCAGGCTGAGGCTTCACTGTGAACCACCCACATATGTAACCAACATTATTTGATGCATTTACAATTGCACAACTTTTTTTTTCCATCGTGATAAAATTGGTAACTATACAACCACAATTTTACAAAGACAATGAGACAAAAACAATACCACCACCTATCACTAAAAGATACTGAGTGCCACTAACAGTCAATTTCTTGATTTTACAATCGTACACGGGGGTGACCTGGTGGTCTAGGGTAAGGTGTCAGACTTCTGTGCTGTGGGTCCGGGGCTCAATCCTCGGTACCAGCACAGATTTATCTGACTGCCAAATCCTTCCTTCAACTCTGAAAAGACGTGTATTAATCACAACTTGTGAATGTGTAGAATGCTAGACCTCCACCGTGGTTCAGATCCCACGTTAAAGTGTATGTCCTCCATTTCATCTCACAATCGCCCAACCATTGCACATTAGCGTAAGTGCGTATAACCCGAACGGGTAGTAAGACGCGGTGCTAATAATAATAATAATAATAATAATAATAATAATAATAATAATAATAATAATAATAATAATAATAATAAAACCTCACATCCACCTGTGAAGGTGACGCCTACCCTCCATACGCTAGAATAATGAGAAATCAGGTTGTGTAGCGCGCACCCAACATCCGCTCAAGGTCACATATACTGGGGAAAAGTGCAGTTTGTGGTGGTTTGCAAATGAAATTAAATTTCAAACATAAAATAATATCTCACCCCTATTAAAGCAAAAGTCAGAGGCCAAATTTTAATGAAAGCAAATTATATCAGCTTTTATATTTTATATAAATTTGAGAAAAAATAAATTATTGATTTCACAAAAAATGTGACGTGATGGATTATTTTTTTTCAATTATAAAGCTAATGTACACCAACAATGATACATGAAATACAATTGATTTCAGCCATGTTACTAACACCTTGTTGACTAGTGTATTTAGCTTTTGCGCATGAAGTACAGTCAATTCGTGAATGGAGTTGGATTAACTGACTGCTAGAAAAATATGTGTATTGCAAACATTGGTAGAAAGTCACTAATGTTAACCTATGTGGAAATAATTATTACTTACTTATTAATACCATATTATCAATCAAAAGTATTAATAAACTCTTCTAATAACATTTCCCTAGGGATTACTCATATGGTGAATGGAGCATTGAACGCAGGCTGTCATATGTTTAGAGGCGTATCAATGTGTGAATTATGTGTTTAGTTATGGTCTTGTTCGAATTATGAAGTAATAATTACTTATATATATATATATATATATATATATATATATATATATATATATATATTTCGTTTTGTTTTCAATTAGTGAAAACATTGAGCTATTATATAAGTAGAAGGTGAGGCCAAGGTTCGAATCTTGGACGTGTGCATTATGTCAGGTCTTCCACATGTGATTTGTCACTGTACTTTTCCCTATGTCTTCACGTCTTCACTAATTCTTACTCCTTCGAATACATATACAATAATTAATAACCCTACGGCGGGAGTGCTGGGGACGCGAGAAAAGGTAAGTATTTTCAATTGTTATAGTAAAACTTTGTTGGTCAAAATAAATAAAATATTTCTTCAATAGAAACATAGAGTTTAATTTTCTTCACATGATGACCTCAACAGTTGTTGAATATCTGTCATGGGTATAGCGGCATTAGATGATAAACTTTTTAAATGAACAGAAATAACCGCCATTGAATTATAGGACACTCTTGACAGATATTCAAGTTCTGTTGCCACCATGTGGAAGAAAATTAAATTAATATTTCTACTGGAGAAATATTTGATTTATTTTGACCAAAAAAGTTTTGAAATTTAAAAACAATCTTACTTTTCTTACATCAACTACACTCCCATCTTATTTGTGAAAGTACTAATAAAATAAACGCTGACCATCAAAAACTTGTTGTAACAACTTACTTATTGGCTATTTTTTTATTTGGCACCACGTCTTACTACCCGTCCAGGTTATATGTTTATGAGTTATGCAAATCATAATTTAATAAAATTGGATCCTTCTACAATCAAGGGTGCTAAAGTTCCAGGCTCCCTCTTTTATGTGCCACCTAAACCTCACTGAATATTTCAATTGCAAACAACCAAAATAAAAGAGGTTCAGAACAAACTAGCTCAAGTTCCCCAAGATACGTTCAAAATAATAACAACCACAAGATAACGGTGCGCTGCACGGAACTCGGAAGATATTATTTTAACTAAAGACACCATAATTCACCTAAGAATAGTCCGCATTTTAACACAACTCTTGGGCACGGGGTCAAGCATAGGTAGGTACTAAGTCGAACAACGTTTTACAACCTCAATAAACCAGACAATGATTCTAACCCCAATCTACCCGTCGTAGTCGATCCAATATATTGCAAGTGTGACGCCTTAGACCATTCGACCACTGAAGTGGGTAGATTTCGGGTTAAATCCCCGCGTCTATAATATGAACAATTTTTTTTCAACATTTGTTTGAATTTTAAAAATAAATCAAATAATATATACATCTTAGAGATCTGGTTGAAACCACGACCTCCCGGAGTAATCAGACTCACCGACTTGGTGCTTGACCTTGGCTGTACCCGAATAGTCTACTTCACGCGCCGTCGACCCTTGACGCTCACTCGATAATTGCATTGGCAATCACGTGATCGAGTGAACAACCGTCCGAATAATCACGAAGTGAGCCGCTGCACCCTGCACAAGCCCTTGAGACCAAGTGTGACGGCAAGTTACCCTTCACACGCCGTCGATGCGGAGTTTGACTGGCAACTGTTTAATTTTTCGTCTGCTAGAGTAATGTGATCTGTGATGTGTAATCTGCTATCTATGATAAAGTATTTTAACTATATCGGTACTGCTCATGTTGTAGTGTTTTTTGTGTTGTGTTGGAAATGTCTAGTGAAAAGAAGTGGGTTTGGATATTAAAACGTTGTATTCGTTTTCATTCCCTGATTATAGATGGTGTTTAAAATAGTTTCTAAGATCACGGGTAGGAAGCAGCACTGCAGACTCAAGGGCGTGTAAAGGGTAATTGCCGTTCGAAAAGTCTGTTGCAGTTTTCGATCTCAAGTGGGTGTAAAGTGTAATTTTATCGAGTCTGCATGAAGTCTGCGTCAAGTCAAGTGTACTTGACTATTCGGATACGGCCCTTGATGTTTCTCAGGGAACATGGAATAATACAGTGACAAGCCCTCCCACATGATCTACATCACTTGCTCTAAGTGGAGAACATAGCAGGGATGTACGCAGCGGTGTCATGAGGGGAAAATCTAAAATAGTCCAAAGCATTATCTACCAACAAAAGAAGTAACAGAAAACACTCAGGCTTCACACAGTGTTCTTGTGCGTGCACACTAATATAATATCGTAATATCGACATTGAAAAGTGATTTTAGATATGGCGGATTATTTTGTATCGATAGATGGTGTTTGTTCGATAGTTACATCTATTGACTGAAGCAGTTCCGTTCCCGTTCGCTTATATCGCTAGTGTGTTTGGTTTAACGCTATAGTGGTGCATAATATTGTGGACATAAAACATTTATATAGTGTTAGATGAAATGTTGGAGAGACTTCTTTCATTAGTACTTCCGTAAACTGTAAGGTTCACACGGTCTAGACAGGCGGACAGGAGCAGGAACAGTAAATGTTGTGTTTGTGTCATGTTTGTTCATCTGACTATGCCTGTCAATTTTATTTGTTAGTTTTAAAGGGCCATCGTTTGAGGTGTGATGTGTGGATATGGCTTATCCTGATTAATATTTAATAATTTGTTGGATTTCTTGGTTTGAAGTTCTGTCACTCCCCAAAATGAAATCCTGCGTACACCCTTGGAATATATACTATATAGGCCTGCACAGACCAACGTGGGAGGCGGGAGTGGGAACTAAGTTCACGTGAAATAACACTATCATTGAGGTATGTAGGAGTGCACTAACCGGGACTGCAGCCTCGTCCCGCGTGTTACGCTGCTGCATGCACAGTTTTCCCACGTCCCACGTGGTACGCTGCTGCATGCACAGTTTTCCCGCGTCCCGCCTGTTAAGCTGCTGCATGCACAGTTTTCCCGCGTCCCGCCTGTTACGCTGCTGCATGCACAGTTTTCCCTCGTCCCGCGTGGTACGCTGCTGCATGCACAGTTTTTCCCTCATCTCGCATGGTACGCTGCTGCATGCACAGTTTTCCCGCGTCCCGCCTGTTACGCTGCTGCATGCACAGTTTTCCCGCGTCCCGCCTGTTACGCTGCTGCATGCACAGTTTTCCCTCGTCTCGCGTGTTACGCTGCTGCATGCACAGTTTTCCCTCGTCTCGCGTGTTACGCTGCTGCATGCACAGTTTTCCCTCGTCTCGCGTGGTACGCTGCTGCATGCACAGTTTTCCCTCGTCTCGCGTGTTACGCTGCTGCATGCACAGTTTTCCCTCGTCTCGCGTGTTACGCTGCTGCATGCACAGTTTTCCCTCGTCTCGCGTGTTACGCTGCTGCATGCACAGTTTTCCCTCGTCTCGCGTGTTACGCTGCTGCATGCACAGTTTTCCCTCGTCTCGCATGATACGCTGCTGCATGCACAGTTTTCCCTCGTCCCACGTGGTACGCTGCTGCATGCACAGTTTTCCCTCGTCTCGCGTGGTACGCTGCTGCATGCACAGTTTTCCCTCGTCCCACGTGGTACGCTGCTGCATGCACAGTTTTCCCTCATCTCGCGTGGTACGCTGCTGCATGCACAGTTTTCTTGCGTCCCGCTAGTCGTTTTGGTTGCAAACTGTGGTGTTGTAACGTCATGTCAATTGAAGGCGCCTTATGAAAACCAATTCCCCCCCCCTCCAGCCCTCAACAACAAGCCCTTGATCCGCCCTTACCTGAGGCAAGTTGCCTCCACCCCGATGCACCCCCACCCTACTAGCAAAATAATACCAATCTCACTGTCATCAGCACTCCATCCTATCGCGAGAGTGTTGCCTCAGACCAGGGGTAGGCCGCCCTTTTGGCCTCCAATCGGTTTATAAAATTACCAAGGGTCTCGAGATCATCCCTAGTTTCTTTACTCTTCGTTTAATTTATTTATCTTTTGTTCTGTACATACAATGGTATCCTTCTTTGAACTACCACGAATCGCTTCGCGTCAATATGACCATGCTCAATCCCACAGATTTTTTCCCCCGCGTCCCTCTCTCGATTCCGCTTTAGTGTGCGCAGGTAGAGTACATACGTATTTCTTCGCGGTCATCATCGGTAGCCTTTTATTAGATTATTAGTGTTATTTTATAGCTTGATAATACAGTGTATACAGAGTGTTCCCGGATTACACAGGAAGTGTTAGGAGATAGAAAAACTAACTAGAAATGTTATTAGGAGATCAGCTCGTTTTCGCTTCCTCTCAGAGAAAACAACAAAAAATTCAACAAAATTGAAATATAGGTGTTAAATAAAATATGTAATTTATTAAAAAATGTTTTTTGTCGAAATGATGGCCTCCAGCCCGTATACAATAATAGCACCTATCCCTGTCAGAAAGTGTGGATGACCGACATTAAATATATTTATCTCATGTTTTAGTCAAATAATAACGTTTCGATGAATTTAACATATCTCATTGGATGTTTCATACTGAATTCCTCTTAAGATAAGCAAACTATCAGAACAAATGAAGGGTCATCTTAATCATAATTTAATGTTCAACAACTTTTATACCACCCGTCTCGGTGGCGTAGTCGTGTTGAGCCCGACTGCCGAGGACGGGGAGATCGACGTTCGAATCTCGCTCGGGTGAACTGGGGGATGGTTTTTAATTAAATGGTTTTCCACCCTCCCTCCACGCAAATGCGGGTTCACTTCCTCTATTCAACATTCCTAATCCATTAGGGTAATTAGTACTTAAGCGTATAACCCGAAAGGGTAGTAAGACGTGGTGCTAAATAAATAAAAAATAAAAAAAACTTTTATACCAACGTGTTTTTTTGACCAATTTAACAGTTTTAGTGTTATCTCACTTTTTATACAGAAAATATGTTTATTTAGTATTTTACTGTTTGCAATAAGAGAGAGATAAAAGGATCTCATATCCAAAGGACATTTTGATTTAGTTTTTCGATTCCCTACCACTTCCCAAAGTTTGGCTGTTTATTACGGGAACATCCTGTTTATAAAAAGTGACAGCTGACGGTCACATGACTTGACGTATGAATACATGAAGGTGTATATTATAGTTTCTTTTCTATCTGTCAGATTCCTATGAAAGTAGTAATAGTGTATCTTATGAATAGGCCCGTTTAACCACAAAAAAATAGGTTGGTTTACCCAAAGCTTCAGACATACAGCAAATTTTTTTTTAAAAACCACTGAAGGGATTAAGATTAATTTCCAAATTATTTGTACATGATAGTATATATTATCGTTTGAATCACACCAACTCAATGACTTGGACCATGGCTGAAAGCTACATGTCAATAATAATTAGGTTTGCAATTTCATGCTAAAATATTGGTACAGTTCCAGTCATAAAAAATGGCTGAGGTTTTAGTTCCAACATTACCTGAACACTTTTTGTGATCGGGACTTACTTTATTTACGAGGGTTTTTGCCCAGTGGTACTCTATTTCTTTATCACCGCAGCTTACTACCTGTCCAGGTTGTACGTACACATAATTACTCTAATGGGGTAGGGATGAGGAAAGGAATACTTTAGAGGTATTACTCACATTTGCGTGGAAGGAGAGTGGTAAAACATTAAGGAAAAACCATCCTCATTAGATCCGACCGGGATTCGAACCCCAATCTCCCCGTCACTATCAGGTCAGTATAACACAAGAGTGACGCCCTAGACCAGCGTTTTTCACACCTCTCCACGGAGCCCTCAGGCTACGCCATAATTTCTTTTAGGCTCTGTGAAGCAATCTTAGACTATTTTTTATTTTTTTTTCACAATATAAAATAGTATCAGTAGTTAGGATTGCCATTTTTTTAAACACGAATAAAGGAAATTTCCAAAGGTTCGTTCAGAACAAATGATTTTTTCCGTTTTATACTTTTATGTTAATTGTAAAATTTAACTGGTGTCAATTAATGTTCATAATATTTGTTTCAAGGTTTTTATGAGGGTTCAAGTATGTATTTTTTTCTGGTGGAAGGTCTTCTTCGGTTTAAGCAGTTTGGGAACCCCTGCCTTAGACTATGTGACCACCGAAGCGGGATACCCAGTGTTATTCAACCTGTGGCACGTCAAATTTAATAAATGGTACAGTGCACCTTTCTCTCGCTTTTATCTTAAAATATAACATTCTAAGAACTTGTAAGATTTGTGAAACGAAATAATAGGTCTATACATTGTTGTAGAAACGAGCATAAATGAAATAATATACACTGTTACTTACTGACTCTACGGCAGCGGTTCCCAACCTTTTTTCCCTTGCGTACCCAATGGCAGCCCATTTCCATAAATTGTGCTCTTAATTTTTTAGCAAAATGTTTAATTACTACAGTAGTAGTTATTTCTGACTTATTTGCGGCAACTGAAAATAAATATATTAGGAATGGGATTTTAAAAATGTGATAATAAGCTGAATAAAGAGTGCAGATATTTTTACATTCAAAAAGCAAAAGATACATATAAAAAATTAATTTATTATTAATAGTTATAAAAACTATTTTATGTTTAAAAGTAAAATCATTTTCTCAAGGTCAAATATAAAGAAACCCCGCACCACCCCTCACCATATCGATGAATTCATTTCATAGCTTATTACGGATCTTTTATCCTACATTTCTGGCCCAATTGTAGCTCTTTACGCCATTAGCAAATATTCTCGCGTACCTTCCAAGCGTCCTGGCACGTACCGCTGGGGGTACGTGTACTCCACGTTGGGAACCATCGCTCTATGGTATTGGGTAATAGGACACTGTTACAGAAACAAAGAGGAACATCTTTGTCTACCAAAGAACATAAGAATTACATTCATTTTCAAAGATGAGAATTAAAAGTATATAGATTTGCTAAAAGCTCAGAAATTATTAGTTTTATAAAAATATAGTTCTAATAAAATATTTTTATCTTTAATAGTACTACAACTTTACAATGATAAGTTATTTACTATCTCAAATAGTTGCAAAAAAATGATGAAAATGGGAAAATCTCCCCCATGTAAAGTACCCTAAAAGTTATTTTCATGAAAAAATGAGAATTGCAATTTTGTTTATAGTAATAAATAGTGTCTAGATATAATATTTAATCAAAATCGTTAGAATGAATTTTGAGAAAATAGATTTTTTTCTCTTTTGTCATTCTGTAAACTACTCTTAAATTTAGGGTTAGATAATCTACTTCCAAAAACCCCTCGGGGACCTTATTTAAACCCTAGATACCAAGTTTTAGCCCAATCGGTAAAATAGCTTCAGCTCTAGCCCGAAGTACAGACAGATGGATAAACAGACAAACGGAAGTGCGAAACAATTTTTTTTGTTTACTTCAGAGGGTCATGAAACGTCAACCTTTATCAAAATCTTGAGTTCGATTTTTTTACTATCACAATACTTTCTCTCCGAGGTGTAGAGAGAAAGTAAAAAGTATCTCTACATTCATATACACAGTATGTGTCATTTAAAACTTATTAAGGATGTAATTTATTTTAGATGTAGATTACAGAATATGTATGGTATGCATTATGCACCAACCACTTTGGGGGACTCACTTCAGTGGCAGCGTGGTCTAACGCACTACTCTCGTGTTATATTAGACGGGGAGATCAAGGTTCGAATCTAGGTCGGGTGTACTGAGGGTAGTTTTTTTTACAAATATTTTTTCACTCTCCTTCCACGCAAATGCGGTCACACTTACTCTTAATATGGCCTTATTAATACTTAAAACCATTATAGTAACTAGTATGTAAACATATGACCCGAACGGGTAGTTATACGAGGTGGTAAAAAGACACCTTTGGGGTTACAAAGTTGAAAATAATTTATGTCTGGGGGAACGTGAACAAAAAAGATTGATTACCACTGAATTCTAATGGGTAGAGATTAAGAGGGTAGCCGAACCCTGATCTTGTCAACAGTTACCAGGATAGAATCACCCGGCCACTGCCGCGGGTGAATCTCTAGATACATTTATTTTGTTTTTCAGTCTCATTAATGAGTCAAGGGGTGACCTGGCGGTCAAGGGGTAAGGTGTCAGACTTCTTTGCTGGGGATCCGGGGTTCAATCCTCGGTCCCAGCACATATCTATCTTCTTGCCAAACCTTTCCTCCACCTCTGACAAGACGTGTATCAATCACAACTTGTGAATGTGTGGAATGCCTGGCCTCCACCGTGGTTCGGATCCCACGTTAAACTGTAGGTCCTCCATTTCATCTCACAATAACCCACCCATTACATACTAGCGTAAGTGCGTGTAACCCGAACGGGTAGTAAGACCCGGTGCTAATAATAATAATAATAATAATAATAATAATAATAATAATAATAATAATAATAATAATAATAAATTCAAGCCAAACAATGATAGCTGCTCACTAAACAAGATATACTATTCTCTTTAAATGGACCTGTTTTATATAATCAGAGACATTTAAAGTTCACTTTCTAGGGTATGTTAAGCGCCTGTAAAAAATGTAGTTTGGTAACCATCTTTGTTTACCTGAAAAGCTAGTGTGGTGTTGAGGTCTGGTGCTTGTTTTTATTAGTAGTGTAAGGAAGAGGGGAAGAATGGGTTTTGAGGAAAGTCACTCCCATCATATGGGAAAGAGATGTGAAAATCACAACTGTAGTAAATAAGTACATACATACATACCTACCTAATCACGCCGTTCCCTTACGAAGTAGGCAAGGCATTTTGCATATAGCTAAAAACAAAAAACTCCTAACTTAAGGTGAGGATGTAGGGAATGCAAGAAAAGGACCGTGTTTTTTGCAGTTTATATAACAAAACATTTTTTGGCCAAAATATATAAAATATTGCTTCAGTAAAGAGTTCAATTTTATTAACATGGTGATATCAACAGTTCTTGAAAATCTAACATGAGCATATTAGCATTAAACGAGAAACTTTTTAAATGAAGGTAAAAAGCTATCATTAAATTTAAGGGCCCCCTTGACAGATAATAAAGAACTGTTGATGTCACCATGTGAAGAAAATTAAACTGTACATTTGTACTGAAGCAATATTCGATTTATTTTGACCAAAAAAAGTTTTGCTATAAAAACTGCAAAATAACTTACCTTTTTTTCGCGTCCCCTACATCCCCACCTTAAGTCATCCTCATTAGCTTTCTCCACACATCCCTATCCTTGCATACTCCCTTCGCTTCAACAACATCCATACACTAAAAGTCATGCATGCTCTTTTATTCTTAAAACTCTTAATGTTTCTCTTGTTATTTAGGAGCTTTGTATTTGTACAGTTTTACAGTTTCAGTTTGTTATTTAGAAACTTTATGTTTGTGCAGTTTTACAGTTTCAGTTTGTTATTTTGGAGCTTTGTATTTGTGCAGTTTTACAGCCTCAGTTTGTTATTTTGGAGCTTTGTATTTGTGCAGTTTTACAGTTTCAGTTTGTTATTTAGTAACTTTATGTTTGTGCAGTTTTACAGCCTCAGTTTGTTATTTTGGAGCTTTGTATTTGTGCAGTTTTACAGCCTCAGTTTGTTATTTTGGAGCTTTGTATTTGTGCAGTTTTACAGCCTCAGTTTGTTATTTTGGAGCTTTGTATTTGTGCAGTTTTACAGCCTCAGTTTGTTATTTTGGAGCTTTGTATTTGTGCAGTTTTACAGTTTCAGTTTGTTATTTAGGAACTTTATGTTTGTGCAGTTTTACAGTTTCAGTTTGTTATTTTGGAGCTTTGTATTTGTGCAGTTTTACAGCCTCAGTTTGTTATTTTGGAGCTTTGTATTTGTACAGTTTTACAGTTTCAGTTTGTTATTTAGGAACTTTATGTTTGTGCAGTTTTACAGCCTCAGTTTGTTATTTTGGAGCTTTGTATTTGTGCAGTTTTACAGTTTCAGTTTGTTATTTTGGAGCTTTGTATTTGTGCAGTTTTACAGCCTCAGTTTGTTATTTTGGAGCTTTGTATTTGTGCAGTTTTACAGCCTCAGTTTGTTATTTTGGAGCTTTGTATTTGTGCAGTTTTACAGCTTCAGTTTGTTATTTAGGAGCTTTGTATTAGTGCAGTTTTACAACCTCCGTTTGTTATTTAGGATATGTGTATTTGTGCAGTTTTACAATCTTCTGTTTGTCATTTCAGAGATTTGTATTTGCGAATTTTGTACATAGGCCGTTTGTTATAATTAGCTCCTATTTTGCGCATTTTATACAGTTATGGATGAATATTTTCTAGTAAATTTTCTTTAAATATTTGCTCTGCAGCCTAGCAAGCTCAGTATATGTGGCAGTTTGAGCCTTTTACATTATATACATAGAGCCATCAATTAATGGGTATGTGGAAGGGACAAAAATATGTTTAACAAATATTCAAGCCAACCTGTACATTATTCTAGTTGTCTTATTTTCAAATAAATAATAAAAATTAGATAAAATATTTCTCCGGTAGTGATTTTTCCTTGACCTCCCAACTGTGCAGTTTGTGCATCCCTCGAGTTGGTTATTTCTCCTTTTTTTATAATGGCGGGAGCGTGACGACACCGGATCAGTTGAATTATGTTCCTCTCCAAGATGTGAGACATTACCACTAATTGAGTAACCTCATCACTTTAAGTACGTCTAGTAAACTGCTAATAGCCGTGGAGCTTCAAGACACAGGAAGACAACGTTGCCAACAAAAACAATGTGCAAATAATCGTTTGGAACAAATGTTTCTCTTGTAGGGGGCGGGGAGGGGCTACGGAGGAGTTTCCCAGCTCATTTGGGACTAGGGTGCATGGGCGTACCTGGTGAGGGGGAGAAGGGAGACATGCCCCCTACTACAATATTTGTGTTTTAAAATACATACCCTTTAATTTGAAATTCAATTGACTGATTTATTCAAATAGTTTAGGACTACTTACAACATTTAAGTTATCAGTTATGCCCTTATTAAAAAGAATAACCCTTTTTCATTAGTGCAGACTATAACTCTGCAAGCGCAAAGTGAAAATATAGTTTATCTATCTATCTTATTATTTCCTTAGCTATGGTTTATAATATTATATAATCCACGATTTTACAGGCAATAACTTAGAGAGACTGTCCTCTAGCACATCTTATTTAACTGCAAAGTAACCTGCCTCGGTGACGTAGTTAGCTAACGCACTAGTTTCGTGTTGAGCTAGACTGCCGAGCATGGGGATATCAATGTTCGAATCTCGGTCGAGTGAACTGGGGATGGTTTTTCCTAAATGGTTTTGCCACTCTCCCTCCACGCAAATGTGGGTTCACTTCCTCTAAATTCAACCTTACCAATTTATAACCCATGAGAGTAATTAGTACTTAAGTTTATAAACCGAACGGGTAGTAAGACGTGGTGCTAAATAAAATAAAATAAAAACTAGAAAGTATATTAAATCCATTAGTATTTTTTATAACTTGACTCTACAATAAAAATACTTAAAATAATTATTGTATAAAAATAAATTATCATATGTCCCTTCCGAGCAGTTAGTCACTTTTCAATTTCAATGGCTTCTTTAGATAAACGGGGGAGAGTAAGCTATGATATGATTAGCGCCGTCTTTAGTTTGGTATTTTACCATGAAGCCCCCATTTAAATAGGAAATGTTTATAATTATTTTTGGGTAACCCGCTTCGGTGGCGTCGCTGGCTAACGCGCCAGTCTTGTTGAGCTAGACCACCAATGACGGGGAGATCGAGGTTCGAATCTCGGTCGGGTGAACTGGTGGTGGCTATTCCTAAATGGTTATCCACTCTCCCTCCACGCAAATGCGGGCTCACTACCTCTAAATTCAACCTTCGCAATTCCTAATCCATTAGTGTAATTAGTACTTAAGCGTATAACCCGAACGGGTAGTAAGACGCGGTGCTAAATAATAATAATAAATAATAATTTTTTGGGTAATCCCCAGAGTTCTTTAACTTCCAGCGCACTCAGGGGGGCTTAGCCCCGAAATTCTCTTATTGCAATAGTATCCCCACTAATATATTTACGCTGACATGTCTGTTCTAAGCCACCCCAAGGTTACGTTTCTATCAAAATATACCTTCCAGGATATGTTTTTCCCCTATTTTATTTCCAGTTCTCCTCCCAGGGGAATTTAGGTAAAGTTGCTAAGCTTTTATAAATTTCTTTGCTTAATATTTTGGATTGAATAGGGAACATATTAAAAATGCGTTATAATCTTAATCCACATTTACTTTCTACCAACCCCTCGGAGAAAGAAGTATTGTGATCGTAGAAAAAATAAAATCTAATACGATATTTTGATAAATGTCGACGTTTCATGACGCCATGAAACCGAAAAAGGGGTTCTTGCGATGCCGTTTGTCTGAGTGTCTGCATCTCGGCTTAGAGCCGAAACCATTGTACTAATAGGGCTAAAACCTCGTATCTATGGTTTTCACGAGGCTCCCCGTAAAGGAGTTTTTGGAATTAGATGCCCAACCCTAAAATTAAGCGTAGTTTACCGAAGAGAAAAAAAATAACAATTTTCTCAAAATTCTTCTTGCTCATCCCTAATTAAATACCTATAGCGAGGACGCCCGGTAAGACGTGGTTAAACAAAGAAATAAAACTTAGTCTATATCATAATCTGACCACTCTCATGCGGTTTTGCTATTCCCAGATGTTGGGTTTCGCTCGTAGAAAAGGTTAATTTTATACCTTTTATGTTGTCTTAATATCGGTTAAAAGCAACAGTTTGATCAATTAACAACTCACTTCGGTGGCCTCATGGCCTAAGGCGCTACTTTCGCAGTGCACTAGAATGCGAATGGTGGAAAGCTCGAGGTTCGAATTTCGGTGGGGTAACGGAGGGTGGTTTTTCCAAAAGGAATTTCTTCTCTTCCTCCATGCTAATGCAGGTACACTTATTCTAAATATATCCTTCCTAATCCCTAAAACAGTTAGCGTAATTATTACATAAGCGCATAGTCCGAACGGGTAGTAAGAGGTGGTGTTAAAAACAAAGACAAAAGCAACCAAGCCCATAATATATTCCTGTAATTTCTTTACTGCTCTAAAGACCAACGTACTCATGGATAGATTAGCACGTGCATTACATTTGAAACATGGTCTACATTATTTTAAATAAATACCATAGGTTCGTAACTTATGAGATCAGTATGTTACTGAGAAGGGATAGACAATGGAGCTATAATAGCTCCATGGGGTTGACTTCATCCCAGCCTAGCTACTTGCACCAGTGGTATGTATGGTTTAAGATGTCAGGTTCGCAATAGACTAAATTGCCTTTGATGGGGGAGACTTAAGGCCAGTTTCATAGTCAGATCACTACTAACAGTAATGGACACACCTACCTAGACCAGAATGGAATGGGCCAATTTCATAGACTAGAGGACGACCTCTACCTAGACCAGAATGGAATGGGCCAGTTTCATAGACTAAAGGACGACCTCTACCTAGACCAGAATGGAATGGGCCAGTTTCATAGACTAGAGGACGACACCTACCTAGACCAGAATGGAATGGGCCAGTTTCATAGACTAGAGGACGACACCTACCTAGACCAGAATGGAATGGGCCAGTTTCATAGACTAGAGGACGACACCTACCTAGACCAGAATGGAATGGGCCAGTTTCATAGACTAAAGGACGACACTACTAGACAGAATGAATGGCAGTTTCATAATAGAGGATGACACTACCTAGACCAGAATGGAATGGGCCAGTTTCATAGACTAAAGGACGACACTACCTAGACCAGAATGGAATGGGCCAGTTTCATAGACTAGAGGACGACACCTACCTAGACCAGAATGGAATGGGTCAGTTTCATAGACTAAAGGACGACACCTACCTAGACCAGAATGGAATGGGCCAGTTTCATAGACTAAGGACGACACCTACCTAGACCAGAATTGAATGGGTCAGTTTCATAGACTAAAGGACGACACCTACCTAGACCAGAATGGAATGGGCCAGTTTCATAGACTAAAGGACGATATCTACCTAGACCAAAATTGAATGGGCCCAGTTTCATAGACTAAAGGACGACACCTACCTAGACCAGAATGGAATGGGCCAGTTTCATAGACTAAAGGACGACCTCTACCTAGACATGAATTAAATGGGCCAGTTTTATAGACTAAAGGACGACACCTACCTAGCCCATGAATTGAATGGGTCCAGTTCATAGACTAAAGGACGACACTACCTAGACCAGAATTGAATGGGTCAGTTTCATAGACTAAAGGACGACCCTACCTAGACATGAATTGAATGGGTCAGTTTCATAGACTAAAGGACGATATCTACCTAGACCAAATTGAATGGGTCAGTTTCATAGACTAAAGGACGACCTCTACCTAGACATGAATTGAATGGGCCAGTTTTATATGCGATTACTAGCCCATACCAATTGAGTTTTGGTTGGTGTCGTCTTGTATTTAGTATAGTGCCACACTTGAGACCAGGGCTTTAAGGCGTATTCAGTCTGACTATGAAACTACCTAAGATTTTATTCACATATTGGTCGAAAATAGAAGGCAGCATCAGTCTGGTAGTGTGTCGTAGCAATTTTACACTCACCCAGAAATGTGTGAAATGCATTTCATCGCCAATTATACCCCGATATTTTAGGAGATCTTTATCTAACAGGTATAAAAAGTTATTAGATCTAATTCTACGTATTCATACGTAAAGTCATGTGATTTCAAATGTCACTTTTAATACATAAAATTAGTACTTATAAAATAATACTAGGCCTAGTAATATAGTAAAATGTTATCAAGGTTGGCTGCAAAAATATGTTTGTATTTTTTATTACATCCATCTTTGTCTCTACCCTGTGGATAGGGTCAGTTTTATATCCAAGCCATATATTTTTCACTACCAGCTTGCTAGGCCTGTCGTAGTTTCATTTGCCTTATTATCTCACTCAAGACTAGGATAAGCACAACATACAGTCCCTGGCCGTTAATTTATCACTATGAAAGTTTAAACCCACATTTCATTTATGATTCAAATAACATTCATAAAAAATCAGGTTTATAAGGAGTTTATCGTCAACACGTTGTTTTTGAAAAAAAAGTAGCTATATTAAGTTTTCACACGGTATTTGTTGTGTTTAAAGAATATAGAGAATATCATTATGTAAATAAAATTACAAATTTTGCACTGATTGGCCCATACAAGCAGAACAGTGAGAGGCAAAATGGACTAGGTGAACATATTTCTGCCAGCACCAAGCAAACTAAGAAGATTGCCTTTAATCTCAATCTCACACGACCTCGTTTCTTCTAAACTCTTGTGTTTAGGTGAATGTGTTGGTTCACTTAAAATCAACAAAAGAGTTGGAATTAAGCTTATAAAAAAAATGGTTTACCACCGATAGCTATTAGCGGAATACTTTAAAGCAGTGGTTGGCACCTAGGCCCTATGATATATTTTTTCGGGTCCGCAATAGATTTAGCAAACAAACAATTTTGTTCATAAAAGTAGGCGGATATAATTACTTTATGAGAATATAATGTTGAAATTTTTGGCTAGATAGTTTTTATAAACAAGCCCACCATAGGCCCGTGAAATAAAAAAGGTTGCCGAACCCTGCTTTAAAGAGTAGAGACGAGGAGAGTTTATAAAAGGAAGTGCACCCGAAATTTTCGTGTAAAACTTATACAGTGTACCTAGCCCAGATTCGAACCACGACTTTCTCGTCAACGACCATCCACTCTATTGTGAGACCGACGCTCCTGGACTGTGTGACCACATATATGGGTATTTAGGGATGTGCCATATAACAAGTCGCCTGCTGGAAAGGTATCCTTGAAGCACAGCTATATTTGGGGCCGGCAACATCTGTATACGGACAGATGACGGTCTAAGCTTCCTTGTGACGTCAGTGGGGGCAATTACTTGTGACTCATGAGTTGAATCTTGTTCACATTTCTTTCTAGATTCGGTTTCTGGTGTATACTTGGCAAATATCTTGAATATAGATTATTTATAATATAAATATTGTTTTGTCATAATTCGTAACAAAATATTAACAAATCATAGTATTAAAATTTACCTTTAATAATGACTTTTTCGATATTATTTACAATACTTTGCATTGAAAACAGAATGCAGTTATAAAGATATAAAAAAAACTATGTAATTTTGATTCGAATCGGTCGAAGCTCGCATTCGCAGTGCATATCGATGATAGTTTCCCACAATTTGTGTTTTTCATTTTGGTTTTCCCATCCTCTTTTCACGTTAATGAGGATCCATTTCTTTTATGTCCCCCTTCCCACTTAGACATAATTTTTTTATAGCCAATTGTATTTAACGTATAAAGCCGTGTATATGTGCTTGGTGCTGAAGAAGACTTGAGAAAATCAGGTGGACAGACAGGTGACAAATGAACAAGTCCTTAAAAGAGTGGGTGAGAAGAGAACCATTTCGGATGTGATTGTTCGGTGCAAAACAAACTGTTCGTATACAATCCTTAGGAGGAACTGTCTTTTACATGACGTCATAGAAGGAAGGGTTGAGGGAAAGAGGAGCTTAGGAAAAAGGAGGATTCAACTACTAGGTGACTTGAAGGAAAGAAGAATATTCTGAAAGATGAAGGATAGGCAGAGGACAGTGTGCATTGGCGGTCTAAGCTCACCGACAAAAGAAATGGACCTGTCGTGAGACAAAACACCAATAATAGCCATTTTTATTATTACTTATGAGCTCTGTATTCTTGTAAACCTCACTCAAGTATGTCCTTAATCACTTAATATCGTGTTCACCAATGAAAAAGTATGATACGTTGATCAATCACATTCATTGGAATAAAATAGTTTCAGTAAATTCTATGAAAGCAATCAACATACATACAACAACTTGTAATGTGAGAATGCCAGGCCTCCACCGTGGTTCGGATTCCACGTTAAACTGTAGTCCTCCATTTCATCTAACAATCAACCTACATTACACATTAGCGTAAGTGGTATAACCCGAAACGGGTAGTAAGACGCAGGTGCTAATAATAATAATAATAACATCACTTACATACATACTACATCATACTACATCACTTTATAAATACAAGAAGTTCATTTCACTATACTGTATTACAACTAACTTTTACAACAAAAATTTATAATACACAACACACAGTAGGTAGACAAAGGTATAATATAATACAACTCACTTTTACAAAGAGCTCCATCATGAACAACAACACTTGTAGGTAGACATAAAGAGTAACAATATAATACAACTCACCTTTACAACAGAGCTCCATAATAAACAACATCACACAAGAGTATCACTATATTAATACAACTCACCTTTACAAAAGAACTCCACATGAACAACAACACTGGTAGGTAGACACTGAGAGTAACAATATAATACAACTCACCTTTACAACAGAACTCCATCATACACAACAACACTGTAGGTAAACACAAGGATATCAATATATTAATAAACTCACCTTTACAACAGAGCTCATCATGAACAACATTGGCGGGTAGACACAAGGAGTATCACTATATTAATAAAACTCAACCTTTACAACAAAGCTCCATCATGCACAACAACATTGGCAGGTAGACACAAGGAGTATCACTATATTAATAAAACTCACCTTTACAACAGAGCTCCATCATGAACAACAAAACTGGTAGGTAGACACAAGGAGTGTCACTAAATTAATAAACTACCCTTTACAACAGAGCTCCATCATGAACAACATTGGCGGGCAGACACAAGGTGTATCACTATATTAATAAAACTCACCTTTACAACAGAGCTCCATCATGAACAACATTGGAGGGTAACACAAGGAGTATCACTATATTAATAAAACTACCTTTACAACAGAGCTCCATCATGAACAACAACACTGGCAGGTAGACACAAGTGTATCATATATTATTACAACTCACCTTTACAATAGAGCTCCAACATGAACAACAACACTGGCAGGTAGACACAAGGTGTATCACTAAATTATTACAACTCACCTTTACAACAGAGCTCCAACATGAACAACACTGGCAGGTAGACACAATGAGTATCACTAAATTAATACAACTAACCTTTACAACAAGCTCCACATGAACAACAACACTGGCAGGTAGACACAAGGAGTATCACTATATTATTACAATTCACCTTTACAACAGAGCTCCAACATGAACAACAACACTGGCAGGTAGACACAATGAGTATCACTAAATTAATACAACTAACCTTTACAACAGAGCTCCAAACATTAACAACAACACTGGAGGTAGACACAAGGAGTATCACTATATTATTACAACTCACCTTTACAACAGAGCTCCAACATGAACAACAACACTGGACAGGTAGACACAGGGTATCATATATTAATACAACTCACCTTTACAACAGAGCTCCAACATGAACAACAACACTGGCAGGTAGACACTGAGAGCGCTGAAAGGATCCATGTCTTCGTTTTCAAAGCCCAGCGACACAAGACGGTGTCTCTGTGTCGTGTTGGATTAACTTCACTGTCACCAACTAGACTGGTGACTCCTTCAACTGAGCGAGTGGGACGCCATAACATATTTACATGTGGGCTAGCAGTAGAGAGGGGATGGGGTCAAGTGAAACAATTATATATTGCCCTCCACTTTGGGTCACCTGGACTTCCTCTCCATAGGTTCACGGCATAGCCATCTTCAGGAAGGTGGGGCCGGCAATGGGGTTCTAGCGGAGGGCCTTCCTTTAGGGGGGCCTCATAGAAGAGTTAACATTAAACATAAAGAAAGGGTAGAAGGAAATATATATTCATGAACTATTAAGTAATTAAAAAGAATGTATTTTTTAAGTTCAGAGAATGTTTCAATGGAATTGAATAAGCAAAATATTCAGGATCAAAGGATTGCATAAGGTGGATGTGAATATGAGCGTGGATCTTTTAACACTTCACTACGTCCATAATTATTGTCGGGTTACAGACCACAGTGGAGTGTGAATATGAGCGTGGATCTTTAACATTCCACTACGTCCGTGCTTATTGCCGGGCTAAAGAGCGGAGAATAGATTGGATTGGTAGATAAGGCAATTCTCACACAGCTAAATAGGAAGTCAACTTATTAAACCCCATATTTTGGTTCTAATTATTCTTGTTAACAGATATAGCGGCACAAACAGGTTCCCCCAGAAGATTCAGGAGTCTGGGAAAGTGGATATCTGAATCATTTTTACAATACTCACTACCTTAAAAAAAAAAAAGAGTCAAATATTGAATGTTAAGCACGTATGTTATGACTGCTGAAAACTTATTATTATTAGAACCACGTCTTACTAACCGTTCGGGTTATACAAATGTGTAATGGTAGGGTGATTGTGAGATGAAATGGAGGACCTACAGTTTAACGTGGAATCCGAACCACGGTGGAGGCCTGGCATTCCTCACATTCACAAGTTGTGATTAATACACATCTTGTCAGAGGTGAAGGAAGGGTTTGGTAATCAGATAAATCTACGCCGGGACCGAGGTTTGAACCCCGGACCTTCAGCACAGAAGTCTGACACCTTACCCCTAGACCACCAGGCCACCTGCGGAAAACTTGTTGTGAAATATAAATGCTAGGTGGTTGGAGACCTCTGAAAGTGGGACTCTGGGTAAAACTGGTTGATATTACAACTATACTCGCTCAGTGGTCCGAATTCGTCATTTAGAGAAATAAATGGTATCAAACTCCACACGGACTTTCTCGCTCTATTGTTTAAAAATGGAGATATTTACTCAAAACTCGTAGTATATGTAAAACAAAATTATACACACTAGTAAACCCAAACATAAATTTCGCCCCCCACCTCCCAGTAAATTAATAAATGTAAACCTAGAGTAAACTTTTTATGTTACTGTTCTACATAATTGAGTTTGAGAATTTGTATTATAAGCTCTGAGTAAGCCTTTAAGGACGGGTGTAAGGTCTCTAATATACATAATACATATTGTACCTATTTCTTATGGCATGCAAATCATTAAAACTAATGTCCAACCACCATAGTTAATTTCATAATTATTATTAATATACCTAACCGTTTCCTAGTGTAATGGATGGTATGATAGCTTTACAACTTAATTGAATTTAGGCCTACTTTAAATTGTAGGCTCCAACAAAGACCCCAGAGTTGAATTCATCATTGCCATGAGGCTTTTGGTGTTGTGGGAGTGTGGGGAGGGGGGCGCCAAAAATAGTTTCCACTTGTAGCAAAAATTATCCTTAGTCCGTCCCTGATAATCCTTCATCAACGAGTGCAAAGACTGAAATGCGAGTGCCTTACAGATGCCGCAAATCATTTCGAGTTCGTGTTAACTATCCCATGACAAATATAATACGAATGTGAGATTTTATTATCTTGTGATTGTATTTAAGTTGGGTGTTACCTTAAGTAATAATTTTTAATAATGAATGTCAATTTTCCTTTTGCACTTGTAATAAATTTGCATTTATATGAATGTTACCGTGATATTTAATAGTTCCTAATACATTGTTCATTTTCTTTTCAGTTTCAAAATAAAGGAGAGTTTTTCCCTAGTATAATTACACTCACTATTGCTTAAAATAAACAAAATCTGCGGTAAAAATAATTGAGCTCAGTCAAAAAGTATAGAACGCTAAACCGTATCTTTACCAAAAATCCAGTCATCTTCATTTCCCATTATACTCCTTTTAGGGGTAGTTTAAACCCCAATACAGGGGTAAAATGCTCCGTTACTTGGAAAATTGTGCTCTAAAATGTATTTTTATTCATTTGTATTGCATTTTCCCGTCACGGAAGTAGATATTTTTGCGATAGCTAATCGACCTAATTTCGAACAGAAAATATACCCATAAAGCACAAAGAGGCTTGTATCAAATTTGGTGCCGTGAATACTACATTACCTCAAGGATAAGGGATATGCCTTAAGATTAAACAGTTTAATCAACACGAAAAAACAAGAGTCATTATGTACACTGATTTGAAGAGTTTACCGTTCCTATCGAGACATGTGATCCCAATTACCAAATGTTACTTTACTTAGAACGTGCATACTCGGTCGGTAGGTAGCTCAAATACAATTTTGAATATAATTGCTCCAATTATCAGCACTTTAAGTGAAAAATTGCACAAGCTGTTGAAGATACAGCAATTAGAGTACAATATTGCTATAATACAATCGTTCCAATGAAACTTCTGCCCCTGCTCAAGTATAAAGTCAATACACGCAACTCATTGTGACATATGTGAAGGACCTTACGAGAGTGGCGAGATTCACTTGATGGATTATTGTCACTTGACAAGGCTCTATCGTGGGAATTCCATGATGGATATAATCTTATTTACAAGAACCCGGACCACCAAAGCGTAGCTATTTATAATGACACTTGGTATGAAAGCGTTTTTCTTCTTGAATCGTTGGTCGAGCATCGAGATACCAATTCATTCACAGGATAAAACACTGTAGTTTATTCAGGTAAATTCTGGACGATAGGGAATAATATAGGCTAACTCAAAGTTATTGTGAAGTATATTAGGCGCTGTTTTCAAGAGATATAGATTACAATTATATACAGTTTCAGCTTTCTCTGTACATCCCTGAAGAACGGCGTATAATACATCGATTCCGACCAGCTTAAAATCAGTAGTAAATATCATCCTGATGATGAACTCTAACTGGTCTCCCGTAAAGGCGAGTTCCCCTCTGATTATATAGACTTGTTATACCAAATGGGCGAGAGGCAGTTAGCTAGTAAGAATACATTTTACAACGCACTTATAAGCAGTCATATCTGGAAGGAAGAATATGATCATCTATGTCAGATATGGCGTCGGTTCGAGTATAAAACGCTGTGGGATATTCAAATCTCTATCTTTACATAGGTCTGAAGTTATTAGCCGACATCTTTGATAAATTTTGTTTCCTATGCATGAGGAAGTCTAGAATAGAGCTCGAATGGTCCCTTACATCTCCTAACCTAGCATACCATGCATGCACTAGTGATAATAACTAAGGTACGACTTGAATTAATTAAAAACTTTGACATACACACCAATTCATTGAGGTAGCTATCTGGGGCTGGGGGGAGATTTATTTTGTGGGTAATCATCACACAGTGGTAAATAATAGGTATACGGAGTCATTTGACCGTTCCAAACCAGAGTCCTACCTCGTCTATATCAACATAAAATGTATCTAAATTATTTTTCTATGCTCGGTCACCTGCCCTATGAAAAATTCAGATGGCTCATTGAATATGAACTCAGTCAATTAGACGTATGAACGATAAAGAATGGAATGGAGAGGTAAAATATCCTGCAGGTATACCTTGATTATCCTCTACATATACACGATGCTCATTCCTACCTGCCGTTTTCTTCTAACAAAGAGATCCTACCTTCGGGGAAAAACTAGAAACTGCTAACGATGTTAGCCGATAAGTTATTTTACGCGATTCCCTACCGTCATCTAAAGCTATGTGTAGTAAACGGATTGAAATTGACAAGATTCCATAGAGTGTTCAGTTTCAAATAGTCTCCATGGATGACATTGTATATCACCCTTAAAGCAGAGATGAGGAGTAAGGTGACTATTTAGTTTGAGAACTTATTTTTCAAACTGATGAACAATGCCGCATTTGGGCGTCTCAAATCCAACAAGAGGGCCTACCAACAGTTAAACATCACCATTAAGTTAAAAGGAAAGTTTGGGGCAAGTGACCTTATATCCAGCCCCAACTTTAAGAATAGTACGATCGTATCGGAAAAACTGGTTACCATCTAAATGGAATCGTAAGAGATTTACTTTAATATTCCGATCCATGCATGGTTCACTTTATTGGAAATCTCAAAAACGTATCCCGTTAGACAAAATCTAACTGAACATATTGAGTTACGGAAAGGACAATATCTACGTGAGGCCCTAGTCAATAAAGAGGTACTCATTAAACTAAAGGATGAGACTCGAGGTGGAATCATCATCGAGTTCATAGGGCCACACCCAAAAATTTACTCGTTGGCTGTAAAAGGAGACGGCGATAAGCTCAATGATAAAGGGGTCCAGGTTAGTATAATAGGAAGGCCTTCTTTAGAGGACTTCCGTGATTGTCTGACAAACCAAACAATCGTAATAAAATAGAATAATTGGGAGGCCAGGTTTGAGTCACAACCAAGTATATGTTTTCCCCCCTAAATATTTATTATTATTCTTCCTTCATTTGAATGCAGTAGAACTCACCCTAAATTCTACTTTAATTATACATTCCCTATTATTGTAGACACGTGAACAGCAGGGACGGGTAGTAATAGGCCTACATGGTGCACCTAAAACATAGAAACAAATCAGTCGTATACGCTTAGCATTTGTACATTACGAATACAATTTTATTTGTGATACTTAATATTCACTTTTAAGATCACTTGGCCATATCTGTATACGACTTTATCACTGAAGCCCAATTCTAAGAATAGCGTTTCCAATCGATTTAATGATTATTCACGTGTTATTAAAACTTAAATGCTCAACGATTATATAAATTATAGTTCCAATGTAGCAAACTAAATACATCATATATAAATACGTACAACACTTGTTCCTGTATTCATATTTATTTTATTTTATTTTATTTGAATGAAACGCATGAACTATAATTTTGTATATATTTTAAAAAAAACTTGAAATAAGCATGCGATATGTGAAATAAAAACGAAATAAAATTATTGTCACTTCCCGTTTATACGTAGTGATGGCTGCCCACTCCAACCATAGGATGGGGATTGATGGGGAGCACGTGCGTAAAAAATGGTAGAAGACAATGGGTTATTTTCTTTGGACTTATGTTATAAAAACAATATGAAATATAAAAGGATATTTACAAATCGTACAAAATCTAGGTATGAACACTACACGCATGTCTTTATCTTACCCTACAGGTCCATGAGCCCTTTCTCTGGCCTTTTATGCCCTTTAGTTCCTACACGAGGGGTAGCCCGGAACCTTTAACGCGATCTTTACCAAAATGGGTAAACCTAAAAAACAGCCAGGGGTTGTTCCCTGGTAACTTTCAATTACGTCTTTCAACAAGACTGTAGTAAGAATCAACGTGACTACATCATGACTAGACTCTAACAAGATTGTTACAAACTATAACAAAACCTGCCTCTAAAAAAAACTGCAACAAGAATTAAATGTGAGCTAGTTCCTAAAAATTGCACACTGAATTCACCATAAGTATGTGACAATTTCTTGCTCACTTCTTCAAAACAACACATCTAAACACTTACGCGTTCAACTATAACCATTTAAACTGTTGACTCTATATAACACACAACTTTCAATAAGTTTCTTTATTACAACTATAATGAACTATATAAAACTTAGATTACTAATCATGCTACCAGATCCTAACAAAAAATCTTTATTTACCGTGGCTAATGCAATAACTTGGTATAAAATCATCTTCAAGGGCTGATCTTGAGAATGGGCTGGTCCATAACGTGTCTGTACTCACCCCCCACAATACTAACAAACAATAAAACAAATAATACAGAAAATTACACCACTTAGTATACTTGAACCACAGACAAATAATATACCCAGACACTCAACTTCCAGGTTAAAATGGCTGCACTCCTTTTGACAGCTTGAGTCCTTCACCACTAGGATCGCTGCGGTTTGTCCTATCATCACCCAGCGGTGACACTATAGTGAAACCCAGTGTTGAAGGACTCAAGCTGGCAAAAGGAGCTCAGTGAAACCCCCGTAAGGTTGAGAGTCTGTTTCTTGCTTGTCTGTGACCTAAACCATATGCTATAGTGGAGTCCAAAAATAGCCTCCTTCTCTTTGCTGGTGTATTTTTTCTATCAGTTCATCAAAGTTAGATCCAATGCGTCTCCATTTTACTAAGTCTTTTAGGTCTTTACCTAGGTTGGATTCGAACCATAATCTGGATAAATTATCTTGCTAGTTCGACATGATATACCCTAGCTTCGGAATTTAATAAGGTTTATCACTGTACCACAACAATAAGAAGGCTCAATAGTTCAGTCAGTGGCACAATAAGATTTTATTTAACATAAACATAAAAACATACAATACACCGCTTGATCTAGGCTAAGAGCAAACAACATGATGCGTCAATTAATCTTGTCTGCGAGAGAAACTAATAAGCATGGCGCAAATCCTCAATTAATTTACCACCTTAATTAAATAGGATTATTGGCAATATGCATTCAATTGTAATGCAAAATACCTTTCTTTTAAATTTCGATCTATATTAAAGTATGAACAAACAAAATCGGCTCTAGACCACCGTAAAAAGGTTAAAGAACATCAAACAGGCGAAGAGCCAGAAGGATCCAAATGTTCCAGAAATTGCAATTTTCAACGTTTGAAATACATTATTATTATTATTATATTATTATATTATTTAGCACCGCGTCTTACTACCCGTTCGGGTTATACGCTTAAGTAATAATTACGCTAATGGATTAGGAATTGGGAGGGTTGAATTTAGAGGAAGTGAACCCGCATTTGCGTGGAGGGAGAGTGGAAAACCATTTAGGAAAAACCACCCCCAGTTCACCCGACCGAGATTCGAACCTCGATCTCCCCGTCCTCGGCAGTCGGGCTCAACACGACTAGTGCATTAGCCAACTACGCCACCGAGGCGGGTGTTTTAAATACAAATATGATCTACTATCCATAACATAATGTGAGGCCTAGTCAGACATCCTCCCCCTCGTGGGCCTATTTTAAACAGTAAATACAATAGGCCATCTTCAGGAGAAGATGCAGAAACAAGCAATAGATGTAAAAATTTGATATGCGATGAGTATTTACATAACTATCAGCAAAATAGATTTTAATATTTACATTTACCACATACATGTCTGTTGTCTGGTCAAGATCGCCCACGACATCCTACGCAGGCATAGATAAACAAATTTTAAACATGGCCTTCTTTCAAGAAAAGGACACTAAAGGCAATAATGTTATAGCTTTAGATATAACTCATCACTTTCAACATTTAAATAAAATGTATTATTTAAATTTATATTTAAGTATTTAAATATATAATTATGTCAAACGAGACAGGGATGAATATTTATTTATTTTCACTATCCCGATTCCTAGCATGTAGCTCGGACCTAGAGCCACATCTTGAATTGACATTACATCTTTTAGTTTTTTTGGTGTTTTTTTAAGAACCAGAAGGGTCAATTTAAAGACACGAGCAAACTATTAAATAACGGGAATTTATAAATAATAAATATTTTATGTCATAACGATAATTTAGAAAAAGAACGATATACCAACGCACATCTTACCCCTAAACCGTGCAGGAGCAAGTATATCTTTCCCTTCAAAACTACCTCATTATATACAAGAATGCAACAGAAATCTACTACCAAACGTCATCACACTCAAGGACTCAATGAGGAGTGTAGAATCCAAAAAGTCTCCTTATATCGACATGAAATTACTCTCCGTGAAGGAGGGAGGGGAATGAAGTTGTATGGTATGCAGGCAGGGTGGTCAGTTCTACGAGCGTCACTAGCACATTAGTCTATTCATATCTTGAAACGAGTAAACATGTTCGCGTGGTGCATGGATCAAGTTGGTGGAATGAAGTGGCAGCCAGGTAGGTAGAGACATTTTTGTTTGTAGCCATAGTAAATAATGCTACATCACCTGTTATCAATGCGCAATGAACCTTGAGAACTAACCAATAATTTAAATTGATTACTCAAGTCACAATGTGACGCATTTTGTAGTTTATACTCCAGAATTCGAGAGCATTAATGTTACTGAGGGCAAAACTCTTAGTTACGCTTACAAAATAAAAGTAACATAATTTGTTAGTTAGGAAAACATCCACCCTGTGGGCGTTTTTCCTAAAAGAATAGCTTGTTCTAAAATGAAAACTCTTATTTTACAAATAGTATTGTTTAACCTTGACATAAACAAATTATAAACACAATAAGATATAATATTAGCTAATAGCATTATAGTATTGTGATATATTATGGTACTCTGCCTTCTAAATTGCAAAAAAAATAATACAACACTGTTGTCCTAAAATAATTAAGATCCTTACTAATTAGTAAGATCTCATCTATACGCGAGTCCCTGTGTGTTCTACGGAAATTTGTATACTATGGATAATATGCTTATTAAATATCTCTTCCCTCGTAGCTAAGGGTACTTCTGTGACGAATTGCAAACTATCATTTTCCACCAACCCAACACCCCGATAATAATAATTTACTAAACACTTTCATAAAATTGAGTATTGAAGTGTCAAAGTTGTTTATAGGTTGCCTAACGATGGAATGAGTCTGCCTGTTTCATTTATTTTCTTTCTTATTTTTCGTCAAAAGACCGGAACAAAAAACTATGCTTCAAAATATTACTTATGAGTTTTGACACAGCAGCCCTCCTCTTCCACTGCTGCACTTGCTGACCCACTCGTCATTCTACTACTTTACGCAAGGACACAAACTGCTTCCCTTGAAGGATCAAACAAACGTCAATATTCTTGTAAAATAAAACTAAACTTACTGTAAATTTGTGATAAATACGTTATTTTGTAATATAGTGCCCATAACTTTATTTAGAAACAATAAATAGTGCTTAAAACACCCTAATAAATAAGATTTTAACCGTACATTACGTAAGATTATCAATCACGAAAGTAAACTGATCTAATACTTGCCTAGGGAAACATTCTCTCTCTTTCCCCAATGAGGTCCTGACAGACCCGGAAACAAACGATTGACGAAATAAAGCACGAGACCAGCTGGCTGGCCGGTCAATTTGAGAAAGAATGGCTTGCTCTAAGAAATAAGATCTGCTACCTCAATTATTATTTAGTATTATTTTATTACTTTCTCTCTATCTTACAGGTAGAGAAAGTATGGTGATCGTCAAAAAATCGAACTCGAGATTTTGATGAATTTTGACGTTTCATGACTCCCTAAATCCGAAAAAGTGTTTTTTGAATTTCCGTCTGTCTGTCTGTCTGTCTGTCTGTACCTCCAACTAGAGCCTAAACTATTTTACCGATTGAGCTGAAACTTGATATCTAGGGTTTTCATAGGGTTGCCCCGAGGGGTTTTTGGAATTGGATATCAACCCCTAAAATTAAGGGTAGTTTACTGAAGGGAAAAAAGAGAAAAAGTCGATTTTCTCAAAATCGGCTCTAACGATTTTGAATAAATTTCATTTATGAATGTTAATAAATATTCCAAACAAAATGGCTACTCTCAATATTTCGGCAAAATCGCTTTAAGGGCTCCGGTCTGATGCGTAAATTAACATTTTTTATAATAGCTCCGAAACTATTTGAGATATGAAATTACTTAGCATTACAAATATGTATATATTTATAATACAAATATTTTATTCGAAACATATTTTTATAAAATCAATAATTTTCAATCTATACGCAATTATATATATATTTTTAACTTTTTGGACATTAAAGCTTAAGTATTGCGATCGTAAAAAAAACTAACCTGAAATGTTGGTGGATTTCGACGTCTCAAGACCCCCCGAACCCTAAAAAATAGTCTTCGCAATGCCGTCTGTCTGTGTGTCTATTAAAATTTAAAATTAAGGGTAGTTTACTGAAGGGCAAAAAGAGAAAAAGTCGATTTTCTCAAAATCGGCTCTAACGATTTTGATTAAATTTCATTTATAAACATTAATAAATATTCCAAACAAAATGACTACCCTCAATATTTCGGCAAAATGGCTTTAAGGGCTCCGGTCTGATGCGTAAATTAACATTTTTTATAATAGCTCCGAAACTATTTGAGATATGAAATTACTTAGCATTACAAATATGTATATATATTTATAATACAAATATTTTATCCGAAACATATTTTTATAAAATCAATAACTTTCAATCTATACGCAATTATATGAATTTTTTTAACTTTTTGGACATTAAAGTTTAAGTATAGCGACCGTAAAAAAAAAAAACTAACCTGAAATGTTGATGGATGTCGACGTATCATGACCCCCACAACCCTAAAAAATAGTCTTTGCAATGCCGTCTGTCTGTGTATCTATAAAAACTTAAAATTAAGGGTAGTTTACTGAAGGGCGAAAAGAGAAAAATTTTGTTTCCTCAAAATCTGCTCAAACGATTTTGATTAAAATTCGTATCTAGGCATTGATTAAGAATATAAATAAACTAGCTATTTTCATTATCCTATGAAAATTATTTTTAGGGTACTTTACAGAAGCGTTAATTTCCGTATCTCCACAACTATTTGAGAAACTAAACAACTTATCATTGCAAAATTGTAGGACTATTAGAAATAAAAAACTTTTATTTGACATATATTTTTATTAAAGCAACAGTTTCTGAGATATTTGCAAATATATTAATACAATTTTGTGAGCTTTAGTTGTAAACATATACTACTTAAGTCTTAACGCAATAATTCTCCAATGCCATAGAGTAATTAAATATAAGTATCTAAAAAAAGTATGTTATTTTTCCATAAAGCTCTTAGGAGAAATGTTTGCATAGCAATGATCTATCTCCATTTTAGACTCAATAGTCAATATTTACATTTTTTATTGGTCAAAATGTATAAATGAATAATTAAATATCAATGCGATGACTTGAAGATCTGCAACACCTTATAAAATGTTAAAATTTTAACCAGAAATCGAAATTTTAATACGAAGTGTTGACCCTTGTGGAAGACATTAAACTGTTTGAAATGCTCTTAGGTGGACAAAGATGCGCCTCTTTTCTCATTGATTCTTTATCATTGTATATTATTTTATACGTGTTCTTATGTGGAGTGGTGATGATACAATGTACATTATTCCGTTCAGAAATCTTACGAGTTTATAGAAAGAGAGAGAAAGTCTGTGCGGTGCGCCGTACCATTTATTTTTTTAAACAGGATTATTGTTGGAGAAGTTTTTAGTTGAAATAATTTGTTTCAACTTTAGTTTTCTCTTGTTTTCTTTATTTCCTTTTTAATTTTAGGGAAGAGTTGTTTTCGTTGTTTCCATTGAATAAATGCCACTGCTGTATCTACAAAACATTTCTTTTAGCTGTAATAAAGAGGCTTAGAAATTAATAATCTAAGTGTTCAATGACCACATTAAAAAAATAATTTCCTTGATTATTTTGTATGGCTTCTATCAAATCAAACAACTGTTCATGTTCTAACATTAAAGGCGTGAGATCGAAATCTATTTTATTCTAAATTTATTCTCTGACAATACCGGTTTTAGAATACACTACTTGAGATGGTCCCACCTGGACTTGAACCCTGGCCAACCATGTTAACAAAACACATTTAACTAAAAATGACACACGCTTCGGTGGCTACATGATCTAACGCGTGACTCTCATAGTAGACTAGATTGCAGATGACAGCGAGATATAGGTTATAATCTCAGTAGGGTGTGCTAAGGTTTTTCCCCAAAATGGTTTCCACTCTCCCGCCACACAAATGCGGGTACATATGATATAAATATAACCTTCCTAATCCCTAAAACCATTAGCGTAATTAGTATATAAGCGTATAGCCCGAACGGGTAGTAAGACGCGGTGCTAAGGAAAAAATAAATAAAAATGACAACATTTTATAAACACAAACACAAAAAGAATTTTTATCCGAGTGAAAATTAAATACAGTACACTTTATATTAAGAACATTTGCACACACAATAAATAATAAGCTATTTTCTATTCAACATTAATGTTAATTTAACAACTTTAAACTAATTTCATTTTTCCGTTTTCTTTCCGCCCGCGACCTTTACTGACGAATGTCTGCTACATCACCAGTAGCGCTATTGTGGCCGTATCTGCGGTCGTAACGCATATCGTGGTCACGCTATAGAGCCGGTCTCGGAACTGTTCATATCTTTGTCGTCACGAATGCGCGTGTCACTTTTGTCACATATGATTGACTACTCGTGTGTGCTATAACTCCCCAATGCAGCTTGCCGTGTATCCCCTTGCCTCTTGTCAGGATACTTCCTCGGTCTCCCTCAAGGTCGATGTCCGCTTCTGTCCTGTAGCACTGGTTGGACCCTTTGAACACAAATGGATCAAGTCTCTCTATTTTTGTTTACTAGTAATGACAGGGTAGGCGATTGTAGTTTGACATTGACTTTACTTATCATTCCCAAAATTTGATAAGAACCAGTAAACTATTTCTGAAATTTCTTAATGTGCCCTTTCTTCAACAGAACATTGGAGAGGTACGCCCAATCTCCCACCTTGTATTTGGTTTCACTGACAATTTTATCATGTTGGGCTGTGTATTTCAAAAATGATTCATGATTGTTCTCACACACTTTTTTCCAAATGTCATGTAAATGAGTGGCCAAATCCGCTACCTGTTTGTTGCTCATATCACCTGGAGATTTCCTCATGTCTAAAGATATGTTCATCTTTTTCCAAAAATGATTTTATACGGTGATTTTTTTGTGTTCCCGTGTACTTTCATGTTTTACGATATTAACACAAACGGTAAACTCAAGTCCCAATTATTCTCACTAGGATTTAGAAGATGGGTCAACATTCTAATAATGGTTTGATGATCTCACTCTATTCGTCTATTTCCCTTGGGATGTCCTGGAGTTGTTCTTAGCTTCTAAACTATCAGTAATTTACACAACTGTGTTAATAGCTCAGACCTAAAACTACTACCCACAGTTCCAAATTTAAGAAACCACTATGGCAATAAAGCTCTTGCGACTGATTCTGCACTCTGATCTTCTAATCACCAAATAAATATATTGAAAAATGGTCTAGAATGGTCAAAAGGAACTTTCTACCATCATTAGTTTTTGGCACGGGTCCTAATATAACCATTCCGATTACTTTGAAAAGATATTTAACATCAGGTAGCTCTACTAATTTTGTTTGTGTATTCCTCTCAAGGTCCTTTGATTGCAAATATCCCATTCCCTTACATACGTGTCTACATCCTTCCTCCTTGTCGGCCACCAATACTTATTTGCGATCCTAAAGTTGGTCGTCCTTCGTCCTGTATGTACTGCAAGTAAGGAATCGGGGCTTTCCTGAAACACCTCCATTACGCTTCTTCTCGGCACGACGATTGTTGTTAGTCCTTGGCTGATTTTCCTGTAAAGAACATCATATATCTTTTCAAACAATGGTAAATACTGCCATTTACGACACTCCGAATCCTGATTTTGATCCTCCCAAAAACTATCCTCTTGTATAATGTTGGGGACTATAAATTTCCTGGATAGAGCGTCTGATGGGATTTCCCTTATCAATGCGTAACTGTATGGTCATAGCCTGTAAAGCCTTGTTAACACTCTTCTATCCATTTTGCTGCCTCAACAAGGATGTCAGTGGTTTGACAGTTTTAGCAAGATTTGGCACGAACTTTATATAATAGTTATCTAGCCCCATAAACGACTGTACTGCTTTTACTTTATTTATAGAAGGAATATCTCTCACTGCTCCAACAACTATGGTATCCGTTCTAACTTCATAAGGTGAAATAATGTGTGCCAGATACTCCGTCTCACTCGTCGCAAATCTACATTTACACAAGGAAAGATATAAATGGGCATTTTTAAATTAATACGTCAACGCTTGCGTAGGGCTCAATCTTCTAAAGACCGTTTCCATCATCCTCTGTAACGTAGTGGGTCCACCTTGCAGTCCAAATCGAAGTCTTAAGAACTTATAGAGACTCCTGTGGGTGTAATGAAGGACGTCTTGGCTTGGTCTCATGGGTGCACAATAGTATCATGCAGTCAAATCTAGTATCGTAAAAAATGTTCATGATCCCAATCTATCAATAATCTCTACTATGTTCGGAAATTGATAAAAGTCAGGCGTGGTCACAGCATTTATTTTCAGTAATCAACACAAAACCAATCATTCTACCCACCTCTCGTTAATTTATTTTGGACAATAACAATGGGCGTAGTCCAGGGGTCATCTTGTGGCTCTTTTGGTAGAGTGAACCCTGCTGCTTACTGCTCTTCAACTAAGTTCTGTACAAGTTTTTGCTGGCTATAAAGCATTTTATAGGTTATGTGTTATTAGTCTGGAACTTCTTGTATGAATCCTATGCTGTGCCAATGGTATGATGGGTGGATTTGTTTGATCTCTAAATATCTCTTGATAACTTTTCAAAATAGGTTCTATTTTTCCTCTCTGTTCTGGCAATAGGTGTTCAAATTTCTCCGAAAAAACTATTTATGTTTTGACAGCTGCCTTAGTGCGTTAATATACTGATATAATACTACTTTTTAGCTTAGGCCTTTTTATTTTATTTATTGAAACCACTGGTCCTTTTTCCAAGCCCTGCACGTTCCTTTATTCAGATGACTCGCTGCCTAGCGCTATCATGTCCTCATGACGTATGACAGATAACTACTCAAGGGGGACCCAGCTCGGTTGCTTAGTTAGCTAACGCGCTGGTTTTGTGTTGAGCTAGACTGCCGAGGACGGGGAGATGGAGGTTCGAGTCTCACTCAGGTGAACTGGGGGTGGCTTTTCCTAAATGGATCTTCACTCTCAATCCACGCAAATGCGTGTTCACTACATCTATGCTCAACCTTCCCAATTCCTAACCCATTAGCTTAATTAGTAATTATGCGTATAAACCAAACGGATAGTAAGACGCGGTGCTAAGTATTATTATTATTATTATTATTATTATTATTATTATTATTATTATTATTCAGGGGGATCTCTGAGTCAGGGCTGCTTAAGTTGCTAAGACACACTGACTGGCACGCTACAACGACCTTCCTCAACAATGACGTCACTCACTTTACGTTGAACACACACGTGGCTGATCATTTAAATACCCATTTGTGACTGTTGGCTCAATTAGGACGTGCTTTATATGTCCTTATTTTCTTGGTAGCTTGATTGGAACCTGAATTAATTATTTAGTGCCTGGAAGAAATTTTCTAGTTGCAACTAAATACATGGGGATTCGAAAATTGCTTGCGGCACATGAAGGAGGGCTTTATCACTCCCCTTTCTATGACTGCTTCTAACCATCTTCAAACTTCCTATTTATGGGGTACTTTCGTTTCCCTAGTTAGATAGTCTAATCTAATAAATTATTATTATCAAATAATTTATTAGAAAATCCATGCCCAAAATTCCACCCTTACGGGAATTTTCTCTGCCGTCTCAAACTTGAAATTCCATCCGGTATGACTCGTCCCCTATCTTCAAACTGTATCTTGTTTCCCCGAGATTCTGCAATTTGTGAACTGACAGGTCCGAGATTCCAAATCCTAGTTTCTTAAGTTCATTAAACCACCTGTTCTTTATCCACAACATTGATATTTCCACCCTGTCAATCAAAAAACGGCACCTTTCTCCCTAGTACTCACCCAACAACACGAGTCAATTTGTGCCTTTTACATCGCCTAGAGCTACAGAAGGAACTATACTTATTGGGAAATGACATAAGTGGCTGTGCCAGCTCCCTTCACAGTAAAGTTATTCTGTTGCTTCTTTAACCTACTTTACCTTATAAAATTATATATTTTACCACAGTTGAAACAAGTTTTTCTTTAGATATATTCTTTTAAATCCGTCCTATCTCCATATTTTTGACAATTCCTAGCTAAGTGCCCTCCTTTCTTACATAAGAAACACTTATTTTCCTTATTTATTTCAAAAAGTCTCCTAGGGTTGCTCTTTTCTACCTTCCTTTGTCTATGGTCTGCTTCTCACATATTAATGGCGGCTTATATTACCTCTTGGAATGTATAAGGCCTTGCTATACGGGTCAATTTCCCTAGTTCTCCAGAAATCCCTTGAAATTTGAAAACTTGGCAGTTGCAAAATCATCCCCTAGCTCGTACGTGTTGATGTTCATTTTTTATGAAACGTTCAGCAAATTTATCTAAGCTTTCCCCTGGCATTATTAGGGATGTGGTATCGAAAGAAAAGTATCGATACTGTGCTCATTAAAAGTATCGGGAGAAAGATATCGATATCGATACCGTAACTACTACGGATGGCCCATGAGACCATGACCTTGAGTTAGAGTGTAAACACGTGACGTCACTTGGGGGTCTGTTGTCTATACACCGTTTTTGCTAAGAAGGGAGAAACTTCTCATCCTGTGAGGCATAGTCCGTTTTCGCTAAGGGAGAACTAAACTTCTCAGGGAACCCCACTTCCGCCGATGGGTCAAAACACTTTTCTGTATACATCGCTTTCACTAAGAAGGGGTGAGGTATTTCTCATCCTCAGATATAGGCTCAGGCTATTTCATTATGAATTAGTTCCTTCATACCAAGAACGATCTATATTTTCGTCTATTTCCCATGTGAGGTATAGTCCGAAGGTCCAAATTGTCAATGTAAAAATCCGCTTCTCATCCTCGGAAATTGCCCTTACTTCCGCCTCGCCCCCTGCCCACGCCCCTGCCCCCCGCTCCCCTCCCAGGGCTCCATAGCTGTAAGGATGTTGATAGGTATCAGTTTAGCTATTAGTTCCTTCATACCAAGATCGGTCTATATTTTTTCTCAATTATCGAAAACAGATATTGCCTCAGGCAGCCCATTAAGCTTAGGCTATGAAGAACCATACGTTGTTTTCGCTAAGAAGGGAGGATGGGAAACCACGGACCGTTTTCGCTAAGAAGGGAGACTGTACATCGTTTTCGGAGAACTAAACTTCTCAGAGAACCCCATTGGGTCAAAACACTTTTTTCCAGGTGTGTTAATAGAGGGAGCATTGACACAGCTCTTGGGGCTCTAAGAAACTAAACACTATTGTCATAATGTATTAATATAAATTAAGACCCTTTTAAAACAAATGAAAGATGAAAAATATTTAAACGTAAAGCATATTGAAAAGAATATACAGGAATAATGAGCAAGTAGGATGATTCGCAGAATGTAAGAAACTTACGTCTAGGTTGCGGTGATTTTCTCATCATATTATTGAGAAATTTGTGGTCACTTCCTTTAAAACATCATTAGCCAGCTCTTATGTTCTGAAATTAATACACGCTAAAGAAAACTAAAGTCAACAAGCAGTTGTCGGAGTTGAATTGAAAAAGGAACATAGACATACATGTACTTAGCAGTTTATATCATTTTAACCGCAAGGTAAGGAAGTGTGGAGAGAGTTAGTGATGATGGATTAAGTACGGAGTAGTTTTTTGAGTTATATGCACAGTTACTTGCCTACCCCTTAAGGGAACGGCGTGATGTGTGTATATGTATGTGATATATGTGATGTGATGTGATGTATGTGATGTGTGTAATGTGATGTGTGTATGTGTGTATGTATGTATGTATGTAGTGTATGTATGTATGTATGTATGTATGTATGTATGTATGTATGTATGTATGTATGTATGTATGTATGTATGTATGTATGTATGTATGTATGTATGTATGTATGTATGTATGTATGTATGTATGTATGTATGTATGTATGTATGTATGTATGTATGTATGTATGTATGTATGTATGTATGTATGTATGTATGTATGTATGTATGTATGTATGTATGTATGTATGTATGTATGTATGTATGTATGTATGTATGTATGTATGTATGTATGTATGTATGTATGTATGTATGTATGTATGTATGTATGTATGTATGTATGTATGTATGTATGTATGTATGTATGTATGTATGTATGTATGTATGTATGTATGTATGTATGTATGTATGTATGTATGTATGTATGTATGTATGTATGTATGTATGTATGTATGTATGTATGTATGTATGTATGTATGTATGTATGTATGTATGTATGTATGTATGTATGTATGTATGTATGTATGTATGTATGTATGTATGTATGTATGTATGTATGTATGTATGTATGTATGTATGTATGTATGTATGTATGTATGTATGTATGTATGTATGTATGTATGTATGTATGTATGTATGTATGTATGTATGTATGTATGTATGTATGTATGTATGTATGTATGTATGTATGTATGTATGTATGTATGTATGTATGTATGTATGTATGTATGTATGTATGTATTATATGTATTCATCCGCGATTGTTTTCACAGTGTCTATTTAATAAACTATTTTAATAAACTAGATTTATGATGGTAGGGAGACTGGGGATTGAATCCCGGGTGGCTATATTTAAGGGGAATTTCCCTACATGGTTTATCACTCTCCCTCCACGTAAATATAGGTACATATCATACGTTCTACATTGCTCATCCAACCACCCCCCTCACTCACATTTAGAGTAAATATGCAACGAACACCTTGCGTTGTAATAAGACGTTGTACACAGAATAAAATATAAAATATTAGCAAAGCTAATCTTGTTATGAATAATTTGTATGTATGTGATTTCATTATATTTTGTTGATTAGCGGGGTAGGAATAATAAGGTTGCATTTAGAGGAAATATACCCACATTTGCTTGTAGGTAAATTAGGAAACTATTTTGGAAAAAACATCCTAATTCCAGCCATCTGGGGTTAGATACCATAAACTTACCATCACAGTAAAAACATACAAGACTGACGTCCATGTCCACGTGTTCACCAGTGTTGGTAATTTTGCATAGCTATATTTACATTAATCGGGAAAGAAAAAATATCTTGAAATCAAAAGCTAAAGTATATCCAATTTAAACTCTTCAGTATCTTTAAAAAATTTGATTTATTTTATCATAAAGCTCATATAGTACCAGATCCGGACTAAGATCGACCTACCTTCATCTGTTATTTGAATAAGAGGTATAATTTTTTTTATAAAAGTTAACATATAAACTGATAAGTCGCGCCTAGGTTGCCTAATTATATCCTGGACAGGCTACTCTTGGTTAAAGACAATTTAATTAGATTTTTTTTCGATCACTCCCTCATTTGTTATTTCGTTAAATTTAATACCAATCGAAAGTATAGGACATAAAAAAAAGGAAAAAAAATAGGTTGCCTATCTTTTGCTTGGCACCACTACCAAGTTTCCAAGTATAAACAGGTGAGTTTGTATTATTAATTTACCCTCATATGTTATTTAATTAAAGTATAAATCAAAATAAAGGTAATTTATTTGTCAATACGATGGTATTAGGTTGCCTAAGAAATGTTGTCCAGACTCTTGGTTGTCGAGGTTTTATATATGAATGTGAGAGTAAAGAGAGGGGCGTGACAGAGAAGCACTGCACGCACTACTCCATGCGATAGAGAAGGACGGAGAGTGGCAAGTGTGAGTAAGGCAGCCGTTGAGTGAAAGTGAGTGCGCATGCTCTTTTTTCCGTGCGATAGACAAAGACATCTCTACCATCTTAGTGAGGATCTTAGACTAATAGGTACTCCAACAGCGATGCAATAGAAAACAAACGCATAACGTAATTTAAATGCAGGCTATGCCATATTCAGATGTCCACTTTTTTTTAGCGTCCATACAAGAGTTAATATGCTCTAATGTGCATTTCATAGATCCACACGTAGCCAATAACAACCTCTACAGTTTTAATAATTCCTTTAATTAGTTTATTAAGAACTTGGTTCTAAGCTGAAGCTTGATCTGGTGTGTTCTGTTTCTCGTTCACTTGCCGAAGAACTGTGAAGTAGGAAAATGCCAATCGCATCAGCTGAAAACAAACAAATTCATATACATTGTTGAAGATATTTTTCAACCTGGTTCTCCTAAATGATTTTGCATCCCTTCCCCCACTCAGAGGCTATGTTACTTTTAATTTCACCTACTTCTTTCCTTTATTAGACTAATTTAAAAATAACTAAAATATGTTTATATAAGCTACAAAAAAAATGCTTCGGAGTTTATATCTAACTTATAAACAACAACTCTCATGTGTCATTTTGAATTTTAATTTTAATAAGGCGGTGACCTGGTGGTCTAGGGGTAAGATGTCAGACTTATGTGCTAAGGGTCCGGGTTTCAATCCTCGGTCCCGGCACAGATTTATCTGATTGCCAAACCCTTCCTTCACCTCTGACAAGATGTGTATTAATCACAACTTGTGAATGTGAGGAATGCCAGGCCTCCACCGTGGTTCGGATTCCACGTTAAACTGTAGGTCCTCCATTTCATTCCACAATCACCCTACCATTGCACATCAGCGTATGTGCGTATAACCCGAACGGGTAGTAAGACGCGGTGCTAATAATAATAATAATAATAATAATAATAATAATAATAATAATAATAATAATAATAATAATAATAATAATAAGAGTTTTTTTAACAAGAAACTAAAAAAAAGTATATTAATGGAATTTTGTTCTGATTTGATTTGTTGTCGATAGATACTTTTTAGTATAACTTTGTCACTAGAGGTAACACAATTATTTATGTTGAATAGCTATAAACATACTCAGCAATATAAGGTAGCTTATTAGTTTTTGATATAAATAGATAGTGGAAAAACGTTGATGAAGTGTCGTTATGCCAAAATAAGTTTTAGAGAATTGATTCTCAACCTTTTTACCAGGGTGTGACCTTTTGACAAATCTCCTATTTTTCGCGATACCCTTGGTATAAAACATCTTTATTCCCAGATATCATAAGTTACAGATACCCTTAGAAGAGGGCATACATAAAATACAAATACTTTTTAGTTATGAATAAGTTACTGTAGTAACAGTAAATTAACATTTACTTACTTATTTAGGCCTACTGACTAATGCACCCGGAACTCGAAAATTCATTGCCGCACTTACAAAAGTACACTACCTATCCCTAGCTTGAGCTAGTTCTATCCAGTTCCCCTTATTTCACCTTATCTCTATCTTAGGCTAGTTCTATCCAGTCCCCCCTCATTACACCCTATCCCTGTCTTGAGCTAGTTCTATCCAGCCCCCCTCATTACACCCTATCCCTAGCTTGAGCTAGTACTATCCAGTCCCCCTCATTACATCTTATCTCTTTCAGGTCCATTCTAATGTTATCCTCCCATCTTCGTCTATGTGTTCCCGATAGTATCTTCCCATTGGGTTTGCCAGTCAATACCTTGCACACGGTTCTAAAATTTCCCATTAGCGCTGCATGTCCTGCCCACCATAATCTACGAAACTTGATTATCCTAACAATGTCTTGTGATGAGTACAGATTATGTAACTCACCATTATGTAACCTCACCCAGTCCCCAGTATCCTCATCCCTTTTGGAACCAAATATCTTCCTAAGCACCTTGTTTTCGAACATCCTAAATTTGTTTTCAACATTTAAGTTAAGATAGCACGTTTCATACCCATCGAGAACAACCGGTAAAACTATTGTTTTGTGTATTCTGTGTTTTACTGTTTACTGTTTCCTTGAAAGCAGGAGAGATGTTAACTACTTACTGACCAATGACCGAGTAATATCATGCATTTCCTGACTGTATTATTTGTCTAATTTCCTCTCTTTTATTGTTATCGCTAGTTTAAATTGTTCTTAAACATTTAAACTCATTAACCCTGTCAAATTATATGTTGTTCGAGGTAATCTCTAAATTAGCATCCCCAATCTGTGTTCTCTGTGCGTTCACATACTTAGTCTTTTCAGTGTTTACTTCTAAACCTATTTCCTTACTAACCTATAATAATATTTTTCTGCATTTCTTGCAGCAGCTTCATCTACTATTACCTAACAAAGCTAAATCATCTGCACATCCAAATAGCTGCATTGTACCGTCTAATATCAACTCTTCCCTACTCTCTTGCATTACCTTAATATACTCTAAGGCTAGGTTAAATGTAGTGAGGAAAGTACAACTCCTTCCTTGTTTCAACCCATTATGTGTTTCGAAAGTATCTTCTGAGTGACATCCAACCCCGTACCCTGCCACGCGTATCAGTCGAATATACCTCAATTAGCTCGACAAGGTTTTTCGGTATCCCAAACTTAACTGAAATTTCATATAATTTATTTAACTTATTTTAACTGAAGCATTTTTAAAATGTATGTATAATTGATGAACCGTCACCCGTCATGTTGTATTTTCAATTTTTTTCCCCGAATACTTGCGGAATAGTAAAAATCTAATCCGTTGTTGATCTATTTCGTCGAAATCCACCACCGATGTTCCCCTGAGCATATGACGTCAATTTCATTAAAATGATGTTAGATACAATCGTACCGCATGTTGGTAATTTATTAGACCAAAAATATTTTGTAGTGCAATACTTGACAACTAAATTATAAATGTTTTCAAATTTTAACGCCATCCCCATCAAAATCAATTAGTCTAAAGGCTGTATCCTTTTACTCTCTATTTACCACGAGTATTAGAAGAGCCAATCCAGGACAGGATAGAGAAGGCACGACTAGGATGGTATGGACATGTGAGAGAAATGGAAAGGCAAAGGATGCCCAGGAGGATGTTGGATATGGAGGTGAGGGGTGGGACGCCGAGAGGAAGACCAAGAGACAGATGGCTGAAGGGAGCAAGGAGGAGTGTGAAGGGGAGAGGAGAGGACTGGGCCAAGGTGGGGGGGGAGGGTGTGGGGAGGAAAGAGGTAGTGGAGAGACTTATGTTCCAAACAGATCCAGCCAGTGGTTGAAAGCTGTTCATGATGATGATGATGATGAGTAGAAAGCTTACCTTGCTTGGTTCCATTATGTTGTAGCTTATAAGATAGGGTCATAGATTAATCAGTCAAGGTAAGGCTGTTTTATTGCACACTCCGTTTACTCTGTAGGTTTGGGTCCGCGATCAGAGTACTCGACTCAATGTCAGGCTATCAATGTTTTTAATATATAAACCCTCGCTGTAGTTCTTAGCCTAGTATTTATCATTTGACTCGCCTCAGTAAATGTCTCCACCGAGAGGATGTAGAACTTCCCTCCTGTCATCCTGATTGGTACTTGTGTTCTATTGATGAGAAGTCTTAGTGACTTTTTGAATGATTGGTCTGCGTTGACCCAGTCACATTTAGCGGCGGCGTCCTGCACGCTCTCTCCCTGTGATCAAATTTAGTCAGTAAATAAAACAATTTATTAGGCTAAAATATGTGGAACTTTTACTTTAATACAGAATAAGTTTGAAAACGTTATTAATAGAGAAAGTCGGGTTAACATTATTCTTTTTCGGTCACAATTATGTTGTTACATAGGCTTATAACACTTATTTTACTCTCTTCTTTTTACCAAACGTCTTTAATTGAAATAAATATATTCAGTGGACTCAGAACTTCTATTGGTTAATGGAATGTTTAGAATAAAATTACTATAGTGGAGTGGATTTTTTCTGGGAATTTCAGCCAACAACACCAAGTAATGATTAAGTCTGCTAGTACCCGCTTCATTGGCCACGAGTTCTAACGCGCTACTCTCGCAGTAGGCTAGATTTCCTATGATGGGGAGAACGAGGTTTGAATCTCGGTAGGGTGGACTGAGGATGGTTTTCCACTCTATCTCAATGCAAATGTGAGTAATTTATAAATCTTCAACTACAAATGAGTGATTAATCAAGATCAAGAGTTATCAGATAACGCAGTAACCTTCGACTCCGGAGGGCTTTATTCTGTTAATAGTACAATCACAATTGTTTAATAAGAACAGGTATCTGACTTTCCACACTAATGAATCGTTTCTCAGATATCTACTTCGACCCTTCAAATCCTGCAGGGTTTTCAGTGGTGGCGTCACTCATAAAAACGTCAAATAAAGATCCCGGCCAAAGTACGAGAAAGGCTTCGTGAGCAGGACGGTTATAATTTAAACATTACCGTTGTAAAAACTTTTCCACGCAACAGGTACGTGGTGTACAGCATGAAAGATCTATGGCAAGCTGATCTCAAAGCTATGGGAAGTTTCAACAAATACAATATCAGAGCAATGTAAAGTACTTGCTCAATGTCATCGACGTGCTTAGCAAGATCGCTTGGGTGAGGATGTTTTCCTCCATAGCTGGGAGTGTCGCGAGGGATGCCTTTAAGCACATTTTCAAACAAAGTGAACGCAAACTTCTAATTTTACAAACAAACAAGGGGACAGGCACACGTCATGACTTGTACGGTAATTTCTAGAAAACAAGGAAAGTATTATTACACAAGCATTAATCCGGATGTGAAGGCAAGTGTCGTTGAATGATTCCACAGAATTCTAAAGAGGGGCATGTGGCACTCTTTTACCAACACAAAACGTATCATTATGTAGACATTCTTTCAGACTTCATCGACGCCTACAATTATGACCAGACTCCAGACTCATAAGCATGATCTAATGCACCCTGAAGGGGTGCACGGGAGCAAATTCCAACACGTACCAACCAATTGGTCACACCATGTGGTTTTCGGGAAATTCTCAGACGGGTTGTCGCATTTCGCGAAGTTAACTGAAACAAACAAACGCATATTATTGATTAATATTATTGGGGAAAAAGAAAAATTTTGGAACCGACTAAGAGGTTTTTAGAGTTACGTGCGGAGACACTACTCTATGGGGGGCTGTGTGAGAGCCTCCCAAACCACGTTTGTCACATCTCGCTTATCCGAGCAGGGCTTTGGGACGTCGGTGGCACCCTCCAGGGTCGATGACGTAATTCCCAAGCCCCTGGATAAGAGGATTGGTGGCACCGGGAAGTCTGTCGTAGAAGGACTGCGCCAGATTCCGGAAGTGGTCCTTGATGGTAGGCATATCCAGGTCTCGGTGCAGACTCACATTCCGAACGTACCAAGGTTCGTCCACAATGATCCTCAGACACTTGCTCTGGAATGCCTGCATCCTCCTCGTATACGTGTCCGCCAGGTGGCCCCAAGCGGGACACGCATAGTCGAGGATCGGTCTGAGCAGCTGCTTGTACAGTGTCAGACCATTCCTAGTAGACAGGGCGCTACGCCTGTTAAGCAGTGGGCCTAGGATTCCCAGTCTTTGCTTCGCCTTGGTCAGTCTCTCGGTGCAGTGAAGTCGCCAGGTCAGCTTGGTGTCCAGCGTAAGTCCCAGGTACTTAGCACTGTCCGCCCATCTGATCTGTTCTCCGAACAGCCGGAGTGGGGCCGGCCTGTAGAACTTTCTTTTCCATGTGAAGGGCACTGCTGTACTCTTCTCCACGTTAATACTCGTTCTCCAGGTAGTCAGCCACCCCTCCAACTGCGTCAGGTGCGTCTGGAGTCGCCTCTCCACCAGCTGCCCTCGCCACGACTCCGCTACTAGAGCCGTGTCGTCCGCATAAATTGCTAACTTGGTGTCTGGGGATTTCGGAATGTCGTTCACATACAGACTGAAGAGCACCGGGCCCACGTGGGAACCCTGCGGCACTCCAGCCCAGATGCTTCTGACCTGGGATGTGGCGTTCCCAAAGGTAGTGGAGAAGGTCCGGTTGGATAGATAAGATTGAACAATCTTAACTAGGTAGAAGGGAAGGTTCAAGGAGAGGAGTTTGAAAAGGAGACCTTCGTGCCAAACAAGGTCGAAGGCCTTTGCCACGTCGAGAAAGACAGCACCAGTCAGCCTGTTGATGTTGAAGTTCCTCGTGACCTGCTCCACGAGCCGAACAAGTTGATGAGACGTAGCGTGTCCTGCCCGAAAGACGAACTGCTCATCCACCAAGATGCCCACCTCGCGAACATGTCGGGTCAGTCTCGTCAGCAGAAGTCTCTCGAACAACTTGCCCAAACAGTCGAGCAAGCTGATCGGTCAGTAAGACGAAGTTAGGGCCGGTCCTTACCCGGTTTATGGAAGCAGAGGACGTTGGCGTGCTTCCAGAGCTCTGGGAAGTGACTCAGGAGCAGGACGGCGTTGAATAACTCCACGAGGAAGTTAATCGCCTCCAAGGGCAGCTTTCTGAGGACCGCGTTATTGATGCCGTCGCGTCCAGGGGCCTTGTTTAATCTTAGAGCGGCTAACGCCCGCGACATTTCTGCCGCCTCCGTGGGTTCAGGTTCATCCAAGGGTCTGTACGAGACCGCTGCGATGACCTGAGCCACGTGCCCAATGTGCACCGGGTCTGACGGGTCGTCAGTCGGTACAAATTGCGCCTCTAAGTGCTCATCGAGAGCATCGGCCTTCTCCTGGTCGGAGTTGGCCACCCCGTTGCGACCTACAATAGGCGGCCTTGGTGCGGGAACCCGCATCAAGTTCCTCGTCATGCGCCACAGGGACCTGTCCTGTACGCACAAGCTCTCAATCTTGTCCTCCCAGACACTGTTCCGGTATTCTTTGACCATCTCGCGAACCGCATGGACTTTGCGGCTCCAGTTGACCTTGTCTACCGGGTCCCTCGAGGTTTGCCAAGCCTTCCTCAGCCAATTTTTCTCCCGGACGTGCCTGAGGATAGAATCGAGCAAAGAAGCCTGTGGCGCCCTCTTAGGACGGTGCCTCGGCGTCGAAGCTTCGAGCGACCCCTTGATGGCGGAAGTTATGAACTCCGCACCGCGATCGATTTCTGCTGCTGTTCGAAAGGTAGGAGTGGGTCCCAACCTCTCTCTCAGCACATTCGTGAACCTGTCCCAGTCAGTGCGCTTAAGGTCAGGTTTTTCGGGGGTCTATGATGGACACCGCGCGTCCCAAGTTCACAAAAACGGGGTTGTGATCCGAGTCTAGCTAAGCTAGAGACTTCAACACCAACCGCCTTCTGATCCCTCTGGAGACAACGAGGTCGAGGACGTCTGGGAAGCCAATGGGATTGAGAGGGAAGTGGGTAGGGGTCGGGGGACCGGAAGCCACCAAGCCGTGTAGATCTATGACGTCGCGGAGCAATCCGCCGCGAGCGCACATAATCCTAGAGCCCCATGAAGGGTGCTTAGCGTTGAAGTCACCACCGATTAAAACAGGCGTGGTACCTCGAAGCAGCACCTCCATGTCAGCCCTCGTGGCCTGGTTGAACCGGCGGTAGGGAGGGAAGTAGATGGAAATAAGACGCACTGGGCCGGTAGAGGTCACCAGTTGGATAGCCATTGCTTCCATGTGTTGGAGGGGAGGAAGAGAGACGACGGCATGGCCAAGGACCCTTCGGACCAGGACCGCCGTCCCACCCCTTCCCACATCCCCCACTCGGTCACTCCGATGGAAGATGAACTCCGCCAACAAGAACCTCACTGTGGAGCGCAAGTGGGTTTCTCCCAACAGCATTACGTCGACGCGATGCTTTGCCAGGAAACTTTCCAGCTCAGCCTTCTTCCTCGCGACTCCGTTTGCGTTCCAGAGTGCGACCGTGAGCTCCTTCAGCACTGGGGGTCCTCTATTCGGGTGCGCTGCCATGGGAGACCAGGTAGAGGATGATATGCTCCATGACCAGGTGGCCACGGTTACTCCTCGGAGACTCCTGGACCTTCCTCAAGAGACTCGATGAAAAGTCCCAAGGATCCAGTCCCGGAATCTCCTTGAGAAGCTCAATACAAATTTTGAGCTTTGTAGCATCATCCTCAGGGGTAGGGTTGGGTGTGGGGGTGGCAAGGTTGACAGGGGTTGGAGTGGGGATTGGTAGGAAGGGGTTGGAAGGATGAAGGGGCTTGGGGAGGGGGGTGCGGGGTGCAGGGGTGGGTCGAGAAGGGTTTGGGAGAGGAGCGGTCTTGGACGGGTCCTCACCGAAAGGGATGAACCGGATGCAAACGGTTCAGGTAGAGTGGCTTTGGCAGGTGCCTCGGCCTGGGATGGAGGGGTTGGTCTCACTGACAGCGCACTGGCGAAAGATTGCACCAGCGGCTTTGGCTTTGGAGCTGGAGTCACGGTCGCCTTCCGTAACGCAACGTGCCCCGAGGGCTTCTGGCCTTCACTTAGGCCATCCGTCCTCCCTTCGTTAACCTTGGAGGCCCGTACTGTCCCTGCCGCCCGCAAGGACTTGTACGTGGGACACCCACGCCACGCCGAGGAGTGAGCTCCTGAGCAGTGCAGGCACTTCGGTGGAGATCGTCTCTCCTCCGGGCACCCGCCCCTCTCGTGGTCACCACCACAGAACCCACACCTAGGGTTAGCGCGGCAATCCCTCCACACATGCCCAAACCGGAAGCAGTTCTTGCACTGCACCGGGCCTCCGGGAGACTTGTACTTCTCCACCTTGACGCGGAGCCCACACAGGACTGATATGGAGTACAGCCTTGCGGTTTGCTCCCCGGGAGTCAGAGAGACAACGAAGTTCGGCAATCGTTGCCTTTCTCCAGTCCTCTGGTCCCGTTTCCACTGGGAGAGCATCTGGGTTATAGATTTCACGGGGAAACCCATCTCCGCCAGCTCTTCCTGGATGTCGTCAGGGCTTGTCCGAGTCAATAGTCCCTTCACCACGACCCTGACCAGTCGCTCCCGTCCCAGCTCGTAGGACCAATGCTGGATCCCCAATCTCGGCAAGAACTTCTGGAGGGCGCGGTAATCTTCCTCCGACCCGCACTGGAGGCGCACTCGATCCCCCGGCTGCCTGACTGCCTCCACAGGCTCTCGAACCTTGGTTCGAATGGCCCTCGCCACTTTGGAGTAGTCCTCCACATCACACAAGATGATGGGAGGGATCTTCCCCTTGGCTTTGGGAGCCGGCCCAGAACCACTAGTACCAGGCTGAGGCGAGGCACGGCTTGTGTTTTTACCCTTTGGTTTCCGCCGCTTCTCGCCTTTGGTCAGCGCTGGCGCACCCTGGCCCGGGCCACCGTTGTCCCCACTCTCATCACCAGAGCTACCGCCTAAATGGTTAGGGTTGCCCCCCGGTAGCCTCCTGGTGTTGCCGGCCTTACCCCTTCGGCGGGGTCTTACGGTCTGAAACCCTTCAGACTCATCATCCGACCCCTGGCTCGACTCGTCACGCATCAACGAGAGGTCTGGTCCTGAAGACAGTCCCTCCACGTCCACGGACTCGCTCGAGCTGTCAACACACGGGAAGCGTGTGACCCGGTCTTCAGAATCTGAAGAGAACTCAGCCGGGCGTTTTTTACCTGCCGACACCCCTTGTCGGAGGTGTCGGAGTTGACGCGGGCTTGTGAGGCCCTTGCGTTAACGCGTGCGTCAGCGCCGCTTGCCGCGGTCTTTACCGGCGACAGATGGCTTGGCTCCCCCTGGTCAGGGCTTCCGTTGGCACCATTAGGTTTCCACCCATCGTGCTGGCGGGAGCTTTTGCCGTCCATCCCGATTTGCGGGCTGGTGGCCCTGAAAAGGGCCTCCAGTACTTCTTGGCTGCCAGCAGCACGCTCACCTCCTGTAGTCGGAGGGGCCCCGCTGGACACTCCCGCATCCGCATTGCTGCCGACGCTTTGCTGGGGGCCGGCGCTGGTCAACGGGCCTAGACCCGAGGACGCATCGCCGGATGCCCCGGTGGTTCCACCAGCGGCACGCTGCCCTCCTGAAGTCGGAGGGGCCCCGCTGGCTTCCCCTTGGCCATCTGCGCCCACCTCACCGGTACTTGGTGAGGTCACGCTGGCCGACGTGTTGGCCCTAGAAAGGGCCGAATCGTCACCGACCGGTGACTCTAGCTGGGCTCGGTCAGCGGCACGCTCACCTCCGGTAGTTGGAGGGGCCCCACTGCTTACACCCGGTGGGCTGGTCAAGCCAGCCCTGTTGGCCCTAGAAAGGGCCGATGCCTTGTTGGCCCTAGAAAGAGCCGATTCGTCTCCCGAAAGAGACTCCCGCTTGCCTCGGCCAGCGGCACGCACGACTCCGGGAGTTGGAGCGGCCCCGCCGGCTTCGGCCTCGCCTGCCGGCTTGTTGCCCCTCGAGAGGGCAGCTATCGCTAAAGCCTCGGCCTTCGGGCTCGTGGCGGACCACTTGCCACCCGGCGTTAGCTCCTTCCTGACCGGAGGGGCCTTCAGTCCCCGTGAACGGAAACCTTCGACTCCCCCTGCCTGAACGGGCAGCACAAGCCTGCTACTGGCGGCGGTTCCCCCGACGCTCGCCGCCAGCTTCCTCCGACTTGGGGTCGGTCGCTTCCCGGGCCCGGGATTCTTCTTTGCCTCATCCGGAGGTCTTCTCCCGACCCCGACGCCGACACCTTTCTTCACCTTCGCAGACGGCTCCACCGTAGTCGTAGAATCAGCAGACGCTCAGGAAACGCTCGGAAGGCTCGGAACACGTAAGGGAGGCAGGACGACACCTTGCACTCCCATCTACAATTATGAAATACATTTCAGTATCAAGATAGAGCCTGCCGACGTTATAGAGAACAGCGTGTTCCAATTCAGAGATAACTTATATGGCAGTTTTCGCCCAAACCCGCGTAGTAAACTAAAATTCAAAGTTGGGGACGTGCTAAATATGAGCAAATCCAAAATTCTGTTTGAAAAGGGATAGGAGAGCAATTGGAATGAGGAGATTTTCATAGTCACAAGAGTTTTTCTGTGACAACCTCTTTTTGATAGATTGACCAATTTTGATGGCGAGGAGGGGAAGGGAATATTTTACGATCCTGAATTGTAGCACGTATGTCTTCCCAAAATTTTAAAGTTTAGTAAAATTATACGTGCCAAGGATAAAGGCGCCAGAAAGAAAGTGTAGGTGCAGAGGAAAGCTTACCCCTCCAAGTTTAATTCATGAATTCCGGACAGCTACGTCAGTGCCCTAACATAAAGAATCAGGATTATATCACTTTGGGAAGCGAGAGTTCTAGTGGATAATTCCCTAAAAATAAAGTCAGTAATTTCAACACTCAACTCCCTTATCGTCTCACACTCGACGGACAGTGGGAAGTCTCTCTCGCTGAGTTCCAGTACTTTTTCTCTTACACTACCGTACCATCAGATCCAAACATTAGATGGTACAACAAGGTGGACGCTAGTCCTAGCTTGTCAATGACGTCAAGTATACAAAAAATATTTCAGTGTTTACAGGCCCGGTATCTTATAAACTTTAAATCCGGGCCGTTTTCCACATAATTTTGAATTTACTTTTACAATTACAATATGAATTTCAGTTTTTAAAATTATAAAACATGTTTTGGCTTTTAATTTAATTGAAATTCAACTACCCCTATTTCCAGTTGGCCCGTCCCAGGTATATTACGCCCCCGGTACCCTCCCCCATTGGGCCCTCCACAGTGCCCAAGATTTCACTCCTGAGTCCACCAAGCGCCCAGCAGAGGTGGGCATCCCCCAATCCACCACCTTGGGAGGCGTCCTATCGGAGTTGGTGCTCCGCCTACTTTCTAGCCACCACACTTCCGTTTTCACCCTTCCTTCTACCCTTGGCAATTGAATTTCCTAATGTAGCCCCTACCTAGTTCCCCCGTCCCTAATTTAGCTATTCTAACTACTAAACTAAGCTAAACTAAGCTAACTTTACTAGTTTATTACCATTTATGTCGAGGAACTTCCTCACCCAGATGGTACCAGAGGGCTGCAGGTCAGCCGCCTTTCTCCATCTTGACTCTGAGGGCCCATCAACCACAATCCACCTCTTTCGTTTCCAATGTGGTGGATCATATGGTTCAGGGAACCCCTCAGTGTTTATATTTACTCCACTAACTTTTGTTCATACGACTGGAAAACTGTCCTTAAGATCACAAGTGCCTCCCCTGTGTTCCTCCAGACACTCAGTCGTAGTGGAATCTAGTTCCCAGGGCTCGCGCTTGCTCCTCTCGGAACCTAAATTTTTATTTTACCCAGGCAAGAATTGTTTCAGCTTATCCCTCTTTAACAATCCTTTTTCCCTACTCATTCCCCGCTGAGACCGCACCAATGTCCATGTCAGTCTCGCCCTCCATGTCGCTGTCATATTCTTCGACATTGTCAACATCCCGTCTTATTCGTCCCTGTGCCTCTTTAAGTATCTATCTATTTAGGTAGTCTTTGCTCGATCTGACGCTTCCAGTGCAATCAGGTCTAAGAATTTCCAATAGATCAAGTCCCTCAGTATTTCGCCTACCAATCTTCCCTGGATCTCTCTCTCTCTCTGGTAGTTCCTTCTTGCTTCTAGCGTAAGGACGCACTCGAGCACCACATGTTCAGGGGTTCTCTCCTCACCAGATTTACAATTCCCCGACTATTAATCCCAGCTTTCTTAGAGATGCCGGGTATGGTCCTTTTCCTGTGATGAAGTGGACAAGACCCCGAGATGGCTGGAGGTGTTTATTCTCTAGTCTCTCAATCACATTAGAGAACAATTGATAAGTCCTCCTACCTGTCCAACTTCTCTACCAGCGTCTTTGCCACTCCTCCAACAGGGCTATTTCCGCCTCTCCAAATGTTGTCACATCGGGTGTGTTGAGAAGTCTCACCTTCTCCATGTTTCCCTTTTTTATTCAGTACTCAACACCTTTCTTCCTTATAAGGAGGCCCAACGGCCGCACCTAGGGCCACACTCGGTGCATCCGTTGCTACAGTCCGGTAGGCTCCCGTCAGGCTCAGTAATATGTTCCTCTGTAGGCCTTAAATCGTCTTAGCTGGAATGGCATTGATTAGTCTGTGAGCCCAGATGCACGCCCCATAGCTCACAATGGAGAGAAGGATCGTCGGATGGGGTGTCTTTATTATCTGCATAGGCAGATAAAACCGCCTCTGTCCAATGCTTATAATTTTGTTTATGACCAACAGAGTTTTCCCCATCACTTCCTCCATGTGCTTCGTGAAGTTTCTGTTCTCATCAAAGGTCACTCCCAGGTATCTGACTGTATGGCTTCTTCTTATAGATTTCCTACCTACCTTTATGGTCGGATCCCTAGCTAATCTACCCTTGAACAGCATGTAGGTCTTATTCTTCGGTGCCATTTTTAACTTGACACTTTTACACCAGGTGTCAAGTTCTTCAAGCACCTGGTTACTTTTTCCTCTAAGTTCATTCTAGAGTACCCTTCTATTACTATTAGAAGGTCATCTGCGAAGGCAACCACACCCTGCGTCTCCGGTATCCCCTCCAACAAGTACAACATTGATTCCAGGCTGACATCCCAAAAGATCGGGCCACATACCGATCCTTAGGGACATCCCTTCGTCAGTAGCTTCTGAATCCTGTTTTCTGGACCTCTCAGGGTGGCATATCTGTTACGACAGTTATCCTTAAAATTCCTATACGACTGTCCCGGACACTGAATCTCTCTTAATCTGTCAAGCATTGCCGGCCATCAGACTTTGTCAAAAGCGCCTGAGATGTCCACGAATATTCCTACGATGTATTTACCGGTTGTCGAGTAAATCAGTTCCATTGCTCTGCAGATTAAGTCATCTGTCGACCTGCCTCTTCGGAAGCCATACTGCTACTAATGCATGCCCATGACGGTTCTGTGTATCAGTAATATTTCACACAATATCTTCTCCTGCAACTTCCCTGCTGTTGTCAACAGCATCAGCGGGTCTTTATCCTCCCCCCTTGCTTGGCACGATTACCTCGCTCTGCTTCCAAATGTTTGGGATTCTGCCTTGAACGAGACATTAGTTTAGCAGCCCTGCAAGGAAAGGAGCAATATGGTAAGCCATCTTATCCAGCACCTCGATCTTTATCCTGTCCGGTCCAGGCGCCTTTTTCTTGCCCGTCAGAGCAATGTTCCTGATTACCTCCTTTCCGACTAACAGGTTCCACCTCTTCCCTGTTTACATACTCATTATTCTCCATCCTCTCCCTCAACCTTCAGTGCTCTTCAGTATCTTTTGTCACCTCATCATCCGGCAACAATGTCTCCATTAGAAGAACCGCAGATTCCTCCCAACTGGTTGTGGTACTTCCATCATTCATCTCCTCAGTATACAAATATCTAGTCATCTAAGTCGTCATCTCTCAAGACAGGTCGTCATTCTCACACCGAGCAGGGTGCATCTCTGCGAGGTGTGGGACCTTATTGGCATCGTTGTTGACTAAAGGGATATGTGGTTGATACCCATCACCAGATATTGCCGTGATTTGATAAACACATTTGTCGTAGATGTACGTGACACGCCAACAGAGACCAAATACATCACAAATATAGAGCAGCCTACGGTGGAAACACACATCAAAAACCTGAATCTGGTCAGTGCTACCTATTATACACGTCAAGTCGTTGGTTTGGACTATTGCAATGTTTTGTATTGTGAACTCAAAATTACTTTACTGACGCATCTAAGAAACACTATAAAGAAACGAATAAACGAATATATGTGACATTCGTATAAAAATGTATTGTTCTGATTCGAGATAAAACTCTATCTATCGTGTATCACCATACCCTATTTTCCTCTTTCAACATGTCTAAAATAATCAGCAACATACTGGTGCCAGATGTCACAGCATGGTTTAAACATTTTCATGGCGTTATCAGTAGACCTCGGTTTGGTAACGCTTTTCCTGACCAAAATAAATAGCGTGCGTCAATTTAAAAACAGCATGACTCCTTGTGTTAAATTTAAACCAGTATAACTTCTTAGTCAATAGATTTTAATAGTTACGGTATATGAAAATTAAAATTGACAACAAATTACTACCAGAACTGCCTATTTACTTACATGCTTAATTTTTCTGTAGGCTATTTTTAGGAAGATATGTTAAGCTTTGTATGTTGTGTAAATACTAGGCCTAATCAAAATAAGCACCATTCTAACTGAGAATAAAAATCAAAGAGTTCTTTTTCTGTTTATTTGCAATTCACGTAGGTTTATATAAATTAGCCTACCAGCTGTTATATTTACTCTACCCCGACCGCCATTTTTATTTAAGAAAAACAATTCAAAATCTAGTTCGCGCTCCACCTTGTTCGGGATCACTTGGTCGATAGCACTCGCTACCAAAACGTAACCAAGTAGACCGTGAAAACTCGCCTAATGTTTAATATAATTTTGTTCAAATAATTGTAAAATTGTATTTTGGTCTTCCAATGCATCTGTTGCTCCTCTGACTCAAGGTGCATTTTAAATCTCTTAGACTCACACTTGTTACTATCATCGGTAATAACAATCATTTATACACTAATCATCACTTTTATTTTAATTTTACTAACGTTTTTTTTCAAAGTGGGATGGTACTTATTTCATAAACTAAGAAAAGTTTTAAATTTATATTATATTTACCCTGAAAGGTAGCAGCAGTCTTACCTTGAATTATTACATTATTAGCCTATCTTGTAAGCTCCACGATAATGGGTCCAAGAAAGGTAAGTTTGCTACTTTTCAAGGTAAAAGGAGGCCACAATTTCTAGAAGTGTCCTAAGGTTGGCCATTTTTATGGCGACTCACCAAAACAGTGATCTCGTTTGCATACCAGCAGAACAAGAATACCTGAACAAACGCAGCGGCCAAAAATTGGAATCTCATCAATAGCTTGATTCCATACTCGGTGATCTGGAATAAGAATAAGTCCCTTTAAAATAACAACAACAATAATAATAATAATAATAATAATTATTATTATTATAATAATAATATTATAATAATAATAATATTATTATTATAATAATAATAATATTATAATAATCATAATAATATTATTTTAATATAATAATAATAATTATTATTATATAATATAATAATAATTATTATTATTACATTACTAGCCTATCAAGTCGAATGTATTTTATTATTATTATTATTATTATTATTACATTACTAGCCTATCAAGTCGAATGTATTTTTATTATTATTATATTACATTACTAGCCTATCAAGTCGAATGTATTTTTATATTCTCAATACCTGTAGCCAATGATAATATATTATTTAGAGCTTGCCATATTAAATATTTCTCCAAATACATTTTAGCGTAGAGTAAGTAAAACAAATTTACAACAAAGACACATTTAGTACAGAGTTTCTTATTTAAAAGTAAACAAAACTATTTAAGATTATTAAAGAAAAATCGTGTTTTCCAAGAATGTATTTGATCTTTCCAATTTCGCATTTCTTTCCAAAACTTATGCAAGCGAATATGTTTCAACGTTAATTAATAAATGTTTGTTACTAGTTTTAAAAATACATTCCAAATAAATTTATAATCAAATTAAATCTTAAAATTGAAGTTCATATTTTAACATGAGCCCTTAGAGATCCAATTAATCTCCATTTTAAGAAAGTACAGTATTTACGAACGTCACTAAATACTGTCGGTAGAAACATTATATTGAAAATATTTTTTAACAGTGCGTTCAACACCAAGGTTATTAATTACTTAATATAAGGGGTAGGGCTGGATTAGGAGGGTAAGTCAAAGAAAATGTACCTTACCCACATTAGTGTGGAGAGTGGATGGAAAACTATACTGATAGATCACACGTGAGAAACCAATTCCAGTGCTTCCAGCCGAAATTAGAATTTAGACCTTCCCGTCACCAGAAATTAGTCTATCGCGAGCAAGGGCGTGGAAAGCTCATTTTCCTGGAGGAGGGAGGGTCCGCTAGAAAATGTTATTATACCAGTAACTTTAGCCTATAAAAGTGTTAATACGGACCTCACTATGGGAGTACATCAAATTTCAAGGGGGTCCGGACCCCCCGACCTTTTTAAATCTTGCTATTTTTATGTAAAACACTGACTAAATATTATAGTACTAACAAAAACTTTAAAGCCATTTTTGAAATATTTCGAATTTAAAAAACAATAGTCATTATGTAAACTACACATAAATACATTTTTCTCTGACTCTTGTCATTTTTACTTAAATCTCTGAATATGCAATTATGCGGGGAACTGCGGTGTGCTGTGTTTTGATATTCAATTAAAATTTGATTGGATGATGATCATCATTAGTTTCACATTTTGGTGTGTTTTGTGCAAAGTTCTGGTGTACTTTTATGAAGTCAGAATATGTAGTAGGCTGTAAAAGTGGATATTCGAACAAAGATATAAATAAGTCGAAAAAGAGAAACGAGGGGAGTTGGGAGGCACAACATTTCCCAAAATAGCATACGAGTACGAACAAATCATAAATGTTTGAAATCCATTGTTCTAAACTTAAGGTAGTCATGTTTAAATATTTCCAGGGGAAGCATCTCTTGACTTTCTTGGCCAACGGTGGTTAAGAAAGAGTCTTTCACCCCCGAATCCTCCCTGCAGCTTTTAGAGTACAGCATACCTATTAATTTTATCAGAATACGCCACTGGCAATAGGCCATTACTATTTTACCACTGATTACCTTCTACCAACAAAACCTTTTACAACCTTGTAATAGCTAGTGATACATTTTGTGTATGATTTCAAACTTTCCATAGTTATAAACTAATATTTTGAGTAAGTAGGTGTGTTGAAAGAATGGTAGTAGACCTATCTATCTATATAATCTATAAACTTCTTTTATTTAAGTTGCGCTTTACTGTTTGTTAGCTCTTCAAGTAAGTTCTTACAGGTGATAGAAAAAATGTTTATCTCGTCTTGGACCGCATTTACTCGGCTCATTCCAAGAAACGTCCTCTGTTTTCCAATAATAAATTGAATGTAGGGAAATTAGGAAATTAAGAAATATGAATTGTTGACAGAGCTATTAATTTTTACAATAGGAGTTTTTACAAGGTGCACCTTTAAGGTGAATATTAAAATATTAATTAGCATTTGTTTGATGACATAAACCTACAATTAAAACTTAAGTAAAAGTAAAAAAGCTATAATATTAAGTTAATACAAGTTTATGTTGATCTCCCTTTAAAGGGGGTCCAACAAATCCCGGGGGGAGGGGGGACGGATCTCCTTTCTACGCATTTGATTGCGATCCTTTCACCTTAGACCGTGAAACCACCGTGACCGTGAAATATAAATGAATATGAAGTTTATTAGTTAGGTTCCAAAATGTGTTCAAGGACAGGACCATGAATTTAGCAGAATATACATCAGGTGAATTTTAGAGAGTGGATAATTTTCCATCCAAGTTGGGATTTCCCCGTCATTACCTAGGTGCAAGCATGAGATTAGAGGGGAATTAAATGGAATTCATCACTCCATCCCGTCATTTGTATTCTTAAATAGGTCTGTTAATTAGGACTGCAAATGTTTTAAGTTGCTAATTAAATCATAATGCTATTTTCACTACTATATATAAAGAATATTATCTCTTTTATAACGTGCGACTTTGGGGCGCTTAGAGATTCAGTTGTGAATATTTATCTAACTTTCCGAAGGCTTAAAAATGTTTACTTTCTAATAGATTGATTAGGTACCTTACAAGCTCAATTATTATTATGCATTGTCTCTTAATAATTCCAAATCAGATGGAGAGTAATTCTGGACTAATTCTACCTTGTATATATATTAGACGATAATTATTTAATATTCTTACCGTTGTAGCTTCGAACGCAGAGAGACAAACTATCATTAGATTCAAAAGGCATTGCACAAACATGACTGGGCTGAACAAACGATTCATTTCGTTGATAAACCTGAAACAACACAACATGGGAGTTTTAGCCATATACCAAAGAAATAACGAGTTTTAACATCTGAGGCACTCTCTAACTTTCCCGTGTTTGTTATGGTATTGACCCGAAGGAGCATTACACAATTTGGGGTACATACCCAAGAGTGGCCGGGTAGATGTGACCCATGTATAGTGGGGATTGGGTTTGGAGATGGTGGCCTTCTAGGTCGGCTGACCTCAGACATCATTTAATTTATTTTTACGAGTACACTTAACAGAACAGATATACTTAGATCCTTCCATGTATATAGACGAGCTTGTATTGAAATTGTGCCCTGTTCCCAGGCGCGGATACAGGGGGGGGGGGGGTCAAAGGGTCAGCTGACCCCCCTGTGGTGTTTAGAAAATTAATTTAAAAAATGTATATTTAGAAATAAAATACTAAAAAATTAAATCATACAAGTTTTTATCTTTCCTAGGGATGTGCGAATGTTCTTTTAGTCTCAGGTGAAGCAAAGATTGAAGCATGCCAAGAAAGGTTGAAGCTGAAACCAAATACAGTTTTTTTTTATCAAATAACACTATTATTAATTTTTAAATTATCTAATAATACTTCTAAATAAAGAGAAAGTTTAGTAGGGAAAAAACACACTATATTATATTATTTTTATGCTGACATATCTGAGTTTATTCCTGCTTGCGTTATAGGTAGATATAATTCAATAACAAGTTAGTGTTAAAATACTTTTTATTGCTGTTATGTGATTATTATAATTTATTTAAATGGGTAGTAATTAGTGATTTTAAAATATTTTCGTTATTTATAGAGGTTTTATTTTATCTTCAAAACTTCTCAAGATGCTAAGGTGGTTGTCGAAGTGACTACGTCGAATCGAAGGTGACTTAGGCTTCAACTTTGACTTTGACATTTCGAAGATTTGCACACCCCTACTGAATTCCTAGTGAGGCTGTTCACCTCATACACCTGTCTTCAACACAAGTAGTGGACCGAGTTAAAGAGGGGTGGAGTGTGCTATTTTTAGAAAGACTTACCCCTTCCAGTGAAAAGTACGCTAATCTGTTTCAAACCATCAGAGGTAGCTGGAAATATTTACTTTTAGAATACCGGAACGATTCGTTCGAGTGGCCTTAGACGAGGAACATTTTACGTGTGTGTTTCATTTTGTTAATGCTTATGTGCAATAAAGTGTAATTTATAAATATTTCAGTCTATTTGTGATTATAATGACCTATGATGGTTTTCTTTACTCTTAGTAAACTGTGAGTGTGGTATTTATGTTTTGTTTTTTATGGTTATTGTGCTACTGCCTATTGTCATTGTGATACTGTGACTGTGATACTTCCTCCTGCTATTCAATTTTGTGTTAAATTATTGTCTTTGCTAGTTATGTGATTTGAATGCAAGTATTGATATTATAATGTCAAAAATAAAGGGACAGACGGATTTATTTTGTTTTTTCAAGAAAAAAAATCCTGAATCAACAGGAAACGAAACTGTGGATTTAATTGAAAATAGTGCGTCAGTGAACTTAGTTTGTGACTCACCCTCAACCAGTGGATTTAATTCAAATACTAAAATCTCTATAGAAAGTGTAGGACCAGAAAAATTTGATATTGGCAACTTTGTTGGAGCTGAAACTATTTCCGATGACTTAAAATACCACATGCTAGTAGAACCGTGGACTCCACCACTAAGCTACAAGTTCCCTAATGTTGTTCAGTCAGGAGTATTAGACATTTTCAAAGATCATGGCTGGACAAGTTTGTTTGGTTGACGTACAGTGCTAAGGACAATGGCGCTTATTGTATTGCATGTGTACTTTTTGGATCAAAGGAAGGAGGTAGGAGTAGAATATCTCTCGGAAGCTTTGTACGGACTCCGTTTCTAAACTACAAAAAAGGAAATGAAATGCTTGGCGGACACGCCTCCAATGAATATCATAAAACAGCAATTATAAGATGTTCTGAATTTAAGAATACATTTGAAAACAGGACACAATCAGTTGAAGTCAGACTAAATTGTGAAGTGAAAAAAAGAATTGAAGAAAATCGAGCACGTTTGATACCCATGATAAAGACAGTTATACTATGTGGCCGACAAAACTTTCCCCTAAGAGGTCTTCGTGATGATGGAGAGCTTAGCGAAAACGATAGCACAGAAAATGAGGGAAACTTCCGAGCACTTTTAAGATTCCGTATTGATGCCGGTGATAGTGATTTAAAAAATCACATAAAAACAGCACCCAAAAATGCAACGTTTATTAGTAAAACAACTCAGAACGAATTAATTGAAGCTTGTGGAGAAGTTATCCTTAGTAAAATTGTTAAGTCCATTAAAGCAGGGCAATTTTTTTCGGTACTAGCAGATGAAACAACGGATGTTGGAACAGTTGAACAGATGAGTCTTTGTGTTAGATTTCTGGACATAGTTTCACTTAAAATTCGAGAAGAATTCTTAGGTTTTGTGGAAGCGAGAAATCTCAGCGGCGAGGCTCTCACAAACTTACTTCTTGAAAAATTAAACAATTTGGGACTTAAAATTGAAAACCTGCGTGGTCAAGGGTACGATGGAGGGTCTAACATGTCTGATAAAATCAAAGGTGTGCAAGCTTGTATTAGGGAAAAGCAGCCTCTTGCTATATATATGCACTGTGCTTCTCACAAACTAAATCTGTCCATTTCTAAAGCATGTTCTTTAACAAGTGTAAGGAACGCTATTGCTGTGGTCAGTAACGTAACAAATGAAGTAAGAGAATCCAGTAAACGAACAGATTTAATGAAAGCAAAAATACATGAACAATATCCTGAAGAAACAAAGTGCAAACTCAAAACGCTTTGTGAGACGCGTTGGGTAGAACGACACGATGCATTTTTACAATTCTTACATGTTTTTGATGCAGATGTATGTTTCCTACAAGTATTTGATGCGGAAGCACCATCATAAAAGTCAGACTTTTACTCACCTCAGTTCTCAGGTTTGACTTTATTATAACTCTGCATATTGTTTCATTTATCTTCAGTCTAACAGTCACGTTGTCTCGTCAGCTTCAAAACCCTTCGTTAGACCTGAAAAACTGCTATAATATGGTAGCAAATGTTTTAGAGACATTGAAAGATTATCGGAATAACCCTAATAAATATACAGAAGTCTATAATGAATCGGTGAATTTGACTGTAAAACATGAAATTGACATCACTATACCAAGGACCTTTCGAACACAAACTCATGGGCCAAATGTTGCTGCATATAGTCCTGAGGAATATTATAGACTAAATGTCTACCTGCCATTTGTGGACTATCTTATTTCTGAACTGTCAACTAGATTTTCATCAACTGGACATGATAATATTATCACATTATACGGTTTAATACCAGCATTTGCTAACCAAGACAATGAAATTTTATTACAAGCAGCTCAAACATATGCTAATGACCTTCCTGGGACTCCGTCAGAACTTCGTGGAGAGATTGACTTGTGGCAACAACGCTGGAAACATAAATCTAAGGCAGAGTGTCCATCTAGTGCGGTTGACAGCTTAATGCATGCTTCAGATGGTTTTTACCCAAACATTAAAGTTCTTCTCCAATTTTGTCTGTTCTTCCCGTGACTACTTGCACTAGTGAGAGATCATTTTCTACCCTAAGAAGGTTAAAGACATACTTAAGGTCAAATATGGATGAGGAACGATTAAATGGTTTGGCCATGTTAAATATTCATCGAAGCATAGAAGTTCATCCTGATGAAGTTTTGGAGAAAGTTGCTCAAAAGAATAAGAGGAAAATGCAATTAATGCATTTATAAAATATGAGGTACGCTTGAACAATGTTTTGTATAGGTTTTATAGTTATTATTATTATTAATTATTATTATTATTAGTAGTAGTAGTAGCAGTAGTAGTAGTAGTAGTAATTACTGTTGCTTTAAAAAGATACTTGCTATTGACATTATATAATTTTAATTTTTGTGGATTTCTAGAGTTATTTAGGTGACTACGCTGAGAAATTGATCAGACAAAAAAAACTATCACATTGCTATAATGCATTTTCAAACGTTCTAAAATATTCTTATTTTACTTAAATAATAAGCTTACATTATTAGTAATTATGTTATTTATAATTAGCTTGACCCCCCTATGAAAATTTTCTGGATCCGCGCCTGCCTGTTCCTATAGATGTTGATTTCGGCATGTTGTGGCATTCGCAGGATAGGGTATAGGATAAGGCGACGCAGTGCCACCCATCATAAAATTCACAGTGGTCGGTTTGAACACCTACTATTAGCATGTACGGCATGTTGTTGCAACTTTCATCGCTTGCCAAGAATCATTGATGTGTATCCTTGCTTCATTTTGACAGTGTCAACTTTTTCCCAAAACTAGTTTCAGACGACGTTCACTGTGTTACATTTTCGGTAACTATAAGGAATCGCAAACTGAAGAGGAATTGCACGAATTTGTATACAGAGAGTGAATTAATTTCACTTTAACACTTTATTAAAGACGGACATAGTAGTTTTTACCTGTAAGTCTCCTTTAAGATAGCTATGTCATATATGTGTTTTTCGCAGGTCATCTATAGTTCACGACTTTTAAACAAATTTTGTGAACCGAAGGTCCCCAAAAAATCGAATCTTTAGTACCTTTTTAAATAATGTTACCAAACACTCTTAGCTAAAAAGACATTGAGCAGTCAATTCTACCAGTGAGGCCTATTTGTTGTTTCTTATGATTCAAAACTCTTAATTTTTTTTCCTATATGTTCTTCCTATTGTTTATTGCAAAACCCACCAATCCCCTGTGTTTATTGCTTCCTAACCTTAGCTCGTTTCACAATTTTCAACCAATAGTTTTAGACATACATGTCCAAAGCACGACACGTAAGACCCGCCAGATTGGGGGCCGTAAAGTTTATAATAATTTAAAGAACCAGTGCGTGCAGTTTAAGAATAAGATGTAAGGACCAAGTACAGGAGATGTACAATGCTCGTGCGCTAAATGCTTTGATAGAAATGGTGATTTTATATGAATTCAGAATCGTACACAAAATTATTGGTTCCAATCTATATTTAACTATGTTGCATTACGAGTTAGGCCTGCCCCCATTAGGCGCAATTTAATATTCCTCCAAGCGTCTGTCTCATGTTATTTATATAATTGACAATCCCATGTATTCGGAAGTAATGTGTTATACAAATCACATTAAACGGGGAAAAAACTTTCCTGTTACCGATTTTTCTCCAAATTGAACGCTATTTATACATTGCGCCCGCCTTATTGAATACCCCAACTTGGTTTTTTTTAAGTTTTGTATATTTTTAATAAAGTTGGCTCACTATATATAGCAACCATATACAATGTCAACTCTTTAGGATATCGGGAAGTTGGAGGGAGAACCCTTTAAGGACAACACCACATGGATTCTATATATGTATACTGTTTCCCTTTTATTAAAAGTTCCATAAATTCTTGGGTAATGGAAACCTTTAATTTAGTAAAAGTAAAATTTAAAAACATGTACTGTACCTTACAGTAAAAATAGGATGTAAAAGAAAGAAAATTGCTACCGGTCAAATGGACTGGTGACAGTTTTTCTAGGTACGGTGGGCAGAAAACTCCCGTCCTTCTACCGTTAAAGCTTTAAATGTCCAACTTAATATATTTCTAAATAAATAATTTGTTAATTTTATATAAAAAAAACTTGGGCAATACCTCCTATAACTAAACAAACATCTTAAGTACCAACATTATTTAGCATGTTTCTCATAAAAAACAATGTAAATAACTATACCAAAATATTTTAGGTAGATACTTTCTTGGATCAAGCAATGGTGCCTCAACGCGTAATGCTGACAATCTTAACTTTCTTACCAATGGAAAGACCAAGCGAAATAAGAATTAGTACAAATTGCTTACCTTATTATAAGTTGATGATAACGAATGCAGTGCACGAGCTGTGATTGGTACTTGAAATTCTCTCTCGGCGTATGTGAATCACAATCAAAATATTGTGACTGGTTTTCTACGCCATTTGTATTACCAATAACTAAAGTATTATTAAATGACTTATTCGAATTTGACGTCTGGAAAAATATAGCTGCTTCTGTGGCTTTTGACTTCGTGTGATAGTTCCGAGCATTTTTTAAACAACTTTCACTCGGAACAGTTGAAGCTATAATAGTTATGTGATTTGATTCTACGATAGATTTACATTTTTAAATGACTCACCCTTTCATTGTGTGCATGATTCTGAGGGACTAATCCATCTAAACTATCTAGGTACTGTCCATTTCCATACGTGAAACCGACGTCTAAGTTTCTATTTTCTAGCATGTCCCTCTCATCAACTACTATGTGTTTCAAATACAGCTTCAAGCATCGAAAATGTCCACACGTAAACATCATTAAACTCAGAGCAAAGACGTCAAAAACTACCATAGCCAGGACGGTGGTGGTGTTACACAAGACCTGCATCAAGTATAATATCTCATAGCAGGGAGATGAACTCGTGTCCACGGGATGCCAGCCAGGCAGAGGCAACACTCTGCAGCTCTCCGGAGTACATCTGTCACGCCCTCGTTCACTTGCGTCAAGCAATTGAAGATGGGAATTAATATCCAATTCAGTTCTCCCTGGATACACAAAAGTACCCATAACAGCGTGAGAATCTTAGAACGTAAATGACACCCTGAAAACATGGCCGATGATCTACTAGATTCGCTAGTTTTATCCTCATACGGCTCTATCACCCTTTCTTTAGCTCGCGTTTCGTTTAATTTCTCGCAGCCAGTCCCCACCTGGAAACACTCGTCGAACAGCCGTATGATCTCTGATAGTTGTTGACGATTGATGACCATGTTGAGCCATTTTGACAGTCCTTGGACGTGCAGAGATAAAACAGCGATGGCAGCAGTGACCTGCTCTAAGTTGTTGGTCACTATTGCAAGGTTGATCACCTCGCTTGTCATGATTATAATGGCGTTCACGAATAGCAAAGCCGTTAGCAGTTTTTTAATGTAATCAGACCATGATTTATTTGAAGTTGTGACATGTCTCATACGAGTTAACTTAAGTAGAGACAGGTTCCACTTCAAGTATTTCGTTGCACTGATATCTTTTCGGGGAGATAATTTTTGTTTCATTGTATTGATTATGTTGAACTTACTTCTGGTTATAACAATCGTCTAAAAAAACCCTAATATTTTAAGGTATGGAATTAATATTAGGTGTTCTAGATTTATCTTAAAGTTACAAAATTAAACTAAATTTTGGGGTTTAATGTAATAATATTTTTTAGTGATGAGTTGAGAAAAAGCTTAGTTCAAATTGGGAACACGTTACACGAAAATATTGTTTCCAAGTGTCCCCTATAATAAATAGAATCTACTTTTTATTATAAATCCTTCTTTATAAATATTTATTTAAAAAAAATGGTCATTTTAAAGGGACAGTATGATTTTATTTTAATTAATTTATATAAGCTTATTGTTCATGCATATATGGTATTAATATATATGCTTTCTAAAAATAACTAATATCTGAGATAATAGTAAAAGTAAGTGTCAGTACATTTTAAATTTATCAGTTCCCGTGAATTTACATACAATAATAATAATTCTAAATTAAAATACTTTATTAAATTCAAGTAGAGCAATTCAAGCAAAAATCTATGTGTCGAATATAAAAAATATGTAGGTAATTATGTCCAAATAAATTGCGACAGTAATATTTTCACGTTGTTTAACAATAGAATAGGCGGAATAGAGTACATGTAAGTTCGTTTTCAATCATACAAACACGAAACTTCAAAAGGATATCTCATCACAGTAGTTAATAATTTGTCAAGTACAAAATTTAATTTGGTAGTTATTTATTTATTTTTCACCTTTCAAACGTTCAGAGACAGGACTATGAACAAGAGAATAAACCCATATACATACTCGTATATATCTACTGTATTTAATTATGGCCTATATAGTTCTTTATTTCTGAGCGCTTCAACTTTTGGTCACGGAACGCTCGGCCTTGTGTTGAGTTTTTTTAAATACAAAAGATTAACATACCGTATCACATATGAAATACTCTTTGAAGTTATATGTTAGAGTCAAAACTTGCACAATCTGCACATGTTATAAAAGTTTAAGATAACAGCATGACCACCTCTATGGTCTAGTGGTCAAAGTTCCTGGCTACAGATCCAGAGGACACGGATTCGATCCCCGGTGCTTCCAGAATTTATATGTGAAGTAGTGGGTCTGGAACGGGGCCAAACTGTACTTCGTGAGGACAATTATGGAGCGAATTGAATAAAAAAGTAGCTGCTCTGGTTTAGAAAACTGCTATTAACGACCAGGAAGTTCGTTCTGCTGACCACATGACACCCTCTCTCTGCCAATGTTAGCACTATCATCACTAACGGTGGTGGCCGCTCAGTCGGTTTCACACCATGGAGTGTTTTTAGTGATAACATTCGGTGTCCTAAATGCGCTAATACTTATGAAACAATACCTGTTTAAAAAATAAATTTAAGTAACCTGCATTGTTTTTTACCTGTAATGAAGAACATACATTTTCTTATATAAAATGTTATTCAATAATTAAGAAGACACATTTTCGTTTTCAAGATATAAAATTATTGACAAAATAAATGTGTTTACATCTATACCCCCCTTTATCCGTTTTGGTTAGTTTTTTCTTGTCGACGCGATTTCTGTGGTTTAATAAGTTTTACAACAATGCTTTTGTCTCCTGCTGTTGAGTCACTCCCTGAAACTTTTGAAGTGCCCCACCACTAGAGCGACACAACAACCAGAAGTTAAACTAAACCCAGGAAGTTTTGAAGTGTGCCACACACCACTAGAGAGACACAACAACCCAAGAAGTTAACTAAGCGCGAGAGAGTTTTTATCAGCCCCGGGTTACTACCTGTTTAGTTATACAATCTGCCTGCTCTGCAGTTACCTGACCCGTACGCAAACACGCACCCCAAGATTTTAAGCGCATTTTTTTTATCGCCAGTCTTATCTGTTTATTATACAATTCTTTCAGCCATTGTTAATCTGACGCGTACGAAAATAAAAAAACATTTCTTTATTTATTATCTTAGCAATTAATGTACTTTGTTGAAATCAAGCTAAAGTGATAAACGCTCTACTGATAGCAGATTATTCGTGACATGTGAATTAAAAGTCTCTTAATGAGGGGGGAGGCGAAAGAAGAGAAGCCCTTTACAGAGTACCATTTTAAAGGGTTTATATACATAACCATTTAAATTTAATAATGTAAATGTACTTGATATAACCTCATTAGCTACCACTTCAGTGGCCGCATGTTCTAAGGCACTACTCTTGCAATTGACTAGACTGCTGATGATGGGTAGACTGTGGTTCGAAACCAGTCTGGTGTACTGAGGTGTTTTTTTCTTGAACGGTTTTCCAATCTCTCTCCACGTAAATGCGAATACATTTCCTCTAAATTCAACCTCAATCATCCCTAACCCATTAAAGTAATTAGTACATAAGCGTATAACCCTAATGGATAGTAAGACGTGGTGCTAAAAAAAACTTAATTAGTTAAGTAGTGTCTATTGTTATTTATAATTACAAGGTTAATCAGAACCCCAGGTAAAAAATTATTCATTTTTTAGGGGGGACAAGACAAGTATTTACACGTAATTAACTTTTGGGGTCAGCGACGCCAATTGGCGGTGCAACGAGACGTCTGTGTGCACCTGGGGGGTAGGCAACTCATCAATATTCAACAACTAACACGTGGAGTGTGATGTAAATTATGATTACTACAAATAGCTTCAAGAGCATTTTACTATCTAAACATTTTGCGGTTAGTGCCCATTCAGGGACTCCAGAAGGTCTTTGGAAGTGGGGTGAGGGGTTCGACACTTAGAGGCTGGATTACTCTTGAAGCTATTTGATGGAAGTTTATTTTTCATGTGTAGTAATTTTTTATGTATTTATTTGTCATAGCTCATAATAAATGGTAAAAAAAAATTGTAATAAGGGCGGATCAGACAAAAAAACGTTCTTTTTTGTGTGAATTTGAATGATCCTGTAAGTTATTCTGAGTGGTTGTTTGCTTGAAATAGTTTGAAAATAAGACACCTCTAAATTTTTAAAGTGGTTTTCTCTGGCAAATTTTTCAAGAAAATTGAATACAATTGGATGCCCTTTATGGAATGGGTTTCTTCTGCCAAATTTTTGAAAATTAAATGCCTTTAGAATCTAGTTAAAGCCTAAAAATATTTTTGAAAATTGGATGTCTTTAGAAACTATTTTGAGTGGTTCTCACGTGGGTTTTGAATCTATGCGGGAAATATTGGAAAGGGAACCCTTAAGATAGTTGCAACCCCCCTAAATAGAAAAAGGGGGGTTGAATACCCCCAGTTTCGGAGCCACTGGGCCCATTAACAAAGTTGCATCAGGGCCCACGCTGCTGATGCCATGCCACTGCTTCTGAATTAAGATATAGTATTTAACTAAAACAATTAAGTCAGAGTTTTTTATTTTCTAAAGTTATTTATTTAGCAACGCGTCTTACTACCCCTTCAGGTTATACGCTTGTGTACCAATTACAAAATGGTTTTAGGGATTTGGAATGTTATATTTAAAGGAAGTGTCCCGGGAGAGTGGAAAAACACTTAGGAGAAAACCACCTTTATTACACCCGACCGAGATACTAGCCTCGATCTTCCCGTCATCGGCAGTCTAGTCTACTGCGAGGGTACGCCTTTGACAATGCGGTCACCAAAGTGGTTCTAAAGTAATTAGTTTGATTTTATGGAACTAATATATCACTTAATATCGTCGAGATAAAACTTGACTTGATTAAGAATATTTAAGTCCTACAGTTTTTGGAGACTTTTTTGAAAATAATTGGTTATTAACAAAACAATTATTTTGTTATGTAAATGTTTATTAGTCCAGGTAAAGTCCTAATATAAAGGCGCGTACACACCAGCGAGCTGAATGGCAACCGAACCGTAAGCCGAACTGCGTGGCGAACACTGACAGGGAGTGGTGGTGTTCGGTTCGCTGGTTTTCCGTTTGTATCATCCAAAACCAAGGAGAATATGTATCAACAAGAATTGGTAGCCGCGTATATTTGCATCCATCTTGCCTTAAAGAAGCAAAGGAAAAAAACCTATGATGGCAAAGTCAGTTGTATATTACAGTAGTAGATCAGTGTCTGTTGGAGTTATCTTACTGTCAAAACAATACTAAAAAATTACGTTTTTTTTCTCATTATGTTGGTTGAAGTAAAATCTATGTTCGTCGAAATGTTCGCTTACCCTTTCACACTGTTGTAACACGTTCGCGCACCTCTCTTAGATGGATCGTAGAAATACCGACATTGGGTGGATCGGGGAAATGCGCGCGGTTTTGTTGCAGGTTAGCTAGAATGTTGCACCACTTTGCGAGGTTCGGCGTTCGGTTCGCCATTCCACTCACAGGTGTGTACGAGGCTTAACATAGAAGTGACCTGCATAAGTGGTCATACAGTATAAGGCGGCACTCTTGCAATAGACTAGATGCCCGATGAAATCCCTGTGGAAAAATCAAATATGGGCAGATCTGCCAAGATTGAATATTTGGAAGATCATTTACATGTATTGATATTAATTAATTTATATTTTTGCTTATTATAGGCCCATATAGGCCTACAACTTTCATATTTGAGTATTAATGGGGTTAAATTAAGGCCATGCATGATTATTGGGCATGGGGAAAAAAATTATTCAACTATCAACTTGGTTTAGAATAATTTATGCTACCTAAAATTATCACAAACAGCTTTCGTCACTTCGTCAGGTTAGGACATATTTGCCCCACAAAATCTATCACATGACCCATGGGCTATGGAATTATATTAACTTAGAAATATTCCTGCCTCGGTGGCGTGGTTAGCTACCGTAGCGTGCTAGTTTTGTGTTGTTCTAGACTGCCGAGGACGGGGAGATCAAGGTTCGAATCTTGGTCGGGTGAACTTCGGGTTTATAAATGATTTTCCACCCTCCCTCCACGCAAATGCGGGTTCACCTCCTCTAAATTCAACCTTCCAAATTCCTAACCCATTAGTGTAATTAGTACTTAAGCGTATAACCCGAACGGGTAGTAAGACGCGGTGCTAATAATAATATAATAATAATAATAATAATAATAATAGAGCATTTTTATTGATGGTTGACGTATTTTTCAAGAAAGCATGGAAATTTGTTTTTTAGTTGATTGTAAAGAAGGTAATTTGGTGGCAATTTGCGAATATAATGATATGATATTTGAGATTGAACAACCAAATGTTGACGATGAGGTTATATTTATGTGGCCAGCTGGAAAATTTATGAAGGAATATGCAGGGAAATTGCTGACAAAATTATGTAAGCTAAAATTCTTATATACTAATCTTAGGCTTTTAATTTTGATGATGCCATAAATCTTATTTATTTTATATACGCTTGTTTATAACTATAATGAATTCTTTGACAATTAAGCTAGGGGATTATCCATTAATAAAAATTTGTCACTTAGATGCCGTGGCATTAGTAGCTATTGTTGGAAACGAGCTAACTTAAAGGAAATGTTACAATATACACTAATTAGCTTATTACAAACTTATTTTTCAAGCACAATGCAAATGCAACAATTTACACAGAGAAAAACAGAAAAAATAATAATATACAATTCCAAAGATATAAAAGGAAGAGAGATGAACCAATACACATATTTAATCTGTTGTACAGAAGGTACCAACCCTTGAAAAGCATAATTATGAGTGGACTACAACATCCTCCCCCCTTAAGTTAACGAAGCACTAGCAAGTTAGCTTAACCAATTCAAATCTCACTTCAATCACATACAATAATAAACATTAACAACATAGTGAAATCATGAATGGTCAAATGAACAATGAAAAAGTTACAAACAAAGTCAAACCATGATATTTACAAATTTAGTCTCTTGGGTGCTTTCACAATGCGTCCCCTCTGGGAGCGTCTTGGTACATTGTCATTCTGACTGTCACTTTTACATTTCACAAGCTCCATCATCTCTTCGTTCTTTTTTGGTTTGTCTTCCATGGACACCTGCCTCGAGGAAGCCATTTTGTAATCTTCTCCATGGCCAATAACTTCCAAGGGGTAGACTCACTGGATGGACCGGAGAAACATACCCGATGATGTCTAGAGTAGAACCAATCGAAATTCACCGTCATGTCCTTTTATCACCTCTATAACCTTGGCTATAGGCCAGTTAAGTCGTTTCATGTTGTCACTGCCAATTAAAAATATCTCTCCGACATTCATTTTCCTGAACTTCCCCGTAGAGCTTCCTTGTATTGGTTGACTCAATTTGGACAGGAGTAATTCGGCATACCCCACATTCTGAGATAATGGACTTGATTTCTCTCTATCTTCCTAAAATCCAAAACTGTTCCCTCAAAATCACAATCAATCCCCTTGCACTCCCACGTGGTTTGACTTATCATGTAGGTCTTTGACGAGCACTATATTTACAGGGTGTTTAGCAGGCAGGATCATAGGATATTTTAAATCCCTTAAGTCTTCACGTTCAGCTATTTTGGTCCTTAAGCGTAGGATACTATCTTCATCTCGAAATGGGCATAAGGAAGAAAGCTTATCATCTCTTTCACCAACAAAGAATTCCCTTTGAACTTGTTTCAAAATGAAGACCTCAACATTGTTGTGTTCTTGAGCAGTAAGTTCTCCCTTCAATCTACCTTAAGGATGTCGACAATTGAACGCAAAGCTGAAAACCCATCCTACCAGACGGATTATCTTGGTATACTTGGAGAAGTATCTGTAATACCAGTTCTGGACCTCCGTGGATATGGACATCATTGAAGATCTGAAACACTTCTTCTTTTCTAAGGCAATTTCCTCTTCATTGATGTGCTTGGCAGACTTAGGTCAGGCTTCTGGCTGTTCCTTCAACCACACTGGTCCCACCCACCATCTTGATTCCAACAAGTGTTTGGCTCCACATCCCCGGGATGGCAGGTCAGCCGGATTATGATCGCCTGGTATATGACTCCAACCCTTTGAAGATGTCAATGCATTTATCTCTGTCACTCTGTTACCAACAAATGTTGACCAAGGTCCATCACCTGAAATACAAGTAAGTACTGTAGTTAAATCAATCCAAAGGAAAGACTCCACATCTTTTAGTTTAAGAGCTCCCAATACTGATTTATGCATTATGGCTCCAATAGTGGCTGAACTCCAACCAAAGCATTGTAATCTTCTTGACAGGAGTAATTTGAATCTTTGCTTGAAGTAGCTGTACAGTCATTACAGTCGTGGATTGGCATCTAATGAACACTGCTGCAGCATAGGCTGATTGACTCGCATCACAAAAGGTATGTAGGCCCAATTTGGAGATCCACCTAAGTATTTCTGTTTTAGGATAGGTATGGAAGATCTCTCAACCATTTCAGAAATTCTTGCTTTATATCATCACTAACGTCAGCATCCCAACCTTCATTTGTCTTCCAAGTTGACTACATTAAAAGCTTAGGACACAGAGATGGGCAAGTAAATCCAATAGGGTCAAATACACTATTGAAAACTGACAACAGTTTCCTTTTCGTCACCTTCTCCGAGTCATTATATTGTAAAACTTCAGACCTAATTTGGATCGAGTCATTTACTGGATCCCACAATAACCCCAAACTATTAATTTTACAGTCCCTGTCTGAGCATGCAGACATTCTGGTGTGTTCCCATCCTCTCAGATCAAACTGTCTTTCCTTCATAATAGCTGTTGACTCTTGCATGAAGGTACTTAGCTCCACTTAAAGTTGATAACACTAATAGATTCTGAAAATTGAAGCCTGGACACGGGAATCGAACCCGGGACCTTTGGCTAAGTACGCCAATGCTTTAACCACTGGGCTATCCAGGATTCGTCCCGTGCTCAGGGTCATTCTTCACTCACATTTTAAGGCAGAGCCTATGATGGACGTGCGGAAATCGTTGGCTACAAGTGTGTGATTATATCAGATAACGCAGCCATCTTCGACTCGGTAGTTGGCTTATTGCAGCCATTTGTACAATTATTATAATTGTACGTGATTGCATGTTAAGAATCAAATATCCAAAGCTATTATTTATGCTTTTAATGAGGATTACTCCATCTAAATATCATATTTTGAAAATTGTAAAATGACACACATCCATCATAGGCTCTGCCTTAAAATATGAGTGAAGAATGACCCTGAGCACGGAACGAATCCTGGATAGCTCAGTGGTCAGAGCATTGGCGTACTAAGCCAAAGGTCCCGGGTTCAATTATCATTTTTCAAATTTCAGAATATGATATCTAAATGGAGTAGTCCTAATTAAAAGCATAAATAATAGCTTTGGCTATTCGATTACTAATACTAATAGAGCTAGTTTAAATAATTGTTTGTATGAGAGGACTTGATTAATCTTATAATATTATGTTATTGATTTTAAAAGTATGCTTTTTTATTTCAGAATTTGCTAGGGTCAATGCAACAACTCAATATTTCTAGCATAATGATGACTTTTATATAAAAATGCAATTAGGAACAAGGCTTTGTGAAATTAGGAAAAGTGAATCATAGTTTATCACAGGACATTTAATTATGTTATTTAATATGATCCTAAGAACATATTTTATAAAACATATAGGCTAATCTTTCAATGTTATTTTCTTGTTTATAAAAATACTTGAAATAAAATGTATTTAATCTTTTGAATTCCTTTATTTACACATTTATTTATAACACACATCTTAGTACCCATAGCCTTACAGGTCTCAATTACTCTAATGGGTTATGGATGAGGCAGGTTGTTACTAGAGGAAATTTACATTAACTTCTTGCATAAAAATAGTACATTTTTTATTAGATTTGTAAAAAAAAATTGACATTTTCTTAGCTGTTTCATTTCTGAAAATTAACAGGTGTGTATTGTAGTTAAGGCTGGACTTCCGATAGTGGGGATATCGAGGTTCAAATCTGTATGGTCTACTGAGAGAGATTTTTCTGTAATGGTTTTCCAATTACCCTCCACACGAATACAGGTACACTTCATCCAAAAATCAACCTTACTCATCCCTAACCCATTAGAGTAATGTGTAAGACCCAAACAGGTATTAAGACACAATCTGCTATTAAATAAAAAATTTACTTTTACTGAAAGTAATTTATAGACAAGATTAGATCGCTTCAAATATAATTTCTAGCCAAGAATATTCCAGATCTGGCGTTTTTGCACATGGGATAGAGGTTTGACTCCCTACTGGGTGTATTAAGGCTGATTTTCTCAAATGGTTTTTCAATTTGACTCCAAGTAAATGCAGGTGCACTTCCTCTGCATTTTCTTACCTTTCTTGCCTCTTTGGTGTAAGACACGCCTGGATGAAAGTGAGACATGCTGCACAGAAAAAACAAAAAACGGTGGCCTTACAGAGGCATACAAAATTTTGATATGAAAAAGAACATAAGGATTTTTAGGCAGTAACTAATAAATATATATAACACACACACACACACACACACACACACACACAAACAGTGGGTTAAGTCAAGTAACAAATCCATGTTTTGATTTTTTTTTTCCAATTACACAAACCATGCATTACTTTATTAATAAAATCAAATTACATAAGTTTTATATTTTCCTTTGAAGCTTTTATAAGATAATTATAACCAATTGCCCACAACCTCTGTGCCGCAAAATTTTGAAAGTAAGCTACAAGAATTTCCCAAGTTTTTAATTAATCCTCCTAATGTGTTATAACGATAGCTATTTAGCTTTCGGTTTTACTTGGAATGAAGATTGTGACCAACCATTTTTAAGGGTTTTTTTTTTGGTGTAAAACACCTGAGCCATGAAACAATGGTTCCGAGCAAAATGAAGCAGCATGTAACTGCCAAATATCTCGTTGAGTCCCAATCACAACACAGGGAAGCAACTATACTGTAAAAAAGTGTTTAAGTTTTAGATACGTCATTCAAAGTTGTTGAATTGATCGCAAAAAACACAAAGCCACATGTTATTGATGAAAATGTATTTCAGTCAGCTTGTCAGGTCATCAATGAAGCTATGCCTATAAATGAATCCAAAGAGCAAATTTCAAAAGTGCCTTTGTTTAATAATACACTAGGCTGATGTATTTCTGAAAATGTTTGAGGAAATCAGTCAAAATGTTGTTAAAAAATAAAATTAAAGAGGCAATTTGCTCTGCAAATAGATGAGGCACCACTAGAGAAATACCCTTATTGGTTGCTAACTGCATCTCGATGCTAATTCTTTTAATATTCTATCTTAATTTAATAAAAAATTGTATATTTCAGCCTTTATACAAATGTGCCATGTAAATATTGTCAACTAAAGTCTTCACCATAGCTTATTAGCTGAATGACAGTTGAAAAATTATTTGTTTAGGTTTTGGGTTGCCAACACTTGTAAAAGATCTTTGTTTTGTTATAAATTTAAAGTTTTTTTATTACATGTTATATTTTACATTTAAAATGCGGTAAACTTAAGTTTTCTCACACTATTTCATTATTTTTATCCTATCCGAAACAATATTTTAAACATGATTAAAACTACTTATTCTTTGTTTTGGAATGTTATCAATAATGTATAATATAGTGCATACATTAATACTTTTACTGTTTCACTATCTTACAGGTAGAGAAAGTATTTTTATCATCAAAAAAATCAAACACGAGATTCTGATGAATTTTGATGTTTCATGACTCCCCGAATCCGAAAGAGTGGATTTTGAATTTACGTCTGTCTGTACCTCGGAGTAGAGCCTAAACTATTTTACCGATTGGGTTCAAACTTGGTATCTAGGGTTTTCATAGGGTTGCGCCGAGGGGTTTTTGTAATTTGATATCAAAAAAATCAATTTTCTCAAAATTGGCTCTAACGATTTTGATTACATTTAATTTCTAAGCATTGATCAATATTATAAACAAAATGGCTACTCTAATTTTTTTCGGCAAAATCAGTTATGAGATAAACATATTTGGACTAGTGACATCAAATATATTAATCTCAACATTTTGAATATTTGTTATGGGCATTGCATAATTTTAACAGGATGTTTTCTCTTTATTCAAAAAGTTTTTGGTCAAATGCCACGCTGTTCATGATAAAAATTTAAGAATTGTCGAGATTGATTAAAGTAGACGATTAAACTTTTGTGACCAAAACCCCAAAAACACTGACTTTACTTAACTGGCGCTACTTTCCATACCACCTTAAGCTCGTAGAATGCCAGAAATGATTTATGTATTGGAACAAAAATAAAGCTTACCTACATGGGTATTAATTCAAATTGAATATTTCCCCATATCAAGGAAAATTCTATTCACTTTGAGGTCGACTGCTGTCAATGAATCACACTCTAGTTTTAATTAGCCATTAAATTATTCAAAAACACAATACAAAATAAAAAATTATGCTTGGTACTTATTTAATGATTTCTAACACAAGGAGAAAAGCATATGTTCATTAAACTTTTAACCAAGAGTTTATTGATCAGCATATATATTTGGCACCTATTTTAAATTCCCTTTCTAGTCATCATGTACAGTAAAAGTCAAAACTTTTTACTAGATCTAACTTAGAGAGTTTTATATTTTAACTTCCCAACAATTCGACTACATGTGCCTGCTTTTAGTCCTGAAACTCCATTAGTGTAGTTTAAAAGATAGCATCATTGTCAACAGGGGTGTAGTGGAGCGAGAACACGGGGGAACGCCGTTCCAGCACTACTTTTCGTGGAAAAACACTCAATTTTTTAGTAAAGTTTTATACTCTAAAATTCCAAGTTAACTAATTGATTTTTTATCAATATTATGTTAAAACTTTTTTTTCATACTGTGGTTCAATAAATTCTGGAATTTTAGGGGAAGTGAGTTAAGTAAGTTTCTGCCTTAATAACCATTAAAAAATGCTCAAATAACTTCTAAAGGCATCTATGTTTGTGAAATTTTTCTCGCCTACGGCGATTGGGTCCCTTCGACTTTGGGGTTGCTATGACCTTGCATTCCAGCACTGCTAAATTTATGACTACACCCCTGTTGGCCAAGCTAAACCTACTTTAATTAAATATTCCGACACCCTAGCTCGGTCAGTAGCATGTATGTCTACTGAGCAAAGGGTCCCAGGTTTGATTCCTAGAATAGAAGAAATATTTATCAGTCTTAAATGTAGGTTTCCTCTGTCACAGTGACGAATTGACATCCAGAGGCTGGGTGTTGTGTCTGTTCCAAAATTTAATTAGTTTATGTCATGTGCTTATAAAATAAGTCGGTTCAGAAAGTGTTGAATATCTTAACTAAATGAAAATGACCGATTACAATAAAGTATGTACCATTTTCAATGAAAGGTAAATAGGCTTTTCTTCCTATATCTTAATGTTCTTAGAAACGGACTCTCGGACCATCTTTTAGAAAAAACTAACTTTATCTGTGGTCAGCATTTCTTTAGCACCATGTCTTACAACCCGTTTGGATTATACGGCTATGTACTAATTATACTAATGAGTTAGGAATTTTGAAGGTTTAATTTAGATGTAATGCACCCGCATTTGCATAGGAGAGTGGATAACCATTTAGGAAAACCACTCTGTGCACTCGACCATGTTCAAACCCAGATCTCCCTGTCTTCGGCAGTCTAGTCCAACATGAGAGTAACGCATTAGACCACACGGCCACAGAAGCAGGTGCAGTTAACATGACTTGACGTATGAATATGTGAAAGTAGATCTAGTAATTTCTTTTAGCTGTCATATGTCCATTTGCAAGAAAATGACAGTAGAGCTATTAATTATTTTCTAAAGTGTAGGTTTAAACTCCAATTACCCTTAAAGCTTGATTATATTATGGCACTGTATTATAAAGGGACAGATAAAGTAAGCTCGCTACCTTTCAGTGAAAGCAAAGGGTACATAAGTTCATTTCTTGATCATGGCAAAAGGAAGATTTGTGAGATTTATTATATCACACCATTATTTACACTAATAGGGAAGGAATGAGAAAGGCAGAATTTGAGCATAAATGAATCTGCATTTTTGAGAAAGAGAGAGAAAAAGAATAAGAGATTATAAAACCAAGTAGGAAGAAACACCTCAATTTGATAGCTGAGATTCAAATCTTGACCCTTGAATCTTCACCAACAAACCAGATAAGACCAGACTGACACATTTATCTGAGTGTCCACCGTTGGTGTCACCATATAAAATTTGAAGTAAACTATTTTAAGTTTTATTTAAACTATAGGCCTCAGCTAATGTTATTTTCCCCTCAAGTTTTAATAATAATAACAATAACTCAATGCTGCAATAAAACACAAATGATTTTGAAATATTTGCTGCATTACATTAATAATCATTATAATTATATTTAAAAAAATTTAAAAGTGACATATTTTAAGGTTGTGTCAAAAAAAACTAATTTAAGTACTTTTTTATTTCATCTATAAAATTTTATACAGAATGTGTTTGCTCAGCAGTGTTCAAAGTACATCTCACTAAAAACCTGTTGATACAAACACCAAGCATGAATATCTCCAGTGGATGAATACCCAAAAAAGGTATTTTATCTTAAAAGTAGTGATTTTTACTTTTAAAAAAAGCACTATCAATACTTACAACAAATTTTCAACATAACTTACAAAATTTGATACGTCAAAATTTGTTTAGACATAAATTAAGGTAAAATAAAAAGTCATTGAAGCACATATAAATATATTCACTGGCATGTAATGCTCAAAAACTAATTTAAAAAATGTTACTACTTGCCTAATATTCAATATAATACAACAAACTCTTTTAAGTCTAATATTCATCGACATACAAGTAACATCAATATAAATATCTCCTAGCTATTACATTTATACATTGTGTATGTAACATGATCTACAGCTATATAATACAACTATTTGAGGGGGAAAAAAAAGTGCACCTCAAACTTGCCAGAACATTTAATAAAATACTGACTATTTATTAGCTCAGTAATTATCACAAAATAATAGATAACGTTATACATAAGCAGCTTTCCTTTAGATAGTACTCAGAATGGTAGCATATAACTAGGGATGGGACCTCAAATCCTTAAAAATGATTTTTTTTCCAATTTTTCAAGAGAAATTTATTTTAGAGCTTTAATACTGCTTATTGGTGGTTCAGAATGAATTATAATAATAGGATGAACTCAACAACTAGGTTCCAGATCAGTAATTTAACACTTAACTGAATGTTATAATGAATGGATTATAAGAATGTTTACATTTAGTTACTATTTATTTGTCTTTATATTATTATATTATATCTATATTTCCTCTTAAGTTCATAATTTTTTCCAATATTCAGATTTGACCCATCTCTACATATAACTCCAAGAAATGGTTTCCAAAACATTCAAATATTAACATATCTCAACGGAATATATCAACACTGAACAATGATTGGAACCTTTTCAAGCACTGGTTCTACGTAACCTATAATAAGATGCTATTTATTGTTCTTGATGGCACTCAGGAAGAAACAGTGTAACATTTTTTATAAACACTTAATAAGTTTTATACTAAAGTTATGTTTGAGAACTACATTTCATATTTTTAAAATCAATGAGCAGTAATAGTGCAATTTTTATACAGCTGCAAATATTTGTAGATATCTATTTAATATTGTAAGTATATGTACTCATTTGAAAAAAATTCTTACTAAATACTTTTTACATTTTATTTACAGTACTACCGTACTAAAAGAACCTGTACAATATTAGCTTTGGACCACCAAAGCTATGATGGACAGCTGAGGTTAAAACTGATGGGCTTATCTGTTGACAAGCTGGCGATAACATAAGACTATTGGAACGTGGGGGGAGTGTGGGGTAAAGAAAATTACTGTTAAAAGAAATGATTGGAAGAAAAATTTATATTCTGTGTGTATGTGAAACCAAGCGGAAAGGTAAATATGTTTTGATGACAAATGATGGTAGCCTGTCACTGTGATCAGGTGTGGATGAATGGATAAGGGGAAGTCAGGGAGTGATTTAATCCTAAGACCAACAGCTAAGCTGTTTGTCAGAAGGTATGAGTTGGTGTTATATAAACTTCTATAAGTACGTATGAAAATAGGCATTTGTAGAATTATGTTAGATGATGGTTATGCTGCGGTGGAGGGCGAAGATGAGAAAGTGAGAGTGGAATTTTGTAATGAGCTCAATGAAGTCTTGAATGCATGTGAAATGGTTGAAAGAATTATCTTGTTAGGAGGTATGAATGGATGGTTGGATACCTATAAAGAGAATTCAGAGAGTGTTAGGAAGGTATGATGATGACAGGGTGAACGGAAATAGTAACGAGTTAGTGAGTCTGGGTTTGGAAAAGGGTTTATTTGTGTCGAACAAATGATTTAGACACAAAGATATTCCCTTATATAAATGGCAAAGGGATGATTCGATAAAGATGATCGATTTTGTGGTTTATGATGAAAGACTTAGAAGTTTAGTCAAGAATACTGGGGCTGTGCGTGGAGCTGAATGTGTAGTGATCTCAGTAGTTGAACTGGGTAAGAATTTTGTGAGGAATAAGCACAAGAGTACTAAGCAAGAGTGAAAGTGGAAATGTTGCAGAATAAAGGTGTGAAAGCACAATATGAAAGATTGCTGGTCGAAAAATTAACTATACAAGCGCATGAATGGAAAGGCGAAATAAATGCTAATGATAAAGAAAGTGAATGGAACAGAAAAAAGTCTGTAGTTGAGAGTGCAAAATATGTGTGTGGATCTACAGTGGTGGGGAACTTAAAAATGGTGGAATGAACAGGTGAAAGAAGCTGTGAGAGAAAAGAAAGATGCATCCAAACAAATGATTGCTGTGAAGAAAGAAATAGAAAGTAAGAGGTTGTAGAAAATATTCAAAGAGAAAGATGAATGCAAAGAAAGAAATTAAGAAGAGTTAGGAGCAAATGAGATTAAAAGAAGGAGAAAGAACACAGAATGATTTTTAAGGAAATAAGATGTTCTGTAAGTGGGTAAAGAGAACAAAACAAGAAGTAAAAGGAAAGACCTATAGTATTCAAAATGAACATGGTGAGATGATCTGGGGTGAAAACAGTATAAGAGAGAGATGGAAGGAGTACTTTGGGCAATTGTATGGCAAAAACGTAGAGAAAGTAGCAGAAAATAGGTAGAATGTTATTAGTGAAAGAATTAACGATGCTGAATTGTTAAAGTATGCAAAGCTGCGGGTGTAGATGGGATCACAAGTGAAATGTTTAAGTGTGGGGGCATGGCACTACTTGCCAGATTATGTAAATTGTTCACCATGTGTGCTGGGGTTTTGAATGATTCTAATTATTGTAAGAATGCTGTCACTGTTCCTGTGTACAAAGGCAATGGTAATTAGAGTTAATGTAAGAATTACAGTGCAATTAGTTTGTTGAGTATTCCAGGCAAAGTTTTTGGGAGAGTTTTAATTGAGAGGGTGCGTGAAAAAACTGTGGACAAGATTTGGGGTGTGCAATGTGTTTTCATGCCAGACAGAGGTTGTATGAACCAGATATTTGCTTTGCAACAAGTAACTAAGAAATGTATGGTAGTAAGGAAAAAAGTGTATTGTGCATGGGTTGATCTGGAGAAAGTGTATGATTGTGTGAATAGGAGTATATTATGGAATGTTCTGAGAGAATATAATGTGGGTGCATGGTTAGTTAATGCAATTATGTCAGTGTAAAATGGAAGTAGAGCGTGATTTAGGGTGGATGGAGCATAAGGGGTGTGATAAGGTATGTATACAAAATTATAATAATTGAAATTGAATTTAAATATTGTTGAATTAAAATTTGATGTGATGTTTTGTAAATTAAAAAGATTTAAAATATTTAATATGGGTTTATATATTAACTTTTAATTAAAAACATTATTATTAATGCAGGTGCAAGTGGGATTACAGCTAATGGGAGAGAGAGCGGAAGTGAGTCTTGTCATAATTTTTATTTAAATTAACTAAAGAGGTTCTGCTGTTAAGATGTTTAGGATTGAAGTCTCTATAGAAAGTAGATTTTGTTAATAAATAATTATTTCAATCAATACCTCAGGTGATAACATTATGTAAATACATTTGTGTGGAGCCCATGTAGATACATATAAATGTTACAAATTATAAAATTGCAATATGTGTCCACAAATCTGGTCTATAATGAAAGAGCAAAGATTCAAATACAGACTACATCATTATTTGCAACACAATATTGTCATGAAGGTAGAGAAAACTTTTCATCACCATACAATAAGACCAATAGTGTCATGGAAGTAAAGAAAACTTATCAGTTATCAGTCACTGGAGCAATTTATGTTAAAGATTACTTTTTGATTGCTACTACAAAAAGAACATGGTGTAGGTGTAACTATTTAACCTGGCTTCTGACCAAATTGAGATTGTACCTCTTATATGTTCCTATACCTATTTGTTGTACTTTCTTCCAAGTATATTATCATTTACCTCAAAAAGTGAACCTGTTAACTATGACCCAAAAACATGCTATACATTTGCAGATCTCATATAAATAAAACGCCCTAGGTAAAAAATATAGTGGGTGTTGAACAACATCAGTTTTCCCAAATGTTCCCTGGTGTGGGCGTGAATCGACGTTTCATTGCAATAAGTTATTGTACTGCCATCTATTAATGAACCAATGTACTTTTAGCCAGTCTGAATACTTCATATTGAAGTTAATAGATGGGGCTACCAGTTCAATGCTATACGTAGACCATGAATAAAACAATAAGTGAGAAAATAAATGAGTCGCAAAAATGGCTGCTCGGCTTATGCAGATCGCTGTACTACACACGTGCCAGGGAATTGGTTAAAATAATATGACTATAAAATTTGAGCAGATTAATTTAACTAAGCGCTAGCTAAGAAAGTCAAATGATTTCTCTTAACTTTCCTTAGGACATTAGAGCTTTACTATTAATGTTGAATTTGCTGTCAAAGTGTGACTGTTGGGTGTTTCTGGCTCTGGATGTCAACACAATGCCTTTTTAACACATTTCAAGAGATGTACGATTTACATTTATTAATAAATACTTGCATTTGGTACAATAATGGAATCTTTGGATGAAGAATAGATATTTCTGTAAAGGACTCTCTATACATAATATGTATTAGAAAGAAATATTTACCAAAATAAAGTTTATTGAAATAAAAAAAACTATTATGGCTATACAATTCAACATGTATGTCTATGAATATTTTAGGAGTAACAATATAAATAAGATTATTACTTATTAGTCAAAAAAAATTATTTCAGTTTAATAAAATATTTCTGGAATTGTTTCAGATAATAAAATAAAATGCCGGGCGTAGCTTGTATATAGGACATACCTCATTTAAAAATATTATTTAAAAGTAAAATGTCAGTTTGATATTATTTCTAGTTGGATTAAATAAAAATAAAATTCACAAAACAATTAAGTTTTACTGATTCCTTGTATCCTATTAAAGTATTCATGTTTTTTTAAAAACAACGAAACATAAGCAAAAACGTTACTATTTTGTTAAAAAAGAACTTATATTTTCTAGACAGAATTTACATTTTTACAGACACCTAAAAGAGTAGTATAACGCTTTGGCGTCAGCCCGCAATTGAGCCATATCGACTAAGCGCCACTGTTTGTTTTGAAGCTAGTGCCAAATTATGTGGATGGAGGGTGTCATGTGGTCAGCACAACACCCCTTCGGTCATTAATATAAGTTTTATAGATCGAAGCTGTTACTTTTTTCATTCAAGTAGCTCCTCATTATGTCCTCACGAGACTTGAGTTGACCTTGTTCCAGACCTACTGTTTCACAGAAAATCTGGAAGCGCCGGGGATTAAACCTGAGACCTCTGGATATGTACTCTGTAGCCAGGAACTCTGAACACTAGACTACAAAGGTGATCAAAAAAGTAGTATAGGGGAATGAAATGTAATTTTTAATAAAAAAAAGATTAGTTTGAAGTCATGTAGTTAATATGCAACAAAATGCTTCTGGATAAATTTGTTTGGATTCTAGTATCTTTGTGAGATTTCCTGTGTTTTTTAGGACACAAACATTCCTGTTTTCCATGTGTGACAATCCTGAGGCGTTATTTACTGGAATAAATATATTGCAAAGCTGCAAAGTTGACCTTACTAATATTAATATCTATGTTATCTCAAGAAGATCGGCATCAACTGGAGGGACAGAAGGCTGATTGCAAACCTGTACCTGGGACAGCGTGTGAAGGTGAGGCTGAATGATGACCAACAGCATGGATAAAAGAATAGTCGTGAGGCAGGGATGTTGTTTGTCACCCAGTCTGTTCAACTTGTATGGAGAATGGCTGGCTAAGGAAGCTCTTGAGGGACGTGGCAATTTCAGGATAGAGGAGATGTCATCAACAGAATAAAATACACAGTGATTAGCATTGCAGGCCAAAAATAATGAAGAGTTGCAGGGAATGATGGACCGGCTGGTGGAGCTAGGGAGAAGATATGATAAGAGATCAACATTGGAAAGCAAGAAGTTGGAAAACATATTGCAGTTCAAGTACCTGTGAAGTATGTTGACAAAGTATGCCTAATGCACTAAGGAAATTAGGTCAAGGATCAACCATGGCCAAGGAAGAAACTGATTGAATGCTACATTTAGAGCATCCCGCTGTATGGAACCAAAACTTGGACGATTAGGCAGATGGAAAAGAAATACTTGGAGAGCCTTGAAATGTGGAGCTGGAAAATACATGAGACAATCAGGTGAACAGACAGGGTGACAAATGAAGAAGTTCTAAGAAGAGTGGGTGAGAAGAGAACCATGTTGGATGTTATTCTTCGGCGCAAAGCAAACTGGATTGGACACATCCCTGGAAGGAATTGTCTTTTACACGACATCAAAGAAGGAAAGATTGGGGGAAAGGAAGGAGGATTAAAATATGGAATGACTTGAAGGAAAGAAGAAAATTCTGGGAGCTGAATGAGGAGGCAGAGGACAGGGAGCATAATGGTCTATGTTCACTGACAAAAGGACTGACTGTCATAAGCAAATCACCTAATTATAGTAATGTTATCTAATGGACACTATGCAGTAGTGTTTCCCACAGTTTGGTGGCCAATTATACATCTTAAGTCGTCCCTTTAGAACTAGAGATAAACAATTTGGTTGCCAAGGAAGGTGGGGTGCACAATGCACAATACAGCACACTTACAGAACTACAACAAAAGAGAAGGTGTATTGTTTCAAGCAGTGATTCTCTACTGAAATGATAAAAAGGTTGTGTACAGATATTCAAACCCTTGTCAGGATATCTTTGAGAACAGACCATGACTCAGGGATAGGAACCAATGAATACATCAGTATTATGTTGGAGCCCATTTCCCTTTTATGATTAGAAAGAAAAATCAAGTATACCACTGTGATCCTATGTGGAACAGGAAGAGGTAATAAACACAATATGGCTTTAGAATGAAAATAGTATCACAGTTTACAATGTTGCTATTGGACAAAGAGTTAATGGCTGCCTCTGGAATAAAATCGATTGTTACCATCTAATCCATTGACATAGGTTTTATTTTATTGGAACTCATCAGGAGCAAGTTTTTTTTTAGTATCTCTTTAAGGCAGATTCCTAACAAGATTCAATTTATGAATGATTTTTCCAACTAATTTTCAACAAACCTGCATTAGTGGACACATGGTCTATGATGTATATCTTGCAATATACTGGATTGCCAGTGATGAGAGAGGAGTTTGAATCTTAATTGGATTATTTTTTTCTAAATGGTTTCCCACTCTCTCTCCAAATGAATTTAAGGTACATTTTCTTTGAATTCAGCTTCTCTTTCCTAATCCATTGCTGATATCCCAGTCAGAAAGTAAGATGCAGCATACAAAAAGATGTCTACAAAAAATTACAGAGAAATGTTAATTTGTTTTGATTGAAAGGTTTATCATGAAAACATATTCATTCTTCAGATATTTTACTGTGTAAGATAGTAAAACAGTTTCCAATATGCTTATCACAAGCTCTTTTTAAACTTATGTTATTTTCGTCACTTAAATTAGAGACATAAAACGTTATCTTTCACAAAGACCAAAACCAAATAATCTATTTAAATATTTACAGTGCTGGTTATGTATTAGTTTGAACTTTAGTATAATTCCCTACGCCATAATACATCACAGTTTATTATACAAAAAGTAGTCTCATCGCAACACTAATTTTATTTGTATTTATTTTTAAAACAACTCTGCATCTACTCTCTATGTACACTTACATAGCTAAATTATAACATAATAAAGTTATCATAATTATATTTAATACAATTATATTTAAAAAATTCATAGCAACATAAAGTTTAGCGGTCATGTATTCATGTGAGACTCATTTTTTTTTATTGTCAGATCCTGAAGCTTCCATTCACTTAAAATAAACTAGCTTGCAGACATGTATGTTCCAATATAATACAACAGAGCAATCATTCAATTGATTTATATTACAGATTTCAAGACATCAAGTATTTATTTGGCACCATATTTTAAAATGTGATCCAGCCAATATAAGCTGATAAAACATCATAAATATCAAATATCTGAACAAGCAGTGTTTTTTTTATAAATATCATGACTGTGAGTAATATGACAGGTGTGATAGGTGAGATTGCGAGAAGAGGGAATTTTAAATAACCCACTTGGCCGTGAAATTTTATGGATTGATTATATGCAAAATTTGCCGACTTTGTGTAAAAATGTGAAATATTTAGTTAAATCAGTATAAAATCATATCTACATGTTTAAATTTTATAAAAGCTTAAACGATTGTTAAACTAGAACAGTTAATAAATAATTAGTTTCATAATAAAATGACCAAACATACATCATAATATAAAGCTAGTAGAATATTTTTAATGTAAATACAAAGTTGTAAAGATTTTTAAATAATATTATTTTAGGTAGTTTTTGTTGTTGTGATTGAATAGATTAAAGATGCTCATTGATCTATTCCGAACTCAAATACTAGAAGAAAGAAATACCAACATCCAACACACTGTTTAATATGTCTACAAAGCTGTGTACTCTAAAACAAATCAATAAGAAAACCCCTAAATGTCTTTACTTGGTAATCTGTCACACATTAATGCTTTTCATAACTGGTTCAATTCATGTAAAATGATTTTGTAAAAGCGATGGCATTTAAACTACACTGTGTGACTAAATAAAATAATTATTTGAATGATTGCCTAATGGCTCAGAAATAAATTAAAAGTGTTACAACATTGTTCAATAATGTGCAGCGTGTGATAAGAAAGGAAGCCAACCAGTTAGGAGAGTTAACCCTACCCCGAAAAAAAACCCAAATAATCTTATTTATTAATTTCTTAATACACTTTTCAAACTTCCAACTTCTTAACACTTTTAGTTACGCATTCTTTTAAATTTTCGAAAATATTAATTTTCCATAATAGGAATAATATATATGAAAGTTAAAAGTAACAAACTTGCAGGGTTGGCTTTCTTCCCTATCACTCACATCACATAATGTTTCCACACTGTTTTTATATATAAAATAATTACATTTTGACAAATGCTTAAATTGATTTTAGGACCATATTTCCACTACACTGCTTAGAACAAACACACTTTAAGAGGAAGGAATATAGCATTTCCAGGTAGCACACAGCAGTATTAAATAAAACAAGAATCCAAAAGAAACAGAGAATATTTTTGTTTAAATTGGTATGAGTGGAATTACAAAAAACTAATGTTGTTTGAGGAATAGAAAATATTTGTAGAAATTTCAATGAAAAATATTATAATTAATAGTAATAAGATAGACCAGTTTAAAATTGAGTAGGAAAAGTCTCTTTGAAGTGTGCAATGGATCCTTCTATCTTAATCTGTATAGTTTTCAAAACTATATTTAAAATAATAAAATATTAGATGATGTTCCCTATCAAACTAGAGGGATTTGATATAGTAATTTTCAAAACCTTGTTTTTTCCCACAAGCCATGAACAATTTTCAAAGAAAGGTCTTTAAAAAAAAAATCAGCCAAAAAATAACATTTTACTATTTGTTATTATTGTTATATTTTTAGGGATGTGCAAAAACCACTTTTTCAGTTCGAGACATTGAGAAATTTTACTATGAGTACAAAAATAAGTTAGAATTTATCATCTAAAAAAGTTTATTTCAATGTTCAATGTTAGGGCTACTAAATGAAATTTGTTATGTTTTTAAACTCCTTGCTTCAAAATAATATTGCCAATACTAAAAGGGTGCCATAGTTCAGTGCATAGTCTGAAAGCAAAGCAAAAAAAAGTATGCGACCCAAGTAGTAAGAAAATTATGTCTAGTTAATTAATGATAATAATAGTCTAAATTAGTTCAGAGAGTTATTTTGAGAAAAAATATCAGATGGTCTTAAAGTCTACAGTAGAGCTTACCTGTTAAATTGTGCTAGAACTTACTGTTTAAGAATACAAGTTTTTCAATATGTACTGACAGCATATTTTCATGTCTCATGCTGCACTAAAGAGTCATTCACTCGCCATTTGGGTTGCAGGTATGCCCAAGTAATGATGGGCTAATTAGCCAACAGTGAAAATCAAATTTATTTTCCTTCCACCAAACCAAAGGGTTCTTGCGCTGTGAGATGACGGTTTCATTCAAATATTTATTTAGACCTAGCTCTTCTATTGAAAAGGATGATGAAATACTCTTGCTAAATAAACTCTCTTTTGTAAGCTTTTCAAAATTGAACCAAATTGAACAACCTTCTTCTTTCCCCGCATAATGTGTTTGGGCTTTTAGTTCTTTTAAGTTTTTCACTTGGCTTTGTTAGGAAATTTATTATGATAGTTGTTCGCTTTTTTTTGGTGAGATTTCTTTTTCTTATCTCGATCTTGAATTTTCGAGTCTCTCACATCAAACAAGCAAAATTTACACTGTTTAAAATGTTATTGGCACATACATTGAGGGATTACTTGAACTTCTCTGCACAAAACACAATTATATAGATTTCAATATAACAGTATGTCCATGAGGTATAATATTAACAGTGGAATTTTCTTGGGAGAAGTGTCCTCAGGGGGATTTATGTTATTTCCTTAAGGACATGGCTCACACTGACAAATATTGAATATCCAGGGTTTCTTTTTAATACTACCTGAAACTTAGTAGAAACATTTTCACCAGTTTTGTGTTGAACAGCAATTAGATTTTCAATTGCAACTTCCATGATAGCTTTAGATTCTTGTAATGGAGGTCCAGAAGTTTCCAATACTCTTTTGCTCCTAATGTAGCCAATGCAGTTGAACAGCCCACTTTTGGATCAGTGAATGCGTTCTTAGAGTCACGCCCAGATATCACACACACATCTATTACTGACTTCACAATTAAGTTTGCTGCTTCTATCCATGTTCCCCATCTTGTTAGAACTTGTCGCTGGGAGCAATGGCACATCAAACAATAGTTGTTTGTAAGTTGTGACTTGGTCTGGGGCTTTCACAAACACTTTATTTTGTCACATAAATTAATCTATTCATCCAACACCTCATCTCAGTTGGTAGCATGTCTGTCTACTGAGCTAAGGATCTCAGATTCGATTCCAGGCATGGCTAAAAAATTTATCATTGGTGAAATTTGGGTTTACCCTTTCACATTAATGAATTAACGGCCGGGGATTGAATGTTGTGCCTGTCCTAGTCTTAAGATAGATTATAAGGTCTATGAAGCTACGACAGGACTAGCAAGCCTGTAGTGGAAAATATATGACCTGAATAAAAAAACTGACCCAGACCATAGGCTGGAAACAGTAAAAAAAAATCTATTCACTTGGAGGAGCTTGGCTTTAATGTCGTCCACAACATGAGCCAAACTTGAAAGATATTTCATATCAGGGTAGACCAACTTCAATTCACTTGCAGTTTTCATCAAATGCGCTGTGGCATCCAAATTCAACCTTTTCCTCTCGAACTCACTTAGACCACAACACTTTTAATCCATAATTCACTAATCTTGCAACATGATTTACATGGCCCAGCACTTTGCAGTAAACCAAATATGGTTTGGAGCTAGCTTACCTGCCAGAAGGTTCACGACAAAGAGACCCTAAACATCCATGGTTTCATCAAGAGAAACTCATATGAAGGCATCACTTATGTAATTTCTTACACTTTCCATAGTTTCTTCAAAGCAGATCAGCAAATAATTCTTTTTGGGTATTTAATGATCATCAATTTGTCACCTTCAGTAATTTTATAAGAAGGATGCAAATTCACGCAGCATGGTATGATCAAAGTGACCCTCGCACTACACAAGTATCCTTACAGAGTTTGTTTCTTGAAATGAAACTTGCTTATTCAAAGAACTCAGTTGTTTATTGACGTGAATAGGTCTTTAAATTACTACCATACGGGGTCAATCCAAAAAACCTAATGATAACAAAATCGGGGGATACAGTTTGGTGTTGTAGTTTCGAATCTTTCCTCTGCATCTAAAATTAAATTATACCACTGGATAGCTAAAGGATCAAAGAATTCATTATGATAAGCGAGAACAGTGACGCATCGCGCGCGGTGGAGGGGGAAGCGCCGCCATTTTGAGGTTATTTTGCTGCATATCGAGATTTGCAATTATTATAACTTTTGACTCGGAGAAGCTACGATGTTCATTTAAGTTTTAATTGCTCAATGTTGATGTCTCACAAAACCGCTCATTGCCCGACTTCATGCTCAGCTAGTTCAATTTGTCTTATATTGAAACTTCTCCAACAACGTTAGGTAATACCTGTATTGATTTAACGTTTACCAGAAATCTCAATGTATCTTGTATGCCATTTGTGTCGTACTTTTCGTATTACAGACCTATAATTAATAAAGTTATATTGTAACACAATAATTATTTGTTTCCTTGCTTTTATCCTAAATACATAAATAAAAATATTTTATTTAAAAAATATAACCCGTTACATAAAAGTATTCCCGTACAACACACGGCCGTGTCCATGACACAGCCACACCCCATTTTTTTTTTATAAATATATGAAGTATGCTCCATAAATGTTGCTCCAATTTTGATTCCATGGAACATCCAATATTTGTTGTTGCAAGCTTGACACATTACAATTTTACTGTCAAATGTGAAAGAATTGTCAATCTTAACCCATGATTTTAATTTTGTAGCCATAACGAAAATAGAAAAAACCCTGATATCTTAGTGTCAGATTTTCACTTCTAACCACTCATATGAAACTAAAATTACTTTGAATTAGGGGGAAAAAACTTGACTATAAATAAGGTGGATTTTACCCTTTTCAATAGTCCATTGATACATTTGTTTCAGCTGATTCATGCAAACCAAACCACACCAAAACCAAACAATGCCTAAAAATTCAACAAATTTCCAATTAGTATACAAATACATAAAAAATATCACAAAATATGTAGCTTTATGTAAGTAAAATCACTCAAAATTTGTAAAAATGAAAAAAATATGTAAAATGAAAAGAAAACATTATAGCCGTTATTCGTAACATTTCTATATTCTGAGCATCTAAATGGTGAGGAATAGAATATATATTTATATATAAATCCCAGCTCTAGATTAATGATATTACTTATCAAAAGTTACAGCTGCAAATAAGATGACCTTATGTATAAATATGTGAAAGTAGATCTAATAGCTTTTCTAGTTGTCAGTTAAAATTGGACTGTTGACATCCTCAAAAATATGATAATGTAATACTATTATATTTCTGGCTACAATTTTTTTTTCACTCAAAGCGAAAAAATATACTTTGTGTTGTATCCATTTTAGAATATGATTTTATGAAAAATATAACTTTGTTCGGTTGATTATTTTAAAAAGATTTAATAAAAACTTCCTACCTTTGTATGTTTGGATCCTGGGAGAGTGAACAAAGGGTCAAACACACTTGGTTTTTTTTTCTCCAAATTTGCCAACATATCAAAGGATAAGGCCTGGATAAAATCATGTGAACTTTACTTGAACCGTCTTCCCATTAAACAGGTAGAGCACATAAAAAAATAATAAAAAAATTTACTGCTATAAATAAAACAAATTACATGCAAAATTCATGTCACATACTTGTCTAAATCAATTTTTGAATCAATATATTTGAAATAAAATTAACAGTAAAAAAGAATGCTAATCTCAAGTTAAAGAAAGTCCAGTGAAATGTTTTACTTTCAGATATTATCTAGATCAGTGCTATATTTTAAACAGGCTATTGACAATATCAATTGCAAGTTCAAAATTCTGTTTGCATGATAAAATTAATTTTTTGAAACCATTTTATATCCTATTTTAAACAAAAGTAATTCTAAATTAATATTAAGACTTAACCTGAATAGTTGACTGTGAGCTCTGTGGAAATGTAGATATTTTCTAGAAGCAAGAATCGGCCAATACAGACACTTTACAATAATTTGCATAAAGTTTAAGTTTCTCATCACACGCTTCAGTGGCTGCATGGTCTAAGGTGCAGTATACTAAATTATTGATTACAGGGAGATCGAGGTTTGAATTTTGGTCGAGTGTCTTGAGAGTAGTTTTTCCAAAATGGTTTTCCACTTTACATTCAAGCAAATGCGAATATATTTCATCTAAATATAACCTTCCTCATCCCTAAAATCATTAATGTAATTATTACATAAGTGTACAACCCAAACAAGTAGTAAGATGCGAAGGACCAGAAACCAATGCAGAATCCCAAAGTGCCCAACAAGGGATGAACAAGCTATATACTGTGATAAGTGCAACGAGTGGCTTCATTTTGCCTACATCGGATGGGAATACATGGAAAGAGATACCACAGGACTACAGTATAAGCGCGAGAACTGCATAGAAGCGGACAAACGACAACAGGAAGAACTAGGGGAGATACGATAGAAAACCGAACAATCACTGACACTCATTCAAGTTCCCAAGCCTTGACCTGTCATACCGACTCCTCCTATTCTCAGGTTAGGACCACAAGACCCAAAGAGTTTCATCAAACAATGCAAACCCCACTCTCTAATCATAAGGGACGACATAGGAACTATGGCTCCCTATAGTAAAAGAAAGAATCCTTCAGGAAACTGCCCACTAGTGAAAATGCCATGAGAGCTATTCCCCCAACTGGAAAGAGCTGAGCACCAGAAACAAGGACCAATTCGACTCCCAACACATCAAGATCAAATTACAAGCCAAGTTGTATGGAGAAGCTCAACCTAGAGACAAATTTGTGGAACAGTTCATTTTGAAAAATAATAAGACTAAAGAAGAGATTCTCCCCACACAAACCAGAGGAATGCGCAATACCAATAGTCATTAAACTTCTACATCCCACCATAAGGCCCTTCATTACTTCAGTATCCCTTCCACCCTTAATCAACTTCTAAAGTAGGCAAAAAAAGTTTAGCTATACCTGCGCCCTTCACCTTACCCTGGTGCCAGCAAGGCCTCCAACCCTTACAACTCAAGAGATCCTTGCACAACTTTACCATGCAGCTACTGCCCTGAATAACAGTTTCATAAGGATTCACTCATAATCACCACAAGTAATGAGAAAGCACAAGAGAGGCTAGCACTCCCAACACTCCCAATCAGTCAGGGAAACAATGAGGAGAGAAAAAATGGCCAAGCTTACCCCTAAGAACAGAGGATGTCTTAGGAATCTATTCCTTGACAGGAATACTTAGAATCTTGATACACACAAAAATCAGATATTTTATTGCTGTTGTGGACTCTTAGGGCACCCGCATATTTCCTAAAAACTCTATTCTCGGAGGGATCTTCCCACCCACCTATAAACACAATACTACAAGATCTGGGACTAAGCACTGCCTCGGCTCCTGTTTTGTCTCTAAATCACAAAGAACAAAGCCACCGGTTTAAGTCCTAGTGAGCTCCTGCTAGGACAACTCTACCGCGGCCAGTAGAGTGGACAGCCCCTGGCCAAGCAGCTGCGGTAGACAAACCAAACCCTATATGAGTGAAGTCCTAGGGGGAACTACAGCTACAGAACCAAGATGACTCCTTGAAAAGACAACTCAACCCAGGACACCTAGCTCCAGGAAGAAGAGTGCTACTCCAAAACCACTTCCTATCCAATACCCCTGAGGGATTTTTCCCCTGAGGATTGGGCCATACATAGTACAAAGAACCTGCAGGGCATACATCACACATGTATTGGATCCGAGTGGGAGCGGGACACAGGAGAGAATAGATCAAAGAACATCGGGATCAACTGTAAGTGCGCCCAGGACTGAACTAGAAAAGGTCCACCTCTGAGTGCCTACAGTTGGAAGCAATAGTTTACCATCAGGGATTGTTACAACCCCCCTTTTTTTTTCATCGACTCTGGGCAATTTGCCTCACAACTGTGTGCCTGATTCACCGAGATGGGCCGTGTGCTTGCCAAAGGCAAGAGTCAGTACAGAGAGAAGTGGAACACGACTTCTCAACCTAATTCATCCTCAAAGGAGATGATAACAGTTGGGGGAAAACAACATAACTTGATAAATCCTTTAAATGTGTATTTGTCTTGTATCCATATTATCATAGTTAGGTGAGGTGTGAGGTGTTTAATTTTAAAACCTAAGGATAGTGAAAGTTTTTATCTTGATTGGGAAAATGTAACGAATTATGAGAAAGAGAGAGGGTACAAAAAGATAAGTAAAACTTTCTTGTTTTTATTTTAAAAAAAAAGCATATAAATCTCTCGCCTAGCACCAGGGTTGGATCATTCTGGGCCACATGCTTGGTAAACTAATCCTTCCATAGTGTTGCGCCATTCAGAGCTATGTCCTTGGTAAACTAATACTTTCCTGTTGGGTTGCGCCATTCAGTCTGTGTCTCGAAGAGCCTCTACAAATCACCAAGTGGAAGGTACAGAACATTCAGGGACCAACAGAAAAAATGGAAGTTATAACAGCAGTAAGTCAACTGGCATCATGTTTGTCTGGGAACAAGCATAAATGGAACAATAAGCATGTGGTAAGTCAGAATGGACAAGTTTAATTTATTTAAGAAAATAAATTACTTCCAATTCTAAGAGGCTTAAGCCAACTTTTGATTCTGTCTGTCACCTTGACCTTATTTGTTGCTACATCAAGAATAAAATCCCCCCCTCACCCGCACTTGAACCCAGTTAGGCAGGTATAGCCTAATTTTCTTATTAAGACTTTGGAAAGGTCTTTTCTTCCTACCAGAACCCTATTATTGTAGACTTTTTGGTAGGATAGTTATTCGTAAGAAAAGCCAACTATAGCAACCACTCTCATACTGCTGACTTTGGTTTTCCTCTTCCCAAATAGTATAAAAATTTGATTACATGTGTGACTAGCACGTGGTGAATACCAAGCACTGCCGTCTGGAGATCTACCTGCATCCCGGGTAAGAAAGGTGGTATCTGACAGCTAAGAAAAGTTACCATGTATCCATTCGCCAAACTATATGATCTTCAAGACCATATGTTGAATTGTTGTTACTTTTGGCAATTAAAACATTCACACAAAAACAAACAATTTGTTTTAAACTATTAACAGTTTTTACATAAATAAAATAGAAACTTATGAAAATAACTGTGTGGATAGTTACTTTTGTTTCCTATGGAAGCGGCGTCTGTGATTCATTTAAAAATGCTTTTCAAACGAGAGCTTATAAAATGTGGCGTACTCTTCTGAAATCAAGATGACAAACCAGCTGAAAATAGGGGGTTGATGACGTCATACGAACCGGCTTGTTAGCTGTGTTCAAGTAGTGTCTACAAAATAAAAATGTTTTATTTTGAAACTAATAATATTGTATGGCTCTCTAAGTTATAAAAACTTTTATGTAGTTTGATGGCCAGATATAACAAGATAAATGTGTGAATATAATACTTTTTAAGCTATTGTTTCATGCTCTGTAATATCTCTTGTTTCCACAACCGTAAAATACAAAACATAATATATGAATATATTTTGTTCTTTCAATAAGTTAGGAAAACGCCAATTATAGAGTAATTCTTAGAAAAGTATTACTATACCCCGTTGATAACACTTTTTACTATAATATAGTATTAGTAAGCAAATATTAATGTATTATTTAATTTCCTAATAGGTTGCCGTTAGTGACTTTCGGCCGATGTTTGTGGTAAGGAGCTTTCTGCTCGCTGGACACCACTCTCCTGTCGTGTAGTTTTAGACAGAAACAATTGAAAGAATATTTCTTGAAATTTTTGAAATTAAAGCAAATTTGTCTCTACTTTCAGGTCGGGAATGGGAATACCAAAATTCGAGATTCTTGCACACCCCTAAAAATTATTCTTTGTTTACAACACCATGGAAAGCCTGAGTTATGTATTATTGTATATCGACAAATAAATTATAACAACTTGACTCTTACTTAAGTAATATGGTGCAACAAAGAGCTGAGAGAGGGGTCAATTTAAATTTCTCATTGTGGCACAAAATCTGCAACCATATCTGCAAGGATCCACTAGGCCTTAATTGGAGGTTTCACCAAGTTGTGACAGTAATTATTATTAATATACTCCACTCACTCCTAAAAATGTTCAAAAGAACAAAATCTAAGACTAAGGATTGGGTGATGATGAGGGATTTTCATGAAAAGGCGACCATAAATGCCTTTCTTGTAGAGTAAAGTTTTAACTATCAAAGTTATGTTTTTCCCTCAGATTTTGTATATCAGTTTTTACTTTACATTCTTCCATAAGTAAACTTATAATAAATTATTAGTATAATGTTATAGAAAATTAAAACCCTATTTTTTGGTATGTTTGCTATTAAAAAAGTGTAACATTAAGTGCTAAGAAGACTTTACAGACACAATGCCAACGCTCTTACAGAATCTTTGAAACTAAGAGATTGATTAAAAATTGTGAACAAAATCATCAGGATAGTAGAACAAATAATTGTAATATTAATACAAATATATCAAAGCTCTTTCTTATGAACTCAACTAAATTGTTAAGTGCTATTTAGTATATTTTAAGAGAATATCAAAAAATATTAAATTATTAGATAAGACTATAAATTTTTTTTATTTTAATCAATCTGTTCACATTTAAATGATAACTGGTGCCTTTATTATAAAATACTTGACACTGTTAAAGGATTGATTTCATAGACTAAAATATATATTTTTGCAATAACTAATTGGTTAATGGCAATTCACATATTAAGTCAAGTTAAGATTATTTACCAAGATTCCTAATTTTAGGAACCATATGATCCCAAACATGTTTTGTTTAAATATATACTTTGACTTTAATATAATTTGAGTATGATTTGCCTTGATAAAAATGCACAAGATAATAATAATTAATGAGCTGTATTTTTAAATTTAGTTTAAAACATTTATTTTAAATAATAAGATCCGACTCAAATACTTTGTTGAGTTACTCAACTATCTGCTTTTTCCTTAAATTATTTATTATAGCTTAATTGAATTTAATTCAACTTGTAGAAATTATCGTTTCTCAATTTTAATAAGTGCAAAAAAAGTTTTGATAAATTTATTATGTCATGCACTGTCATGAGATGACAGCTCCGTAAGATTTATTGTTCATTGAAAATTATAACCATTAATATGGTAGAGATCCATTCTTCTAGAAATGGGCAATTATATAAAAACAAACATTGTATACACTTACACTAATGTAATAAATATTGTTTTACAACTACTAGTTCTGTCAGAGCTGATGTAAAAACACAAAAATGAACCACAGAGTCACACATTACTGCAATCCATTTACAAATATGATATAATATGTACTGGGAGGCTCAAATAACAACTAAGAACCTATTAAAAAGATGGATCTAAGTTAGGATTCTTTGAACCCAGTATTCTAGAAATCGAGGATTCCAGACTCTTGATTATGACCCCTATATGTGTTGGTATATAAGTTCTAGTCCATTGAGTCCAAGAGGACCAATCAGGTCAAGTGTATCTCAGTAAGAAATATTTGTGGAATTTGGGTCAGCATGATGTCTTGTGCGTCTAGACTGGTGTGTAGGTGAAGAAGTTGATGACTTATGACATGTTATGTGTTAAAATAGAATGGTATAGATGTCAACTCTTTAAATGATTCATTTTTTATTTTTTCCATTTATTCATTGTGTTTTTAACTATCATGTGTGTCTTTGATTTACTAATTAATTTACATAGTTATTACCTACTTTTTAAATAATTCATTGAATGTTGAATTGTAATTTGTATCTGACTCAGGTTACAGGTTTTGTTCAATATTACAATCTTGAATATTTTTTTGCATTTTTTAGCTGTATTTAATCTGTAGCATATCTCTTGAGTTTAAAAAGAGCTCACAGCTCACACGATGAAATGTGAATGGCCTCACAATCCCCCTGTGGTGTGGTATTATGAATAGGCGTGGCCCCTTGTTTGATTAATATATAACTTTGAATACTTTTCTCCTCTCTACACGACAACGTAAATGACCCAACTTTAGCTGATGCCTAAATGAACATTTAACCTCGTTTGAGGGTTCAAATATTGTGGAAACATCTGAGAAACTAAAATTCTATGACAACAAGAATAAAATTAAAAGCTTAGTTTAGTTATTTATACAAATTATGTAAATACTTCTACAAGCAGATGATAAATAAGTAAGTTTGTTTGGTATGCTGTGTATTGGCAAAAATGAATCTCTGCAGACGTATCTTAGTTAAAGTTGGGTCAAATCCACGTTTTTTATAACTTGCGAATCTCAAATATGAATCTTAGGAGAAAACAAAGTGAGAGAACATCTTTCCCAAATTATATATATATTTTTTTCAATTTTGATTTTGTTAACATTAATTCAATTAAATATGACAATTTTTTTTTAAGCTATTCAAATTCATCTAAATAGTAGTGGAGTCTGGTTAGGTTTGTCTTATTATCATTTTGGGCTAAGCCACTAGTAAGCGTCATATAATTAATTTAATATTTAAACAATTTGAAGATTCGTGGAACTCATCTATAATATAAAAGCACACTTAACTATGGTTATTTGAGCTTCCCAGTGATAAACACTTTAAGAGAGTTAACTAATCACTTGTGAATATTTACATTATTCATTAGAAGTGGAGGGCTGAGAATTATCATCTCTGCTGCTGATGTAAATGCAGTTGATGTTCCGCTGGTGGGAAACCCTTGATGCAAACAGCACAAGAGGTTGGAGGTTGCATGTTAACAGCGTGAGAGAGCATGTGGTTCTGAAGTTTCTGATCCACAGAATGGGAGAGTAGGTGATTCTGAAGTTTCTGATCCACAGAATGGGAGAGTAAATGATTCTGAAGTTTCTGATCCACAGAATGGGAGAGTAGGTGATTCTGAAGTTTCTGATCCACAGAATGGGAAAGTAAATGATTCTGAAGTTTCTGATCCACAGAATGGGCCAGTAAATGATTCTGAAGCTTTTGATCCACAGATTGAGACAATAAATGATTCTGAAGTTTTTGTTCTGCATTATGGGCAAGAATGTGATTCTGAAGTTTTTGATCGACAGCATGTGTGAGTATGTGGCTCTGTAGTTTTTGATCTGCTGAATGCGTCAGCATGTGTGTCTGTAGTTTCTGGTCAGTTGTAAAGTGTTTCGGGCACACCGAACACTGAAATTGTCGTGTGTTGTTGTGCGTACGCATGTGATTCTGCAACTTTTCATTGCGGGCAAAACTTTTGGAACACACCGTACATGAGTAAGGCTTAACTCCAGTGTGCGTACGCATGTGGATTTTCAACCTCTCGTTCCGGGCGAACGCCTTCGGACAAACAGTGCATAGGTAGGGTCGAACACCCGTATGCGTCCGCATGTGGATCTTAAGCTTCTCATTACGGGCGAAAGCTTTGGGGCAGAGCTTACATGCGTAAGGACGCACACCAGTGTGTGTGCGCATATGTATAGTGAGCTTCTCACTGCGTGAGAAAGTCTTGGGGCAGACAGTGCAGGAGTATGGGCGGACACCTGTGTGGATGCGCATGTGGATGTGCAGCTTTTCATTCCGGGCAAAGCTCTTTGCGCACACTGAGCAGGTATAGGGGCGCACACCAGTGTGGACACGCATGTGTATCTGCAACTTCTCCTTGCGTGCAAATGTTTTGGTGCAAACAGTGCACAGGTACGGCCGGATGCCGGTGTGGACGCGTGTGTGCAGCTGGAGCTTGTCGTTGCGAGCGAACGCCTTGCCACACACAGCACAAGAGTAGGGCTTCTCGCCAGTATGTATCCGTGTGTGGATCTGCAGCTTGTCTTTGCGAGAGAAGCTTTTCAAACACTGTAGACAGGGGAAAAGTTTTTCCTTGGGCGCAGCGCCGGACTGGTCCTGACCTCGTATTTGTGTTAGTCCGTTGTCCGCAGAGTACATCATCTGGCTGCCGGACACACCCTCCTGGGAGTATGCCAGCATTTTACCACTAGCATCCAAACAGGGGACACCGTCCACTAACACACACAACACACAATTTACTCTATTGGAGGCCAAGGTCTCTTCCTATACATTGCTCCATCAAATATTTTAACATTTAAAAGTTCATAAAAAAGGGAAAGATGTATGTGCTTCGAATAAACACAAGATGTATATACTATGAAAATAATATTTAGAGAATAATAACTAAAAGCAACTCAACACTTATTTTAGACTCAGCCAAAGTCAAGGGAATCGAGAAGATTGTGATTCTGATAATATGATAAATAGGGCTGCTGATTAAAGAATTAGACTTATACTTTACTAACTTTCTTATTTTTAGTTCAAATTTAGTTTAGTAGGACTGCTATCGTTGACAAAATAAAAACCACGTTTATTTATTTCAAGTGTTGTTAGCTTATACAGGGTGTCCACCATAAAACTCCAACAAGGCTATTATTTTTTCATTTAAGGTTGTAAGCTGTGATTCTGAATGGAACGAGAGCAAGATTCACAATTCGTGAAAATGTTGAAGTGCTGTAAGATTCACAGTGGCCGCAGTCAGTCACTTTGTAAAATACAACTCCAAACGAGCACAGGTTGTGTGGTGGTATTCAGAAACAAGATTGGTCACTCAGGTGCGACAAAGCTTCTGCAGTGTCTTCAAAAAGGGCCCTCCAAAATTCAAGAAAATCAAGAAGTGGGGTTATCAGTTTTTGGCAACCGATAGTGTGTTAAAAGGGACATGGTGGCAGAACTCCTCGGAAGAAGCTGCAGAAAATGTGGGAAATCATTCGAAAGAAGCCTCCTGAAGTCAGACAAGCAGCCAGAGAACTTTAAATGAAAGGGCCGATGGTTCTTAAAGTTCTTCATCATCAATTACTCTTCCATGCCTATAGGTACAGATTTTGCAGGAAATCAAATATGACGATTGGCCAAAATGGAAATGATTTGAAGTTATTATGCTGGATTGCATCGATGATGAAATTTTTTATCACGCATTATTATTTTAGGAGGAGGCAACCTTTCGCATATCTTGGAAGTTGAATAAGCATACTGTGCGAATTTGGGGATAGAAAAAATCCACATGTAGTCGAAGAACACGTGCATGATAGTCTGAAAGTTAATGTTTGGTGTGGTTGTCTCATGCAATATATGATTGCTGGACCAATTTTGTTTGCTGAAAACATTGTCACTGGTGTAGTATATATGGATATGTTTTAGATCTTTGCCGTATCAAAGATAGCAGCCATGCAGCTCACCATAATATTTCAGCAGGGCGGTGCACCATCCCAATGGCGCTATGATGTCAGAGATTTTCTGAATAACAGTCCCCAACCAATGAATAGGTCTGATGGTCCAATTCCCTGGCTTCTGCGTTCCCCTGACTTTACCCATTAAATTTGTTCTTATGGAGGTATGTCAAAGCAAAGTGTACTCAAAGCGAGTTAAGAGCATAATGGATTTGAGACAGCGCATAACAGATACCATAAACTCTGTCACAGTAGACATGTTGCTGAACACCTGATGTAAAATTGACTAAAGACTAGACATTCTTCGTGCCACCAACGGTGCTAATTGTGGAGGTGCACTCTACTGAACTTAACAGAACTTTGTGAGTATTACTATTTTGTAAATAGTTCCCTTCAAACTGTATGTGTTTAAAATGTTGGAGTCTAATGGTAGACACCCGGAATTATTAGGTACTGTAATGAAAGCTTGTTAACTTATATTATTAATATAATACACTATATAAGGTATTCTTAAATTATTTAGCCAATTCTAAGCCATATTAAATGTATTATTTTAGGAGAAATTGTTAAATGGTTTGTGGCAATTATTAACAAAACCCTAAAGAAATTTTTGTTTAAATTAAGTAGACTACAACAGTTGTCCACATTATGTACAACAAACCTGATAACACCAAATATAACAAATTTAATAGAGTCTTATAATGGAGTAAATGATTTATGAATCCTCTGTATGTACCACACGATCAGTATTGATAGTCAGGAATGTTCGGCAAAATAGCTCAGCCCTATGAAAAGTGTTTTTATTTGACTATCTTGTTTGTTCATAGAAAATTATCAAATTTAAATGTTCCAGTTAATCCAGACTTCCTGCCAAAATAAAAGACAGTTATTATATATTGAAAGTATATTTAGACCTGTAAAGTTCGACACTATATTTGACCACATTGTGTGATATAACTTGTGATGCCGACCTTAATATACAGCCTTCCCCTTTGTTAGTGTGATCAAGAAAAGAGAATCAGAAACAAAATATATATTTGAGGCTATACTTTTATCTAATCTTGGTTAACCATCATAGTTTTTGTTTAATTAGTTAATTAGTAAATATGTTCCATAATATTCCTGTAAGAAGTAAAATTTTCTCACCCAATCACAAGTTACTATGTTTTTATTGTGATATTAAATGTGTCATAGTTCAACACTCACTTTTAATGTTGGGAGGACACATGTTCTGGTCTGTGGAGAGGCAGGCCATTGCAAACCTGAAACACAATAACACATTTTAATGTTGGGAGGACACGTCATGTTGCAATATTAGATTGGAAATTAGGTAAAAAAAAATACAGTTGGGAAAAGCATCCTATTGTTCGGTCAGTAAGTTGTTAACATCTCAACTACTTTCAAGAAATGTATAAATCAGAATATACAAAATGATAATTTTATCAATTATTCTATATGAGTGTAGAACGCGCTTTCTTACCCTACATGACGAAAATAATTTAGGTTGTTTTAAAACAAGGTTCTATGGAAGATATTTGGTCCAAATAGGGATGAGGCTACCAGCGAGGAGAGGGGGTTAAATAATGATGAGTTAGATACCCTGTACTAATCACAAGACATTGTTAGTATAATCAAGTCTTGTAGATTATGGTAAGCAGGACATTCAGTGCTAATGGGAGAATCTAGAACCTTGTTCAGGGCATTGGCTGGCAAACCCAATGGTAATAGACCATTGGGAATACCTAAACACAGATGGGAGGATAACATTAGAATGAGCTTGAAAGAAATAGGGTGTGCTGAGGTGGACTGGATAGAACTAGCTCAATATGGGAATATGGTGTAATGAGGTGGATTAGATAGAACAGCTCAACATAGGGATAGAGTGCATTGAGGTGGACTAGATAGAACTAGCTCAATATGGGGATATGGTGTAATGAGGTGGACTAGATAGAACTAGCTCAACATAGGGATAGAGTGCATTGAGGTGGACTAGATAGAACTAGCTCAATATGGGGATATGGTGTAATGAGGTGGATTAGATAGAACAGCTCAACATAGGGATAGAGTGCATTGGGGTGGACTAGATAGAACTAGCTCAATATGGGGATATGGTGTAATGAGGTGGACTAGATAGAACTAGCTCAACATAGGGATAGAGTGTAGTGAGGTGGACTGGAGAGAACTAGCCCAAGATAGGGATAGGTGGCATATTTTTTAAAGTGTGGCAATGAACTTTCGGATTCCTAATACCATAGAATAAGATTAAGAAAGTAATATACATGGGTTAGTCATATTTAAAAACAACATATTACCAGGATTAAAATTGATTTATTTTGCTATTCAATTGCAAAAAAGCGTTTAGCCCAAACAGATAGTAAAACGCAGTGTTAAAAAAATACAAAAATAAAAAGTCTCTTTGTAGAGTATTTCACCCTTATTTATCTTACCAAAACATAATTCCTCTCAAATGGCTGCCACCACATTTTTCCAATTTTTGTGTTTTTTTCTAACTAAAATTCATTATGAATAAAAAAATACTAAAAAATTAATATGTAGGCTCTATGAATATAGAAGACTACCTTTATAAAGTTGGAAATTCAATGTGATTGGCACTAGTGATCAATAACAAATGATCAGTAAAAGAGCTACTACTTGAGTTCTTTACACTTATTAAATTACAGTTTATGCTTTATAAATATAATTCACTGTTTGATTTGTTTATTAATGTCAACATTTTATATGAACTCACATAATGATTATTTTTTCGTTTTATTAATTAATGTTTGTTTTGTTCATTAATTCATGATGTTAAAAATCTTAATGTCGTTCAAATTTTAGCAATATTATGGGTGATCAAGATTATTCTGATGTCCGTAAATATTTTAAAAGGTGCAAGGTGTACATGAGATAGTAGAGGAAGTAAGATTGAGATGGTATGGACATGTAGTGAGGATGGAAAAGGGGAGGATGTTGAAGAAAATGTTGGAAATGAAGTATGTGAGAAAAGGACCGCAGGGGAAGCCAAGAAAGAGATGGGAGGGACAGATAACAGAAAGTGTTCAAGTGAGAGGAGAAGAATGGAAGAAATTAAAGCAGGAAGAGTGGGGGAAGGATATGGGAAGATGGAGGTATTTTACTAAACTGACCCAGCCAGAGAACAGTTGATGATGATGATGATGATGACCACAAAAGGTTTGGCACAATGTTTAAAATGTACAAAAATAATAAGTTGCAAGGATCCAGCAGCAGTGGAATGTCATGACATTTAGAGGGATTTATAGAATTTATATTAATAAATGATCAACATAGAATATTAATCGTTACCGTCCGTCTAAGGGCCCTTGGGAGCCATGTGCACTTTAAAGTTGCAATGGCGTTGGCTGAAAGGCCGGAAGTGATTTTTAATGGTGTCTGAATTCTCTTAAAGTGTACAATTGCACCCCTTATGGCGCACTTTATTAAGGGGCACATACGACTTGCCCTTTATCGCGCACTTTAGTTAAATTAGCTTTTTATATTGAATGAAAGTATTATATATTTTGTGAAAATGGAATAAAACATTCACATAATGTTAAATAAAACTAGTATAGTTGGTTCTTTGTCTATATACATGAAGTTAAACGGTTAAATTTCTCTATCTAATGTGAAAATCTCTCTCAAAAGGAACTTTATTTACGAGTTAAAAGATCTTCAGTAAAATTTGTTTAAGAATAATACTTTACATATATAAGTAAATTAATTAGGGCAATATATATATTTAACAATTTCTCTACACATGCAAAAATGTTTGACATTCTCTTTGGTATCCCTGCGTACATCGCGCTCCTTTTGGCGCGTAGCTTTAATTTCTTTGTTTATTCAGCATTCACTCATTCCGAGAAATGTTTAAAAACAAGAGATCAACATGTAAATTAAGTAATTTATTTTTGAATTCCTATAGCCCTATGTATTTATCTGGCAATATTTTTACATGCTTTAAAACAACTTGATATTAATGTAAGTTAGGCCTAGTTTGTCAACTTCCCAAAAATTTTAAAGTTTATAAAACTGTGATAGGATTGACCATTTTTGGCGCATGTTTTTTAACAATAACATATAAAGGGGTTAAATAAATAAAAACCATAGCTTAACCTCATTTTACTTTTGTCTACTTTTGATTATAATGCTCTTTTTTTATTATGATTATTATAAAATATCATCAACGGTATACAATTGATTTTATTCTTTACAGGGAAAGTAGAACAAACCTTAAGGTTCGTAGAATTAAGGAAGATAAGTGATAAATATGAATTTTTCGCCTTAAAAAAAAGTCACCATTAACAAAACACTATCAAAATTCATTATCGTTGCCATGGAAATGCATGTTTCTGAATTAGCCACCAGATGGCTCTAGCTGTACATTGATGTCCGAAAACTATCATGCACCCTATGTACTTAGGGGCGCCAGAAACTTGTTTTATTAAAGTGCGCAGTAGAGTGCACAAGTGCGTAGGGACAAACTATTCAGACACGGCCAGGAAATCATCAGCAAGGAGTGTGAAACTCACAACAATAGGGAGAAAAGGGAAATTGGCAAAGATTGGTAGGACACTAAGATAAGAATATGTAAAGGGAACAAATAACTAAGGACGAATAAAGGAAAAGGATTTTGGATTGGATTTTTTTTTAGTTTACCTGAAAAGTTATTTTATAAAAAATAAAACGTAATTATTAAATAAATGTTCAAGAATACAAAGTTACCCAATACTCTAGAATAAAAATATATTACTATAAATAAAATTATACTAATGTTTTGTTAATTTTCAAAGAATAGAACAAAGTTAATTTGCAACAGGGACAAAAATGAATTAGCAATTTTAATGTAATGCTTTTGATGTTTTGGTCCAACAGGAACTATTTTTGTTTAGTCATAATATTTTGAAAAATATTTCTAATTTGTAAATCAAAAATAATTTTAAGTAAAAGAGTTAATTAACTTACTGATATTAAAAATTCACTTAGCTTTTCCTTAAATAAACTGTGCCGCAAAAAGTAATCAATTTATAAAAACTCATTGATGGGTAATTTACAGTTTGTCACAATATGAATTGTTGAATTATGTAACCCCAATACCGACTGCCATCTAAAATTATCTACATTGACTGCTTGTTTTTGTTTTTTTTATCATTCTTGATTTATATTGTTAGAAAATAATTATGTATTTTTACTTTAGTTCATAGAAAGTTCCTCTATTAAAAAAAGAGCAAATCCAAAGTGTGTTACGACAAGCGGGTGCAATTGACTGTAAATGAGCCATAATTGTGCAATATACTACTTACTGGTCAACTGTTTGTTGCACTTTATCCTTTTTGCGACCTTTCTTCTGTATATTGATTCCATCGATCATGTGCTCATCTTTCAACTTGTCCTTGAGGCCCGGGATCATCCAGTGAGAGGTCATCATGAACACCGATGATGCCTGCTGATGATCCAATTCTTCCTATAATTATAATAAGTATGTATCAGATTTATTTTAGTTTATTTGAATGTTTATGAGCAATACTAAGTAATACTAATTATCTATGGTAATGTAGTCCTACGTCAAATCTTGTGATCTGCAGTGTCACTTTTGATATACATTACCAAGACCTAAAAAAACAATAATATGGTAAGATGCTATCAACGTTGGCTACAAAAAAAAGTTTATATTTTCTACTAAAATTGGACTGTAGAAACAGAGTAAGATGGATAGACAGTTATAAAAGTTGCTAAAACTACTTTAAGATATTTATACATAGTCTCATGTGATCTAAAGCTGTCACTCTTGATGGATAATATTAATAATTAATCTGTATAAAATGATGTTATTAATATATTAAAATGTGATATATGTTGACTGCACTAAAAATGTGATTTTATTTTCTAATACTCCTTCATACTGTGCTATTAACTTACTCTAAGGCAGGCACACATTATGAAGTTTGAATTCAAGTAAATGTGCAATCAATGATCTGGGTAAAGGAAAGATGATAAATTACAATGTAGAAAAACCTGTCCCAGGATTAAATCCTAGGTATTGTATGTCAGTGTACAACTTTATTCTGTTAACATATTATCAAATTGTCAACTATTATTTTAAAACTTTTTGCAAGCACTATGCAAGCATGCGGGTTCAGTGGTGGCGTGTGGAGTATTATCTAGTAGGCAGAGGTTTCTAAAATTGTAGACTATGGTTCTTCTTACACACACCAGGGACACAATACCACAAAGCTACTTTAAAATGTGTTGTCTCTAAGAGTTGCCTAGCTTAGTGTTTTCAATAAGGCTCTGCAATCTGCACCCTTGCTACTTGTTTTTGATGCCACAATATGTCCACCACGATTGGTAGTGTGAATGGACATGTTGGTCAATGATCAGCCATTTGCATGTCAGGAAGCAAGTCGAGTCATTCCTTTATCGTTTCATGCATTCTTTATTAGGGAGAATATTAGGTAAGAACAAATTATTGAGAGCATTAATGAATACAAATTATTAGTAATTTGTGTTTTAAACTAATAGTATGCTGAATAAATAATATTACAATTATTAATTGCAAATGATGTAAATTAGACAAAATATTAAGCGTTTGAATCAAAAAAACCTCATTTAGAAACTTGTGTTTAAAAATTATAAGACCCAATTTTATTTGAGAAGCCTATCAAAGTTGCATGAGTTTATTGATGTTTTAATAATCAGAGGCACTATATCCCCCCCCCCTCTCTCTCTCTGTATTTTAACAATTGAGAAATGTTGTTAGTAGTAAGGATATATATATATCCTTACTACTAACAACATTTCTCAATAGTTAAAATACATCGGTGTTTATATTAAAGAAAGCAAACCTTATATTATGTAAGCACGTTGTGATTATACTGAAATATAAAGCAAATAATATATCACATGAAAGTGTCCAAAAGCCTCTTGGCTAATCAAAAGTTATCTATTCATTTACACGATTCTTAAATTAACACGACAGAGCAGCTTCTAAATTTACAAATTAATTACAATATGATCACTTATAACTGTCCAGCAAGACAGGATTGCTAGATGACAGACCCATCACATTTTTTACTGCTAAGCTGGCTTACCCTTGCCATTTGGCCTCTGAGGATTGATGATGCTTCGACAGTTTAAGTGGAAGGACTACCTTGTAAAACTTGAGAAGCGCTATCAGCGCAACTCCTAAGAAACGTCCATATATTGAACTATTTGGACTGTTTAGCCGACACCGAACTTGAGTTGCGGTGTTGTCATATCTGTCAAATTTGGTCTAAAAGAGTGAGGGGGAGCGAGCTAATCTGTTGTTTACATGGGTCAAGTTTCTTGGACGTTCTCGTATTAGACTGGTTTGCTGATGACGAGTTTGGGGTTCAAATCCCAGTAGTGTATACTGAGGGTGTTTTTTTCAAAAACAGTTTTAAACACACTATTATTATTTATTTATATCACCACGTCTTACTATCCGTTCGGGCTGTACACTTATGTAATAATTACTATAATGTGTTAGGCATCAGGAAGGTTAAATTAAGAGGAGGTGCATCCATATTTTCGTGGAGTGAGAGCAGAAAACTATTTAGGAAAAACCACCTGTGAGCACCCGACCGGAATCGAACCATGATCTCCCCGTCTTCAACATGTCAGTTGAACACGGTGAGTAGCACATACTATTGAACTTGATTTCTGGTGGTGGGGAGATTGAAATTCAAATCCCAGTTGTGTGCAATAAGGGTATTTTTCCCTAAAATGGTTCCCAATCTCACTCTACGCAAATGTGGGTACATTAAATCTAAAATGTTACCTTCCTCATTCCAAGTTCATGCATGTGTACAACTCAAACTGGAAGTAAGTCACAATGAAAAAAAACAACTATTGTGATAACTACCAAGAGTGTCGGCGAAACTTTATTAGTTTCGGGCAAGGCAGTTGTAAAGAAATATATTTTTGAGGAGTTTTTAGGGGAATGACTCAAAGCCAATGGAAAATGTTTGAAAATGGAATGCCACTAAAAGCTATTTGGGCATGGCCCTTAAGCATTTAGAAATAATAATAGATTGTTATAGAATCTATTTGAAGTTTGATACAAACCATCTTTCAGCTTCAAACTTAAGTATATCAGAGGGAACCAAACAAACTGGAGGAAGACACATTTTGATGGGGAGAGGGGTGGAGAAGAAATTGGTGGTAATATCCCGCCCTATCAAACCTCCCCCCTTCCCAGTTCACCCTCAATGAGTAACATTGGATATAAAACTATCGACAGACACACCGTAGAATGTAGATCATTTCCTCTGCATCTGACTTAACCCAAGCTATGAGGGGTGAGGACAGTGTCTGATAATAATAATAATAATAATAATAATAATAATAATAATAATAATAATAATAATAATAATAATAATAATAATAATAATGGTGATAGAGATATCTTATCAATTAACATAAAAAGTGTTTATTTTTTTATATCTTTTTCATGGACGCAGAAAATTGGGGATCAGAGATGTACCCTTCTTTAAAAGTGTTAGAACCCTTAAAAGGCAGGGGGGCCACACACACATGTATAAAACATAAATAAGAAATTGTGTTTTTTTACTTTATTATTTACTTTAGTTTCTTATATTACACCATCCAGATACTAATAATAATAATAATAATTTTAATATAAACTTAAAGATGCACTAAAATCTCCTATTGTAAAACTAGCTTGACCTACATTAGCTTGTAACATGTACAAAGACATAACTATGCAGTAATTGACCCACGGTGGGTGCCCCCAAGGAAAAAATACATCACCGTCCCCAAATCTTATGAATAATTGTAGATCATAAAAAAATATTTAGACATTTATTATTGGAATTATTTTATAATACGTAATAATATAGAGTAGGTAGGTTAAATTTAGAGGAAGTGTACCCACATTTGCGTGGAGAGATAAGAGTGTAAACCCATTGAGGAAAAACCACTCTAAGTGCATTACCATACAGCCATAATATTTGATAAAATTGTTGCTGAAAAGTTTCAATATAATGTAAAAAACTTAATCTGAATTGAATAAAACAATATTAATAAATATTATAAACAAATCTATAGTCAATTATCAATATTAACACTTATAGAGGCTAAACAAACATTGATCTCTGTGAAATTGTCTACACTTTCCTCCAAGGACAAGCTACGGGTAGTAGCTCAACAGTCAACATATCTAATCCCTGCAGCCTTTATTGATTCATGTGCTTCCTAAATAATTTTTAAGCTGTTTCTATTGATTTTACAGAAAAATATGTACATACATTTTTGTACAGCATAAATTATGCGCAATAAAATGACTATTGAGTAATTTTTGATTGATTAGTGAGATCTTTACGAAACAATGATAGGCCTGAAAGACAACGCTTTCATATATTACCAAATTAATTTTGGGTGGGTGGACCTGCGTGATGGGCCCTATTTTGAGCGTGGGCCTGTGGCATTCTGCCACCACCCTATAATTACACCAATGAACTTGTAGCTATCAAGAATTTAAAACTCTATTAACCTATTTATACCTATACATTCAAAGTCCTTCATCAAAACTTCTGCAATGAACACAACGTTTTTAATTTTATTAGGGACCTGTGCTACAAATTTTGGTTGAATTCCGACCGCGTGAATTGAGGTGTTTTTCCTCGTGATTGTTCATTTACTCCACGCAAATGTGGGAACACTTTCTCTTAAATACCGTATTTATTATCTACCCTACTTTATTATTGTAAATTTACGGATAACATCAAAGAATATTAAGAAGTGAAGCATTTCTAATATCACAAGAACAAAAAAAAAAAGACATGGAAATAATCTTTACACTGCACACTCTTATATATGTTGAGTAACATCCTCCTCTTAGCATTTGTGTTCCCCCCTTCCCTTCCTCTCTAAAGCTTACGTTATTTCCAAATCTTTGACTATGGCACGCGAGGGGTGCGAGAAAGTAAAAATTATATTTGTGATGAAACTATTTTGTAAAATAATAATTGTCAAAATTAAATATGTATCTGTGTTAATGTTATTAATTTTAAAAGCGCGGTTATCAAGGCATGTTCAATAGTCCCCCCACCCCGTTTCATTATCCACCTTTACAATTGATAGCAAAATAGTTTCAAGACATTTATCTATTGTGACAAGTGTATTTCTTGTTCAAATTGCCAATAGTCCATAGTGATTTAGTTAGCCCCGTATTATCGATACCAAATTATTGACTCTGTTTACAGATCAGATTACCAAAGGTAGGGCCAAAGTGTTTGATTGGTACACCAAAGTGAACCGAGCCCGTGTGGGTTTTACGCCGATGTACTAATTAAGCTAATGTGTCAGAGAAGGGTAAGGTTGCTTTTAGATGACTTACACTCACATTTGCGTGGAGGGTGAGTGGAAAACATTTTAGGAATAATAACCTCATAGCACCAAACTGGGATCGAACACCAATCCCCGTCCTCGGCAGTCCAGTTTTTTGCAAGAGTAGTGCCTTAAATCATGAGGTCACCAAAACGGGTCCTGTAATTATATTAATTAGGTATTCTACGCACATTATTTGAAATTAATGGATGGATTTTAAACTACAGTATTAAAATTGTATTTTTCATGCAGAAATGATAATAAATTCATGACACTTTTTTTTATCCAATTCACAAGAGTAGAACATTTATTTTTCTTTCGTCTGGTTGAGAGATAAAGTAGTTTTTTATTTTATTTTCTTCGATCTCTTTTTACAGAAACGGCTTCCATTGCAAAACACGTGGTATTCACACAACTGATTTAATAAATGAACGCAGTCGAGTTGATATTTTTCCTGAGAACATCTGCTCGTCACCGTGCAACGCTTGGCATCACTGCCATGAGTTTTCTCGAGAGGTTCATTTTGTTCAACCTTACACCGCTAGGTCACAGGCTACTGCACCACAACACTTTTTTGAATCAAAATAAAACTGTACCACTTTATTTTAGTTTAGAACAATACGTATGCTGAAAAATGAAATGATAATTATTCTCAATCATATTTACTCGGTTTATACTTTGTCTGCAGATTTTTAAAAAAACAACACTAAACCAAGAAAATACGATCATGCAAAAATTATTTAAACAAAGCTGCTTACAAATATTTAACTTTTAACTGGCATTAAATTATACTAAATGATAGAGAAATGTGTTTATTGTAATAAAATGAAAACCGTTTTAGCCTAAGTCTTCCCACATTTAAATGACAAGCCCAGTTTGTTTCATGCAGTGATATTTAAATTATTTTTTAAAACTTAAATTTGAATTGTCTGGGTAGATAGGAATAAACTATAAACCATGTAAATGAATTGATCTTTACAGTAGTAAAAATCTGATTAAAATATGTATAATAGTTTTCTTAGTAATCATGTACAGAGAAATCATCTTAGAAACCGGCCGCGCTCATCTCTCATGGTGATCCATCCCCTTAATAAAAGGTTTATTTGCATCATTGATCACATGATATAAAATGTCACTTTAATGTAAGAGTGGATTGCTAATGATGAGGAGATTAGGGTTCAAATCTCAGTCGGGTGTATTAAGGGAGGTTAGTTTCTAGATTGTGTCCCACTCTTCTTTCAAACAAATATAGATACATTTTCTTTACAAAATTATATCTTCCTCATTCCTGTTCCACTATCATAATTAATGTATGTAAATAACCCAAATATCCGCCTTGGTGGCGTAGTTTGCTAACATGCTAGTTTCGCGTCAAGCTAGACTGCCGAGGATGGGGAGATCGAGATTTGAATTTCAGTCGGGTTAACTGGGGATGGTTTTATCCAAATGGTTTTCCACGCTCCCTACACTCAAATGCAAGTTCACTTCTTATAAATTCAACCTTCCCAATTCCTAACCCATTAGCGTAATTAGTACTTAAGTACCCGAATGGGTAGGCCTAGTAAGATGCGGTACTAAATAAATAAAATAATAGATAACCCAAATTACTATGATGTGGTGATAAAAACAAATAGCTAGGCTAGGCAGATGGAAGCATAGATCTGGTATCATTATCATAAACCATTTCCAGCCTGTGTCCGGGTCTGTTTAGTAAAAATGCCTCCATCTCCCTTTGTCCTCCCACCATTCTTCCTCCTGCACTCCCTTCCACTCTCCTCCTATCAGATGCACACTTGATGCTATCTGTTCCTCCCATCCATCCCTTGCTCTCCCTTGTGGTCTCTTCCTTATATACTTCATATCCATTAATCATGTTGGTATCCTCTCCCCTTCCATCCTCATTACGCGTCCATACCATCTCATACTTGCTTCCTCAACTATCTCATGAAGCCCCTTTATAGCTGGGGTACAAGTCTGGGGTACGGATCTCTAACTCCTAGTAGATGGAAACTTATATGAATAGTTTTGGTAGCTTCATTGGAGCATCGCAGAGGACATATCTGAAGAACCTTCACATACTTATCAGCAAAGGATAATACATGGTCAAAGAAGGTTTTATTCTGAGCAGAGCTTAGCTTATATATGAGTGGTAGGGTGAGAGCAAAGCAAGGAGAAAATATCACAAGTACAGCTTTAATGAGCTGTGTTGTGGGATGTCCCGGACATCTAGTAAACAATAGGCAGGAGATGTAGGCTATTTGGACTAATGAAAATAATATAGTAGTAATGACATTTTTAAGGCAAAGCTGGCAGTATATTTAAGTGTATTAACAACAATGATTTATGGATGTGAAGTGTAGGTTTTTGAGGAAAAACACAAGAGCAAGGTGAATGTGGTTGGAATGAGATAACTAAGAAATGTGGGATTCTAATAGGTCAATGTGAAAGAAGTTCTTACGTTAGTTTGGGCATGTTGAGAGGATGAGAGTAGGTCGAGTGATGAAGTAAATGTATAAAGAGTGAGCGTGTGGATCAAAAGGAAGGAGTAGGCCATGTAAGATATGGCTAAATGTGGTAGACGAATGAATAAAAAAGAGAAATATTAAGAATTTTAATAATAAAAGAGCATGTAAGACTTGTCGTATGGATGTTGTTGAAGCTGAGGGTTATGTATGGACAGGGAAGTGTGGAGAAAGTTAGTGAGGATGGATAAAGAAGGGAGTTGTTTTACTTCGCTATAGCTATGCACAGTTTCTTGCCTACCCTGTAAGGGAACAACATGATTAGGTTTGTATGTATGTATAATCATTTTCATAGATATGCAAGTTTTTTATAGTACCACATCTTCCTACCCATTCGGGTTGTACTAACATGTACTAATTATGCCAATAAGTTAGAGAAAAGTAAGGTTGAATTCAAAAAAAGTGTACCTGCATTTTTGTGAAGGGCGAGTGAAAAACCATTTAGGGGAACCACCCTCAGTACACCTGATCCGGTTTCAAACCCCAATCTTACCGTCATCGGCAATCTAGTCTATTGTGATTGTGACACCTTAGACCATTTAACTACTGAATTAGGTTAAGTTTTTGTTTACATCATATCTTACTAGGTAATCAGTCCATGTGACAATTTTATTAAAGTGGGCTCTTAGCCATTTGCTTAAGCTTGACTAACTGTCTAAAACAGGGTTTATGTAAATATCTAACAAATGTCATCATAATGGATTTTTAAATTTCTAAGTAGCCACCAATGTGTCAGTTTCAGTAATTAAATTTTATCTTGTAAGCCATCCAATTAGACTTAGCGCTCTTGGTTACAACAAGTCAATAATGTCTTACCTTTGATTTCTTATTCATGGCGCAGAACAAAATTGGTGGTGGTTTTTGCACTATCTGATGTTTGGTGCAGAGGTCCACCACTTCGGCTGCCTGGTTCTGGATGTGAGGGAACACATACTTCATGTAGTCTGCATTCATAATTGCTTCATCTGAAAAACATAATAGCTGCGTAATTAATCCATCCTTTTAATGGCAAAGGGAAGGGGAATCATTTGATGGGTTGACACTGCTTTTGGCTGTATACATTATATCTAAAATACAATTTTACACTTTTTTTATTTTTCCCTTCTTTCTCAATGTAATGATTGTCTATGACCATCAATCACAGGGAAGGTTCATATGTTATTTAGATCACGTTTATTTTTAACATTTCTATAGTTATTTATTTTGTTATATTTAGTCAATTGACTTTTTTTTTTTTAATTTGTAGTTTTTCATAACAGTACTGGCAATCAGTGATTTAGATTAAACCATGTGGCACACATTTAGAGTGACTAAAATGTGTGTGTATATGAGTATGAATTAAAATGTTTCTAGTTTGGTTTAAGTTTATTGGGATTTCTTGACTAAGTTTAATTTATATTTTTAGTTAAATAAAGTTCAGTTTTGCAGTTTTCAGGATTTGCTATACAATCATGTGTTTTGTTCTCTTTCTCAATATGTGGAGGGTATTTCATAAATGTACACAGGATAATAGCATTTGGTAGGGTTTGTATGCAAACTAAAATCATTTTGGTGTACCCCCCAGGGGTTGAATACCACTGCTTTAGATCACATGATTTTTAAAAAATTACCCTCCTCCCCACAAAACATATTTTAAGCCTTGAAAACTGGATTTTTAAGACAATTTGACTATTTTTGGTGGTCATATCTTATGAAGGGGTCAGAGTAACAACCAATTTTTTCCATATGATTAGTATTCATAAATATGTATATAAGGAAAAAACGTGAACTTGTTATTCTAAGCCCTTCATGAATTTATGAATTTCCAAAAGTGGTAAAAAATGAGTTTTGCATGGTAAAAATATTTTTTTGCTTCAAATTTGAAATCTGTTCATAACACATAAAAAAGCTTTTTTGAGCTTTCTAATGAGCTAAAGTTGAGCTGTGTAGCTTTGATAAGAATCAAGTTATAGCTCGTAAGAAAAACTCTGAAATACAACTCTTTTTGTAGTCGGCCATCAAACAAAGTGTCTATCCATCAAGGGGTATATTAATTAAAAAAAAAAATTTAGGTCTAGGAGCTAGGGGGCATGCACGTGCAAATTTTCATCAAAATCAAAAATAGTGGAGCACGATGCATTTGTTGAATTAAAATGGAATGACCCTTATGGGATTTGCAAGAAACTGTGCATTTAGCTTAAAAAAAAGAAACGCCATAACTTACTTAACTTTATTAACTTTCTCCACACTTCCCTAACCTTGCACACTCCCTTCGCTTCAACAATGTCCAGACACCAAATCATAGGCCTACAGATTGTTTTATTCTTAAAACTCCTATTTATATTTATATTTATATTTCTCACACATTTGTCAACAACATTTAACCGATTTTTTTTAATCTTCTCTTTAAAGATACAGTATTTTGAATAGTATATTGTGTTGTGGACTTGTACAAAATATGATTAAAATTAGTGATATCATAGAAAGCATAGGTGAACCCCCCCCCCCCCAATTATTTTTTTTCAACATTCTTAGATAATCATCTTAAGTACACTAAATATAGATTTTTAGCTTTCTTTTGCTTTCCGTGCAAAAAAAATAGATAAGCTACATCATCAACATAAAGCAAATTTAGCTTAAAAGTTGATGTTAATAAGCTAATCCTTATATAACAAATGGTTAAAACTGTAACTTAGCCAATGCTTTAAAATACATTGACATAATTTCTATTTAAGGAAGCCATTTGGGTTCAAAGGTATAGGTAAATGTCTTTTTTGGAAAAACCATAAATTCTAGCTGTACGAGTTGTTGCTGGAGCTTCTAACACATGCAAGATGTGACCTTATGGAATAATGCACTCATCTCTGGGAATGGCCAATAAAATGAGTTTGCTGGGCCAATTAGGTGCATAAATTGCACTGACATATCTCCTCCTCCAAAGTTAATTTTATCTACCATTCCAATGTACCATACCAATTTAGGACACAAGTGACATAACATTGTTTATGTAATTTTTGCTGACTCTAAAATTCTACAGAAAAATTAGAAATTAGAGAAAAATGTTCATGAAGACTAGTTATTTAAATACCAATTTTAAATGTTGATAGTGAAAACTTTGTGTAGCCTACCAGGAATGTTTTTTTCCTTGTAAAAACCTTTGTTGACAATTAGCTCACACATCACCCATTGAAGTTTTGGAAATAAAATTAAACTTATTATTTTTAATTTGCATTAGAAGAAAAATTAAACACATCTAATGGGGTTATTATTTGCTCATGAAGAGGTCACTATAGACTAGATTTAACAGTGATAAATACATTTGACAGTCCCATCAATACCATTACAGGATTACTTTCTATGACTCGTTGCAAAAAAATACTAAGCAGAAATGTCAAAATCAATTTTGTGATGGCACAGACTTATCAAGTTTATAGTTTTTGTACGAACCAGTATAACCATCAATAAAGTAATTTACTTCCTTTACACTTTGAAGATTAGTTTTTATGAACATTATTATTTCTTATTGAATTCTAGAGACCATTACAACATCATGTTTGTGATCATCAGAAATTAAACAATGATATGATGCAGTGATGGAATCAGGCGTCTGTTTAGTAATAAATGATGAAAGGATAAGCTGCGCAAGCATAATGGGTCTAATGATATCCCTGTGCTTCTTGGATCACAAAGGAATAATTTTAACTAGGCCTACTTTGATTGTGCTTTTGTTAAATAAAAATGAGAAATAAGCTTTTCAATTTTGTCCACAATTAAAACACCTCACCTTAGGAAGTGAAGAAAAAAGAAAGTGAGAAGCATTTGAAATGTGGTGTTGGAGAAGGTTACTGAGCACCGTGGATTGGAAGAAGAACAATAATTGTGTCAATTCTAGAAGAGATAAATTCAGGATGTTCATTAGCAGCTAGAGCCATAAATATCAAGCTTTCATATTATGGACACATTCTAAGAAGACTGTTCTCCTTGGAAAAATATACAATGTTGGGTATGGTAGAAGTAAAAGGAGTAAGAGGAAGGAAAAGAATGAAGTGCTACCTTGCTTGACCTATCGTGCAACCAAATTGCAAAGAGGGCACAGGTCAAAGTCCAATGGATGGAAATAGCTTAGCTCTAGCCTACATTAAAGGAAATAACAGGAAAAAGATATTTTGAAAAATATTTTTCAGGCTGGCATCCTGTGGATAATATCCACATGTGGATCACTAAGGATCGCAGGCACCTAATAAGTTACTACTAATAAATACACTTTGAGTTTAAAGAGGCTTTCTGTACCATTGAGACCCGCCTCGGTGGCGTAGTTGGCTAACGCGCTAGTCGTGTTGAGCTCAACCGCTGAGGACGGGAAGATCGAGGTTCGAATCTCGGTCGGGTGAACTGGGGGTGGTTTTTCCTAATTGGTTTTCCACTCTCCCTCCACGCAAATGCGGGTTCACTTCCTCTAAAATTCAACCCTCCCAATTCCTATCCCATTAGCGTAATTAGTACTTAGGCGTATAACCCGAACGGGTAGTAAGACGCGGTGCTAAATAAATATGTACCATTGAGATAGGCTACAATGCAAAAACTGGCACTATTAAGTCATCTTGATGTGCCTGTGGATAAAATAAAATTGTTAAGTGGCTATTTTTAGGTTTATAGGTGATCTTAATTTAGTTGGGGCAAACAGCCAACATTTTCCTAAAATATTGCTATTTCGCAAAATAGACCTACCTACAAACCTAAATAGGTACTTTTAAGTTGGCCTACCATACAGAAAACCATATTGATGATTTTTAATTGAGCACAATTAGGCCTATTCTATTCTGATGCAGCCTTGGCTGATGAATGTGCACAGGGATGAAGACTATGTCCCACATTCATGAGTGTGTCGGTTAATAAACAAGACAAAGCTCCCTAGAAGATAATCTTTATGGGATCAAAGTTTTATTTAAATGTTTTATAAATACATGTAGACTATGTATAAATGTTTACCGTACATAAAGGACAGGTTAGGTAAGTTCAAGTACCCAGGCCTAAGGACTCAATTACAAAATAATCACTTTCCTTATTGATATAATTTAGTTGCAACTCATATGGAATAGGTTCTAGTTGGAAATAGTTTTATTTTTTATTTTATTTTGTAATATTCTTCCAACTTTCTAACGTTCTTCTTTAAATTTTATTTGATTATAAACTATTGGCCTAGGTCAAATGTTTAATAATTTTTAAAGCACTAAATTAGCTTTATACTACACTATCCCCAGTTTTTATAGAGCTAAGCAAGCTGTTGGTGAAATGAATTTAGTTAAGAGTCTTAAATCAAAATTTGGGTGTTAGTAATAGTCCCAAAGTCAGTTTATGTTAGGGTAGATATAATTTGACAGGTACATGCAGAGTAAAATGGAATAGGCCCTACCTGTTAGAATACCATGGGCTAGGGAAGATTGGAATGACATAGTTTAATAGTTCAATAAACTAAACAAGCCAGACAAGGGCTCACAGACCTCACCAAACAAAAAAAAAGTGAGCCCAATGTTTTTCTGATGAAGCCTTATTTCAAAATGCCTTTATTAATGTCTATAGGATGCACTTTGTAGAACCGATATAGTTATAACCTACACTAAATCATAGTTAATTTCATAAGGTTTAGAAAACATTTCTAACACACGCTTAAAAATAACAATTACTCTATAAACAATATTATTTTAACTTTTTACATTATCTTGATACAAGCCTACCCTGCACTTCAGAAGTACCAATAGTTCAAACAGAAGGCTTGTCAACATTTTTTCTTCATAAAAAGATTTCTAGTACATATACTATACGCTATAGGCGCTATATACAACAAATAATCTTTAAAGTTTATTTGCAAGAATGCTCAATTAAAAGAGCCTTATGAGTTTACTTTGTTAATATTCAGGAAGCAATTATTTGTGGTAGGATCTATCTTATAATTTTTAAAAGAGTCAACACATTTACAAATACTATGCAATGTATGTTTACACAATAAAATTAGACATACACGATGAACACACCATATTTTTAATGTCTATGGAAATTATTTTATTAATATTCAGAAATGACAGATCCTAGGGAAAACATGTTAATACTATGGCTGTGACAGATGTACTAAATGTGGAATTATTTCAGTGTATTGTTAGATAAACTGGAATTTTGTGAAAAAGAACAGGAAAGAGAGGTGTCGATTGTTGATTATGGTTGCTATGGTTTTGTTTATGTAACCATACTATTTTTTACATACACACATACAAATATATCACATCGTTCCCTTCCGGGTAGTTAAGGGACCATGCATATAGCCCCCAAAAATACTCTTAGGTATTTAATATATCCTCATAACTTTCTCCACACATCCTCATACTTGCCTACTCTTTTCGCTTGAACAACATCCATACACCGAGATTTGTATTTCTCTTTTATTCTTAAAATACGTAATGGTCTATTTTTCACGCATTAGTCTACCACATCTAGCATAGCTTATATGGCCTACCCCTTACTCTTACATACTCCACATACGCTACCTTCATATATTTGCTTCGTCACTTGATCCACACTCATCCTCTCAACATGTCCAAACCAAAGTAACACGCTTCTTTTACAATGACCTTTTGGATTCCCTTCCGAACCGCACTCCTTCAGCACTCATTCATTACTGACTCTGTTCATACGAGTTTTTCTACATACATATATTAGATATTTTATTCCAGCCGCATTCACCTTGCTCTTGTGTTTTCCCCTAATAAACCCACGCTTTACGATACATCCATAAAACAATCTTGTCGTTTACACACATTTATATACTGCTAAATTTGTCTCTTTCGATACATTATTTGCAATAGTCCACTTACATCCAACTACCCTTGTATTTCGGATGTTTTTAATTGTATACGCACATATGTTGGCTAGCTTACACAGAATCTCATTCTGTAAGTGAGTCATTAGCACCTTCATTTTTCGTTGTTTAAACATTTTAAACACAAAATGCAATAACAAATACGCAATATTGCCACGGCGCTAGCACTGTCATTGCGGCTCCAGCCGCAAGCACTGCTCACTCAACCAGTGCTGAGACACGAGCCATCATCACCTCGATAGTCAGGTTGATCTTAGTGGTCTTAAGGTAAAGTGCTCGCCTCAAGACTCAATGTTCGTGGGTTAAAACCCAGCTGAGGTTAAAGGGTTGTCCTTGAGTGACAAAAATCCGTAGCACAGCATCCTTCGAAGGGGAAGTAAAGCCATTGGTCCCATGTAGATTGTGACATGTAAAAGGACTCTGGAATATATGTGAAAATACCTTTCCTGACCAAATTGGTTGGCGCTTTCACTCTCACTCATAGAAAGAATCTTGCGTACTGATATAATCAGCTGGTTCCATTTGTTTCTATAATAGAACTGGATGGACATACACATACACATTGCCAATGACAAAAGGGTGACGCTCAAGTTTATCGTCTGCTGCACTGTGGGGGGACAGATTTAACGGTTTCTTTCAATGTTCTTATGCGAAAACATGTCTCTGATGAGTAAAAGTGTTATTGTTTGAAAATAGTGAAGTATTATATCACACTTTACTCAAGAAACATTTACATTAAAGGATATACAATTCAGTTTTACAGGTAATACTGTACAAATATGAATAAAATCTTTAATATATTTAAATATGTTGTTATCATCAATGTTATTTACAGTCTGCCAAGACTAAATTTATATTTAAGTTGGTTACTAGTTTGTACATTGGTTTCAGAAAACATAGGCTATTATATTGAAAGTTTGATAAATATAAAGAATAAGATATCTTAAAACTTGATTACATTTGTTTGAATGACAAACTTTGTGTAGTTGCCATATATTCAACCTATCACTTAAGTTATAGGCTTGCAGAAAGTATTATTATATTACCATTTTTCTAAAAAGTTGATTCATATCTTGTATATTGCTTTCAGAAACCATATTATGTTGAAAGTTCGATAACTATAATAAAACAAGTTAGCTAAAAACTGTATTACATTTGTTTGAATGACATACTTGGTGTAGAAGTCTTACGTTCAAATGATAATTTAGGTTATAGGCTCATGAGAAGTAGAGTATCTAACAAACCCTGAATTTAGTAATAATCCCAATCTGTAAGGCTTTATTTCATACCAGAATACTATCATTTTTATATATACTAAATTATATTTATATAGATTATATATAATTATTCATTATATATATATATATATTATAAATATTATATAATGATAAAATATTTCTAAATTATAATAAATAACATAATAATTATTATTAATAATTTATAATTTTAAATATATTTTAATATATTTATAACTATAATAAAATTTAATTTATTATCCTATAATATATTTATATTAATATATTATATTAATTATATTATATATAATATAATATATAATATATATTATATATAATATAATATATAATATATTATAAATATATTATATATAATATAATATATAATATATTATATATTATATATAATATAATATAGTAATAATATATATAATATAATATATTATTACTATCATATATATATATATATATCCCAAACTGTAAGGCTTTATTTCGTACTAGAATACTAATATATATACATATTATTCTGGTACGAAATAAAGCCTTACAGATTGGGATTATTACTAAATTCAGGTTTTAGTAGATACCGTACTTCTTATAAGCCTATAACCTAAATTATCATTTGAACGTAAGACTTATACACAAGGTTTGTCATTATATAATATATATATAGGTAGGATAAACGTCCATTTAGAACGGAAGTAAAAATTTCCTTCTAGAAGGTCTTTTATCCTAACTAAACACAACCATAAAGTAGGATTATGGTACTTAATAAAGCCTTACAAGCGAGCTTCCTTCAAAAATCATTGTATATATTAGGCTACATCAACTTATTCAAAGAAAAAACCAGTTTCGAACTTTGATATGCTCTTCAAAGCTTTTACTAATTTATTTATTTCATTTGACTAATCACACATTGGTGTATCTCATATATTCAATCAAATTAATGATCGTTGTCAAAATGCCACATTGCCTTGTATGGGTGTAAGAGAGAAGATACCCGAAAGTTTCGGACTCTCTTACACAATCATCTGCAGACGACAGCTCGAAAATTTCAGCCACAGATAGATGTCCATCCAGTTATATTATAGAGATCAATGGTTGGCTCAGAAAGTGTATAAATAAATAAAAATAAATAGATAGTCAACTGTTTTTAGTAGATGGCTATTTTACCAATCATATCTGTAAACTCCATTTATTCTGAAAATTACTGTTATTACCTTAATGGATTATACTATGATGGCCTTATTTTTTAAGCTACACCCTAGAGCTAAGCCGTCAAGGTCAGCTTGCTACCTTCCAATCCAACTGGAGGATACAATAAAATCACAACACCACAAACAAGACATTTTGCACAAATAAAAATTACTGCAATATTTCAACATAACTTTTCCCATTACAACATTGTAATGATTACAAAACCACCACGCAGGCTCCTCGTGGTCTATTTATTTTCCTATACTTAAATAACACCGAATTTTATGACTTTTAGATCTGGATGGTGATAGTTTTATACAAAATGTTTTCTTGAGCGAAAATGGTATAGTTAGTAGTTCTCTGATTGTTATTCTTAGATATTTCCCCCAACAATTGAGATATTGGTTCTGTGGCGGAATATATTATATAATAATCAATCTAAGTCACTTCTGAGGTGCTTCTTTTTTGAGAGAGTATAACTAAATACAGTGAAAGAAAGCCACCCTCAGTACACCCAGCCGGGATTTGGGGCATAATAAAACATAGGTATGTTGAGAGGGGTAGGGGGATGACATCAGAGGTGATGGAAAACCAGCTTCTCTTTAGATTTTTATCTAGGAGTTCTGGAAATTATACATCTTGAGATGGAAGGGGTAGAAAGTCAAAGAGACGTGGTGATGTTTCCAGGAGTAAGGGACTGGTGGGAGATAATGGACTGGTAGAGCAGCTCCTCAGAGTACAATACTAATGTAAACAAAACGAGTGAGAGACGGGTGAGAATAATAGAAATACATGGTGAGAGAAGGATTCAGGGGTGTTCTCCGAGAAGCACTTAGTTGTATCCCAAAGGAAGGTTCAGGGTAAGATCCCAAGGATGGCTCCTCGGGGGCATGGGTGGTGGAAACATACCCTGAAGTGTTGCCACCAGAGTTGGGGTGATATTACTATTGATGTATTGAGCCATGACTAGTGCACGGGTCTTGAATATGTCTTTGAAATAATAACTGCACAATGACAGTTAGGACAATTGAGGAGCTGGGTGGAAAAAGGGCAATTTTGCAAGATGGTAGTTTTGAGAAAACAACAATCAAAGTTTTCAACAGATGATAAAGTACTATTTTTGGAAGGTTGTTACTATTAAACATCATAATAAACGTTACATATCCTTCATACAAGTTATTTATTCATTTTGAGTATTTTTTAGGTGATAGAGTGTGGCTAAAATCAATAAATGTGAATGAAAAAAATTGCCCTTTTTTCCATAAAATCAGTTAAAAATTAAAATAAATTTATATTTTTATTCAAACAACACACTAAACAAGCCATTATTGAGCAAAATTACTTATACGAAGTTTTTAAACAACATAAAGTGTAGTTCTTTCAAATATTTTAAGGTCAAACTGTTTTTAGGGATCATCATCAAAAACTTCCTTTCCAAACTAATCTTGTCCTTCTGGAGTCACAAATTTAAGCAACGGTGTTGTCATTTAGTTTCTCCCCTTTCATTTGTGAAACCATTTCTTGAAAATTGTTTGAGGGTTTAATAATCTTAAAAGGAGTTACAATAGTAAAATAGGAGCTGGAAACGAGGATAGTCCCATGATTGTACTGATAATACAATACTTTTGGATAGTGAATTTGCTATTTTTGGTTTGCGGGATTTTCAACAAACATGGCCCCAACATTGATGTCAAGTTCTTGAGCAGGTTTTGAGCATGAATCACTTGGAATGGTTCAGAAACATTGCGGCATTTCTTCAAAATATCGATATATTCATTAGTGGTTTCTACATTATCTCTGTTTTTCATTCTTTGTCAAGACAAACCTAAGTTCCTATCACAGATGTTGTAGGAGTGTCCCCTCACAGGATATACATGTTCAATGTTAACCGCCAAACTCTTTGAAAGCCAGGTCAGAAAATAACAGACATTGATACTTTTATTTTGTCCACCAGCTGCATCCGAAAATAAGACAAATCTTCTTGACTGATGCCTTTATTTTATTACTTATGAAATCATAAACCATTGAGTACCCAGAATTACTATTCTTTTCTCCTTCAGTATCTAAATACCAATACAAAGTACTTGAGTTGTCATTGTGACAATGCACATTAAATATATACATTGTCCTGTAAGTTTTATCACCATTATCTCAGAATGATGAAAACACCATAGTTTGATCCTGTGTTGGCACTTTGGTAAAACATTGTTGTGAACAGCAGATTTGTATGAATTTAATTTTATTTTTTTGTATAGGTTTTCCTTTACTAGTTATATAAGGCTGACCATGGTCCTTTTTAAGTTTATTAGCTAGTTTTTACCACAATGGTTCTAATCTCAACTTCTTTCGTCCTTTGTTTTTGTCACATTTACTTAGAGAATCATCAATCTCACTATCATTAATCCCATTTGATTCACTTGTTACCATATCCCCACTGTCATTATTATTTGTAACCATTTTACATTTAGGTATAAATAATCATTCACATTAATTATTTCGACAACTAATATAACACACTAATAACAACAACTTTGTCTGTTAACTCAGCCTCAGAATAGATGTTCTATGGAAAAAGGGCAATTTTTGTCACTTCACTAAATCAGCTGTAACTCAGCCAAAGAGAAAGATATTCAAATGGTTGTTTCACCATCCTGTAGAATGAAGCACATGTTACAAAATAAAGAGTTTTACCGAAAAAGGGCAATTCTGACAAATTGCTCTTTTTCCACCCAGCTCCTCAATTGATATTCTGGTTAACAATTTTGTTGTGAGAAGTCCGAACTACTGGATCCTGACTTGATACGTATTCTTTGAGTACCTGAGCATACAGACTCTTCTTTTCACTTCAGTTTTAATTTCCAGGACATTTTTCTCTGCCTTCCATTTCAGACAGGCCCGAGACCAGACAGGGTGCGGACCTTTGTAGTTAACGCAGAACTTAGGATACTTACACAATGTATCGTGAGCCTCAATCCAGCAATCTACATAGGCTGGCTTACTACGGCATCGCAGCTTCGAATGCCCAAAGCAGCGCCGAAGGTTGGGGACATACGGCCGAACCCTGAGCACGCTGAAACCGGCTCGGACCTCCTTTGGAAGGGTAGTAGTTGTAAAAGTGTTTCTCTTGGCCTTTATTTTTTATACTTATCCTATAAACTTCAGTGACATTCTGAGGGGCAAGATTCTCACATATTTCCTAAATTCTCACACAGTTGAGTTCATAGCAAGTGATCACTACCTTGCAATCATAGAGGAACCTGTGTGGTTCCACCTGTAAATGAAACGAGATGCTAAACGGTATTTAAGATAAAGCCATTATATTGGAATACTGAATGCCAGTCGTAGTCTGAATTAATATAGTGCCACCACGCAGTTTTCTGATCGAGTCATCCGATTTCACTGAGCCATTTACCACTTTTTTGAGGATAAATGCGATGACACGCTTGAGGTTTTCACTGTCTTGCACTCGAGACATTACCAGGAAGCGGGGCTGGAGCCTCATCATCTTCTTGGGTTTTCCGCAAAATATGACTGGATGACCTTATTCCACCTCTTCTCATTAGTACGACCCTGTGAAGGGTTGGATGGTAAGATCCCAGCGAGGTCTGGCAGTACAGTGCTAATGGACAGTAAGTTTTCAGCTTTGACAATGGTTTCAGCCATTCCATTTGGGGGATAGTCTACAACGTACTCGGATCATAGACCCGGGGTGATCTTAGTTGGTACTACTCCAAAAGGTCCTGTTAACTCTACCACTGGGGGGCTCTATACACGCTACATATGACAATCTTCGCACGGAGCATCACCAGGAGGGAGGTCATCGCAGCAAGTGGATGCAGGGACGTGCCAATGTTACGCCCGAAATCCTCATGAACGCAAACTATCTTATCTAGAAGTAGGGTAACTGGTTATTGTCAGACTCTGGTCCCTTCTACTACGATATTAAAACCAGCGCACTTCTATGAAGGAGCTCAAGTTTAATGGTATCCAATAACTGTCCGGAACGAGCCATGAATGTTCTCAAGGTCGTCAATGGTGGCCCTAAAAGCTTTTACACAAGACCATAACTAAGGATAAAGAGAACAAAGGGGTGATAAGGGGAACGAAGAGGTTAAAAGAGGAAGGAAGGAAGGTGAAGGAAGAGTAAAATGTCAGTACGTCCTGAGTAGAAGCTTCACCTTTAGGTGACCTCTTACGACAAGCAGGGGATAGTGCGTGACCATTCTAAGCCCTATCCCGCAGAGGACAGTTGAAAATTTAGTATTGAGAATACACATATTGATTGTTTTCAAACGTAGGCTATTTAAAACTGGTATTAATTTATTCAACTACAAAACTATGATTAGTTACTATTTATTTATATAATTATTTTGGTTAACCTGTCTATAATAAATGTTAATCAACATTACAATAAATATTTTACAAAACTTATCACGTTTAAATAAAAAAGGCATATACTATTTCATATTGTCTACTAAAAATATTATTTTACCATCTTATTTTTTATTTTAAAGTATAAACATCAACTTTTAAAAGAATTATAAATTAAATTGAAATAAACTTCGTGGTAAGAAGATTTCTAATGAGAGCTCATATAAGACGCATGCGTAACTGTGCATAGAGGAATGAAATTGGAACAAAAGAAATCATGCGCGATTATTATATCAAGGACAAATACTAAACCAGAGGAAAAAGAAGACTTGGCAGACCTGCTCCAGTGGACATATGGTCTAAGGCGTTACTCTCATGTTAGACTGGACTGCCGATGACAGGTTGATAGGGGTTTGAGTCTCAGTCGAGTGTACTGAGGGTAGATTTTCCAACATAATTTTCAACTCTTCCTTAACGCAAATGTGTTTACACTTCCTCTAAATTCAACTTTCCTAATTCCTTAACACACTAGTGTAGATAGTACATAGGCGTATAACCCGAACGGGTAGTAAGACGTAGTGCTAGAAAAAATCTAACCTATGTCCAACATTTTCCCGCTATCTCCATCTTAAACCGACCATCGCAACTTACATACCCATACCAACAGACATCCCCTCTCACTCATATAACACATTTATTTTAGCTTTGGGAAAGAAAACCTTCGGCGTTAAGGCTAACCATTTTTATAGAAATAGTTTCTCTCAGGTACCCATTTTCTAATCTCAGATTCATATACATTCCCCCCCCCACCCCCACTCATTACCCCACTAAAATTTGCTAAAACAACTTTCTTCACTGACAAATTCATTTGCATCATCTTATAGTTTAGCATTGTAGTTTGTAGGCATGACCCCTTCCACCCCACTGAAATTTCAACTTACATTAATGATTACTCTGGTAAATACGCTATTCCAACATTTTGTAACGAGTTGCATATAACAGTTAAAAACAAATGGGGTAAACACTTACCTTCTGCCCCGTTGGACTCAAACTCTGGCATCATAAGTATAGCATGTCACACAAGTGAAATGACATCTACAAACCGTAATCTGTACAAAATACTAAACTGAAATAAAGGAATGCAAAGAAGATAATTAAAACTGATAAATTCTGCAATAATATCATTTGTGTTCTACTTACATTAAGTGGATGTTCCCGGATACAAACACCATGCTTCGACAAACTATTCAGCAAGTATGGCGGAAGCGAAGGCGTGGCAGTTTTAACAGACGTCTGAACCCATGAACACTCGATGTTGAAGCGGACCTGACTGTCGTTGGTTCAATGCCTCGAGCTACGAGCGTGGCTGCCCTAGCGGACTTCCTTGGTAACTCTTTCTCCACCTTTCCCACCACCCCCTTCCTTCCTTTCTCCTCATTACATGCCCATATTTGGTCTTGTTTAGAGTCAGAGAAAATAATATATAACGGGTGACCCCTGGGTTTACAGACTGAAGTTAATCATATTATATCGACGAAGGAGGAACCTCTGCTGCAGCACCTGAAGGAGATACGGATGGTCTTGATGTTTGGTTCGTGGGTCTCACCACATCGACGCCGAGAGAATCTCATCTGATGTTCCAAGTATTCAACAAATGTCCAAGTCCTTCAGACTTGTTGTTGTAGTCAAGGAGACTAATTTAGTTCTTGTTAGTCGAAGCGGCTATAATGTTGTACAAGTCCTTCAGACATGTCGTTTTAGTCAGAATGACTAAACTTAGTTTCTGTGTCCTTCTGACTTAGTTCCTGTTAGTCGAAGCAGCTATAATGTTTTCCAAGTCCCTCAGACTTGTTGTTGTAGGCAGAATGACTAAATTTTGTTTTGTGTCAAACTGACTTAATTTCTTTAGTCAAATAGTTTGACTATATATTTTCCCTATGGCCATATGACATAACTTAAATACAGGAGCTTTGAGCTCTATATGTAATAGGAACCTTGCTTTAAGCTTCCTATTTTCCATAAGTTCATTATTCCGTATTAAGTCCTTATGACTTCACAATATCTCATGACGCCGAGATGTCATGATCACTTGTTCGTATTTTTGTATGGCTACAAGTAGGTTGTCTAACTCTCTTATTTGAGGACATAGTTAGATCAATATCTCACACCATTCTAGTTGGCACCCCTTTTCTGTGTTACTATTTTGGTGTGCAAAGTGCGGAACACAGCTAGTTTTGTATAGTGCCGCTCAGATAGTATTTCATTCGCCCCTTGCTGGTAACTCATTTGTCCTGTATTAAATTTGATGTTTACCCAGGCAGTGGGTATGGATAATGTACTATTGAATACTCTGTACCACTGGAAAGGACCAGCATAGTACAACTTGTGTTGACACTGATGTTAGCCATCTACTAATGTTATGGACAGACCATCCTCTTACCATTTATTATGTAGGCTGTCTATGAGACCTTTCTTAATTTCAAGTCAAGCCAGCTAGCTTGGCCGAGTTTGGTTTAGTAACTCTGAAACTATAGGATATGTTGTCATATCTTTATTAGTAATTAATTCGCGATGTTTTCTGTTTAGACCCTTCTGGTGGAAGTCAGGCGCTAGCCCGGCTGTTTTGGAATCCAATAGTCTATATCTACTTAACTTCCTTTTTACTCTTACCATGTCGTCTTGGACACGTATTCTCCCGAGCAACGGGAAGTTCATATATGTTTAGAGCTTTTAAACCCTAACATATTTGTCAGTTTAAAACTTATGTTTTCCTTATAAGAGTTATTTGTTTTTCCTAGCCAATTTAACGGACATTTATTACTGTTTATTATTCTTTGGTCCCGCATTTAATCTTCTTTATCAATTGTAGCCCGATATCACCCTTTTATGTTATTTGTATAATAAATCTATTATTGTTACCTATTAATTTCGCTTACTCTTATGAAACATTTCAATGTCTCTACCTTGTTATACATTTACCTTGTAATTGATATCGTTACTCCTCTATATCTTAGAGTAAGGGGGGAAACGATAACATGAGCACTGACCACACACACTTCAACACACAATCCCATTGACTAAACTGAGCCGTCGTTCTGCTGCCGGCTCGAGAAGGAAGCCACCCACGCCCGAGAAAAAATAAATGAAGGTAAGCCGACGTGATAGTTGCCGCTTCCTCCACTAGAGCCATCTTTGATGTCTCTACAGTAGCCCCATGCCTTCTTTGGTGCTGACTGACTGTTCACAGCTGACTTCTAACAGTCAAAATTTAGGTATATACCTAAATTTTGACTGTAAGAAGTGACAGCTGCTAAACCCATGTTTTTTGCAGATCATATGGCTCGGCGTAGGGATACATAATTTGGTTTGGTAGCTTTTCAAAGCCGTCAGCTGTCAGCTGTGGGCTGTCAGTCAGCACCAAAGAAGCCATGAGGCTACTGTAGCTCTACGGATTGTTGGAAGAGTCCCCGCTCCGCCTCCTCCTTACCCCCCTTTCCCTTCCTTTCTCCCTTCTATCCTCCCCACTCTCTGTGAACATGGATCTTCATTTCCTCTATATAATGGGATGTTTTGGTTGTATAGTCACTCATTGCACCGTAGGCTGAGGTGAGGATGACAGCTTAGACTGTGACTTTATTGTATCTATCTACATTTTTTTTTCGACTTAACATGTGGGATTTCATTCAAAATTACAGATTTGGCCTTAATATTTATAATTGTCAGATTTAGGATGGGTTTCTTTTTGGTATCTACGGGGTTAAGTTGTAGCCTCGTCCTCATTATTTTTTTAACTTAGTTGGGGAACTTTTTTTTGGGATTTTAACTTTGAGTGTGCATTTTGTCTCTATTATTTATGAGAGTAGCTCATGCTAATTGTTGACATTGTTAATGTAATATTGATAACCTTAAACAGGTCTAAGGAATGTTGACCACCACGATTATATGTGAATTATTTATGACTCTATTTAGCGGGAACTTATTGGTAAGCGGGGCACTTATATTCGGCGGAGTTGTATTTACTTTATGATGCGCGTGATCTTTGTATTAGCTGCATGATATTCTTTTGGTATGTAACATTACAAAGATGTAAGGTTACAACTTTGTCCTTCTCAACCAATTCGCCTGAACTATCATACTACCCGCCTCGAGAAACTACGGAAAATAGCCAAAAACAATAGTAAACTTCTCTATTGTTATTCCAGTCCTAAAACAGTCCTTAAATTAAATCATCTCTTAATGCACGATATTCCTTCAACAATATACAAATCAACTTCTACTAATAACTCAATAAATAAACGTACCCCCTGGATCTGATGTCCTGGACACTGAAGATAGCTCGCTGGTTAAATAAACGTCTAAATCGCGAGTGGGCAACGTACCAAGGCATCGCACTCGATGTGTACATCATACGTCAATTTAGAAACTAACGAACGCAAATCATGGTCGCCAGCTGAGGGAAATGAGTCACAGACCTCGCTACAGACCTGACGTAGCAAGCCAATCGTTCATGAGGATTCAAATTTCAGACGCAAAACGTTGGGTAAGCGGTTTAACCTACAGAGGCCTGCACGTGAACTTCCCAGATGTGGCGTGACTGACAACTGCAACTTACCCCCCGCTTTTGTGCTAAGCAACTAGACCATATATAACTTATATCCGCTATAGGATATGTGTTCACTCTACTATTATTTTGGAGTCCGGTTTAAGACGAATATTATTGTCGTGATATCTGGTTAAAGCTTCAGTAATGCTCGTTTAAGAGTCGGTTCAATCTACTATATTTTGTGAGTCCGTTCAACGAATATATTTCGTGAGTCGGTTCAGACAATATTATTGTCGTGATGTCTGGTAAGATTTCATTTTGTCGTGAAGATTCAGTTCACACGTTATATTTTCGTGAGTCTATACAGCTATTATTATGTTGCCGTGAAGAGTTCAGTTGATTACGATTATTACTCTCGCAAAGAATTCAGTGTGACGAGATATGTTCTGTATCACGTTATAAATAAGTATGTACGTTATTATGGTTAGATTATCATCATACTGTACGGATGGTTATACGGACCGAAGTGCGACAACAGAAGTCAGATGATAGATTATAGTTATATAAATGTGATAGATAGACTACGCTATGAATAAGAGACACTTTATTAAATCTAATCAAAACGCATCGTGCTCCGTATTCTATTGCAATCTACGACTATGCTTCTGCAACATCACACGGATTTCATTACACTATGAAATGTTGAATCATCGTATCGTGGATGGACGCAATTTGACACGTAATAAGAAAATTCTTATATTATCAATATTCTCAAAAGTGTTTTTTATAATGAACTTTTCAATTAAATTAATTGACTTTATTGCAGTTTTGTAGACAGAGACGCACCTGGATGACCACACCTTTCTTTCTTTTGGGAAGTTTCGAGAAGGAGATGTCACTAGATATACCTACTTCAAAGTACGCATCTCTTCACTTGCAATCCTGACGAGGAGCCGTGTGGGTTGGGTCTATGATCAATTTCACGTGCCGGGAATTAACATACACATAATACAATAGTCGGGTTTTTAAATTAATATTTACAACGTGTGAAATATCTAGCAAAAACTGTTTATCTACTTAATATAAAAAAACTATAAAAGACCAGAACTTTTAATTTATAAAATAAGACATTATCCCCTTTTGATTACCATAATACAGGATAGCAAACTTGGACCCAATTCAATCATTATATCAAATATCACCCTAATGGTGGCGAACCAACATTAATATATCAGGCTAACTTTTATACGTTACAATAATGGCTTCCCAACGTGGAGGGCCTGATAAACTGAAATAATAAAATTAAATCCAGTTCACAACCCGAGAAAGTGAGTGCTCAAAGAACAGTGAAAGTGCCGCAAACAACTTAAGTGCCTTATTACGCAAAAAAACAAAAACTAAACAAGTGACTTAAGAAGAAGAAGAAGAAGAAGCTCCAAACCAGGTGATTTTGGAAGAAGAAGCTCCAAACCAGGTGACTTCAGAGGGAAGAGTTCGAAACCAGGTAGATTCAGAATAAGGTCCAAAGCTTCTAGACTTCAGGTGAGGTACGCAAGGAAAATCTCACGTAAGTCATCAACAGCAAAACTTCATTAAATATGGAAGAGACAGACAGTAGTAGCAGTGAGGATAATCCTCCCCTAACGCAATATTCCCAACCAATGGTAGAAGACCATTCTTGTTTAGAACTATCTGATCAGGAACAAAGTGAACAACATGAGAAAGTAGTTGAACCAATAGTTCATAAAGAAGAAGACTTAAGGGGGGTGGAAAATGTTTCAAAGGTAGGAGGTGTAGCTCAACAAACATCAGCAAATGACCTAAATGCAATATTAATGCAGTTAGTGCAGCAAATGAAAGAGGGTAGTGAAAAGAGTGAAAAGTTAAGTCAGCAAATTAAAGAGAGTAGTGAAAAGAGTGAAAAGTTAAATCAGAAAATAAATGAAAGGTTCGATAAAACTAGCCAGGAGCTACAAAAAACTAGACAGGAGCTACAAAAAGAATAGCCGGGAGTTAAAAGAAATCAAAGAAAATAATCAGAATTTAAATACAAAGTTTGATGAAAAATTTAAGGGTGTAAATGAACAATTCAACAGGTTAGAACAAGAATTGCAGGGTAAATTTCAAGAAGTATAAAACGACTTTGACAAAAAATGACAGAAAATACAACAGACTGAAAGTGACCAAACGCAGGTAAGGGACGAACTACAGACGCTTAGGGAAGACTGTAATAAGTCAGAAAAACAGACGAATGAGCAGATAAAAAAACTTAAAAATGCAAAAAAAAACTTTGAGCTTAAACAGGACGCTTTAAATTCCAAAGGAAAAACTACTCAGGAAAGTTGCAATAAAAATAAAAATAAAATTCTAGAACAGGTACACCATTTAACAGAACGATTTGCGACTGTTGAAAAAGAACAACAAAAATGTAGTGATAGCCTTAAATTCCAAAATGATTTCTTTGATGGACACACAGTACCAGATGTTTACTTACAGGAAATAGTTGACCAGCAATTGGACAAATTTAAGGACAACTTGACTGAAACTGTGGACAAGACGTTACAAACAGTCGAACAAATGCGACAACAACTAGAACAGGCTAAGTCAAAATATGACGAAGTAGTGGAAAAAGGGACGCTAATTACTGCTGGTGCCTTGGTATTACCTAGTACAAGCATCCAGAATCAATTAATGGACTATGTACCCACCTTCAGTGGAAATAATGTTAGGGTGCATGCTGTACAGTTTTTGAAATAAATGGATAGACTTTGTGAAAATAGTAAACTCACCAAAGCACAAAAAGTAGCATTTTTTAATTCAAAGTTAGTAGGAGAAGCTGAAGTGTGGATGAATAGTCACGAGGCTGACTATACATCCTATGAAGCAATAAAGATAAACTTTCGTAAAAGATTTTGGTCCGTGTATAAGCAGGACAAGTTAGTAAATTTTATTTTTACCATTGATCTCTATAGTATAACTGGATGGACATCTGTGGCTGAAATTTTCGAGCTGTCGTCTGCATACCATTGTGTAAGAGAGAAATAAACTTTCGGGTATCTCTTTCTTTTTTTTTACCAATACAAGGCAATGTGTCATTTTGACATAGTTCATTAATCTGATTGAATATATGAGAAAAATCAATGTGTGAGTGGTTAAATTAAATAAATATGTTAGTTAAAGCTTTGAAGAGCATATAAAAGTTCAAAATTGGTTAGTTTTTTCTTTAAATAAGTTGATGTAGCCTAATATGTAAGATGATTTTTGAAGGAAGCTTACTTGTAAGGCTTTATCTCGTACCAGAATCCTACCTTATAGTTGTGTTTAGTTAGGATAAAAGACCTTACAGAAGGAAATTTCTACTTCTGTTCTAAATTGCCGTTCATCCTACCAAAATACTCGTATTATATATATGATATTATTTTGGTACGAAATAAAGCCTTACAGATTGGGATTATTACTAAAATCAGGGTTTAGTAGATAAGGTACTTCCTACAAGCCTATAACCTAAACTATCATTTGAACGTAAGACTTCTACACAAAGTGTGTCATTCACACAAATGCAATACAGTTTTTAGCTGACTTGTTTCATTATAGTTATCGAAATTTCAACATAATATGGTTTCTGAAAGATATGAGCTAACTTAAAAAAAACAGGTATTATTATAATAATACTTTCCACAAGCCTATAACCTAAGTGATAATTTGAATGCATGGCAACTATTCAAATTTTGTCATTCAAACAAATGTAATCAAGTTTTAAGATACCTTGTTCATTATATTTATAGAACTTTCAATATAATATGGTTTCTGAAACCAATATACAAGCTAATAATCAACTTTAAATATAAGTGTAGTCGTGCCAGACTGTAAACAACATTGATGATAAATACATAGAAATGGGAATATCAAAGGTTTTATTCATATCTGTACAGTATTACATGTAAAACTGGATTGTATATCCTTTAATGTAAATGTTTCTTCAGGAAAGTGTGGTATAATACTTCACTATTTTCAAACAATAATACTTTTATTCATCAGAGACATGTTTTCGCATAAGAACATTTAAAGAAACAGTTAAATCCGTCCCCCCTTCTGTGTAGCAGGTGATACACTTGAGCGTCACGCTTTTGTCCTTGGAATGTGCATGTGTATGTCCATCCAGTTATATCATAGAGATCAATGATTTTTACAGGCCGGTATGATCCACATAGAGGGCCTATATGTGAATATTAGAGAATAGAGAAATTATGATTGGGGAGGAGAAGGGAAAATTTTCAAAAACCAATACAAACAATTACTAACAGAACAATTTATTTGATAAGCTGAGGTGCTTACTAGAATGATTCTTTCAAATTAATTCAAGTTTAATTAGTAAATTTAAACTATTTCTTTTGGTGTTCATTCCAACAATGTCTCCGCGTAAGCGAGCAAATATTGATGCAAAGACTGCACATATATATAATTGATTTTACTTCTTATAGGTAGTAGTTAATTTGTGGCTTCATCAACATACAAAGTTCTCACCTCACACGTGTCTAAAATGGTATTTTTGGTAGTTTAGATCAGGGTTTCTCAAACTGCGAGGCGTGAGGGGATTTCAAATGAGGTGTGAACCAATTTTTCACTTCCTTCGACTTGCTAAATTATGATTGAAATTAATATTCTGTTTGGCTTATGGAGCAATAAAATTAATTAATATATTACAAATATTTACTATTCTTAATAAACTTCTACAAAGCTCTTATCAGAAAATAAAGAAATAAATTAAATAATAAATGTCTCATTTTTGTATTTTAACGTAAAAAAGTTATCTTATTCTAAGAAAGAGAGTCTTAACAATTACTTTAAATGTTCATGTAAGGCTTAAGAGCATAGAGTTTGAGAAAACCTGGTTTAGATGATTTGCTATAAATAAGATAATTTACCCAACTTAAATGTGAGCGAAGCCGTGGGAAAACTCGAGTAAGTTAATATGATTATAAAAAAAGAATGATTTATTAATTCATTTAGCAAAATTAATAAACAAATATACTAAGAAAGACTAATAAAATATACTTTGGCACTTAAAAAAATTCAAAATTCAAAATAAAACAAAATTATTAAAATGGTGTGACCACATGTATGTGCTAATTAATAGAAAACGGTACGTGTACAAAACTTTTTATTTCTGGTACAAAACGGTACAAAAACTAGTATTAAACCTTGGCAATGTAAAAAGTTCAACATATACAAAAGTGGTACTACAGGTTAATGGACGTGCTGCTATACCTTGGGAAGTAGTAAATTGAGAAAAGACATGTATTTTGAAACGGTAGTATATACTAGTTAACTAAACACTACACACCTCGCCATCTATTGGCATCACTACAAATCATAACGAATGTTTCCGGAGACAGCCAAACACATTTTAATAAATGGTCTAAAAATTAAATTTACAAAAAGTCATTTGGCCTAAAGGCGTTTGGCCTAAAGGCATTTGGCCTAAAAGGCATTTGGCCTAAAGTCATTTGGCCTAAAAGCATTTGGCCTAAAGGCATTTGGCCTAAAAGGCATTTGGCCTAAAGGCATTTAGCCTACACTTTAGGCCAAATGCCTTTAGGCCAAATGACGGGTACCCAAATAAACGTCCTAAATCGGCGAGTGGGGCAACTGTACCAAGTGCATCCGCACTCGATGTGTACATCATACCATCAAGTTAGAAACTAACGAACGCAAGTCATGGTCGCCAGCTGTCAGGGGAAGATGACGTCACAGACCTCGCCGGAGCTCGCTACAGACCCCTGACGTAGCAAGCCAATCGTTCGATGAGGATTCAAATTTCAAGACGGAAAACCGTTGGGTCGAGCGGTTTAACCTACCAGAGGCCTGCACGCTGAACTTCCCAAGATGTGGCGTGACTGACCAACTGGCAACTTACCACCCCCCTAGACCAGTATATAACTAGACTAGACTACGCTATGAATAGAGAGACACCTTATATTAAATCTATCAAGAACGCTCGTGCTCCGTATTCTATTGCAATCTACGACTACTGCTTCTGTCAACATCCACACGGATCTTCATTACCACTACGTGAAAATGTTGAACTCATCGCTATCGTGGATGGACGGCAATCTTGGACACGGTAATAAAACATGTCTTATATTGTAAATATTCTCAAAAGTGTTTTGTTATATTGAACTTTTCAATTAAATTAATTGACTTTATTAATTGAACTGTAATGGGTGACTTTCGTGTGGCTTAACGTCACGGACTCTTTAAATGTTTATTTGTGGGAATTACTTATATTATTATATCTTGTTTTTGATATGAACTCAATCTATGTTGTTAAAACTAAGAATATTTTGGAAGTAAAACTTAGAATCTCTTTTGCTAAACAAGTATGGATATTTGATATTGTTTATGGTGTATTCTGGAAGAATGTTTTCCTACTATCTATGTTCGCAACATACTTTTGCTACTAGGATGGTCGAGGCCACTATGTTCATTAAATGTTGTTTAGAAATTCATATTAAATGACTATTTTCTCAAAACTCTCTGCTTTGTGTTTCTTATTTATTTAGTTTATTTTTCATGATTAGATTATGCCCTTTCTTACTCGTATTGTTGTTTACGGTGGCCTTAAACTACGAGGTAGAAAGAGAGGGCGTAACAGGTATTGTACTTTATACCACACCTCCCTATTATGCCCGAGAACGGGTTATTAAATCGAGGGTGGAGCTGGCTTTATCACAATTTGGCTGTATGGTCATGGGGTCCTTCGTAATTATTGCGCCCCGAGAATTATGGCCATTTTTGGCGGACGTTCTAGTCAATTATTGTTATTCTTGAAATATAGTATTAATATTAAAGTCATAGAACTTGAACTTTCTAGTCTATTATTGTTATTCTTGAAATATTATATTAATATTAAAGTCACAGAACTTGAACTTTCTGGTCTATTATTGTTATTCTTGAAATATTATATTAATATTAAAGTCTCATAACTTGAACTTTCTAGTTTATTATTGTTATTATTGAAATATTATATTAATATTAAAGTCACAGAGCTGGAACTTTCTAATCTATTATTGCTATTCTTGAAATATAGTATTAATATTAAAGTCACAGAACCTGAACTTTCTAGTCTATTATTGTTATTCTTGAAATATAGTATTTATATTAATGTCTCGAAACTTGAACCCTCTAGTCTATTTTGATATTCCTGAAGAGCTATGTTAATGTTAAAGTCACCAACTTTGGGAAATCTAGTCTACCTTCATATCCACGGGGCATCGTATTTTGCGACTTTGCCAATTTTGACAATTTTTGAGTGTAATGATACAATATGTTAGCTTCCAAATCACCGACCTTACACGCTATGATCAATATTGGTATATATATATATGTATATATTTAAACTATATCTCCTATGTCCAATAAATATTTTGTTACTCTCTGGTAACTAACTGCCTGACTTTAATTTCCTGGGAAAAGAAGGTGGTTACATTTTCATCAGAACTTTCATGCTCTGCCTTTTCGCTATTTACCTATTTAAATTTTCACTCAAAATTAAAGATGGTCTACGCAACTTACGCAAGCCTAAGCCTTTCACTCGATATGCATACACTTTAAACGATATACTTGCTAGATTTGAGTATGACCGATGAATGTATCATTACTATGTATCATACTTTTCAACATGCTCAGAGTAGTTTAAAAAAAAATTATAATATGTGTTTATTGCTTTTCCTAAAATACCTATCCTTAATTTTTATATTTTTGCATTCATAATCATAATACACTGAGAGAATCTGAGCAATTCATTTGGTAAATGTTGAAATTTATGGACTATTCCAGGTTTTACAAACTAAATAATATTTTGGTTTTACATTCTTCCACAATGTTATAAGCATATTACGCTATTTTTACAGCTTTTAGTAAGTAATATAAAACTTCAAAAATGTATTTATAAAATAATTTTACATTAAATTCATATATTAAGATAAATTATCTATCTTAATATATGAACCCAACTTTAATGTAGTTTTCTTACAAATAATAAAGATACAATCAAAACAGTTGTCTAATGAACAGTAAAGTACTACGCAAAACTTAGATTTATATTGTAATGCGTCTTTTGTAATGTAATGAAACATGTTTGATTCCTAGAATTTAGTGATAGGTTGTATTTAATTGTCGAATATGCACTTTTTCAGTGTTTCTTCCTAACCAGTGGCAGACTGGTGCTGATTTGGACGGCAAACTTTGAATCTTTGGATTCAAATATGTCAGCAGTTCCTTCGGAAAAAGTGCATTAAACTTAATAAAACTAATCGTTGTCACCGTGTTAAACTCTTATACTTATCTCAAACATACGTGAATATTAGAATGATTTTTATGAAATGTTCTTGACTTATACCTGATTTGTTATTACATAAAACTACTAGACTTTTCCAGGTTTTCCCTGCGTACCAAGTGCCTATCAACACTTGGAGGAAACACTATTCAATATTCACATACTGTATATACCAAGCTTGAAACAAATAGACCAAAACCAATAAGGCTTAACATAATTTCAAAAGCATAATGTATTCAAATAAAATACATAAAAAAACACATTTTTCAAATGGGGGCAACATAAAAGTACAATCTCGTTAAAATTCAGATGTAGATTTTTTAAATGGTACCAGTCCAGCCGGCAATCACCATAGAAGCATGGTTATCTTTGCTGCATCTAGATACCCTTACGCTAGAGTGGGATGCAGCCTCAGCACTTAGCCTGAGTCTAGCCCTGAAGGCCAAAGGCTTGGAACTGCCACCGGGGAAAGATCGTCTCAGCCTAATTTCTTATTAACATAGGCATCAAGGTATCCGGACCTGCCTCTGGAAGTACAATGCGCTCTCATTCATCGAGTAAGCATCGTCTACATCGCCCTGGCTAAGGGCTGGACTGATACCATAGTAACAGCAGGAGGAAGAGACGCGGGAGCCGCCATTTACCCTCTGGGGTTCCAGTTACCGGTCCCCACACCATTTCAAATAGTCTATCGGGACAGAGGCCCGGGAAGGGTAATGCCAGGAGGCTGCCGGTACCAATCGCACTGAGGATGAGACTCCGGTGGATCGCGACGCAGCTGATACGAAGAATGTCCAGCATTAGACAATGGACTCTTCTGACCCAGTATCCACGTGTTTTTCTATAAACCTTTCTGTATTGTTCATTTTTTTTTCTGTTTCTTGTATCTGTAAGTTTGGACTTCAATAAATGTCTTCGGCCTGGTAGCCCTCTGCCACTGTAACTGTATCGTGACCTTCCCTCTTGTTTCCGTTTAGCAGTGGACATCATAGCCACTATTTAAGTATCGATCAGGAGTGGAGTTGGGACTCAGTCGATTGTGGTAGAGGTGATTCTTCAAACAAATAAACTGTTTTGATGGGTTCACAACACAGCGCTCTAAGACAATTGAGGATTGTTTTAGTGGTTTTTAAGCTCCAAAACCGACACTATCATAATAAATATTACCTCGGGGGAACACATTTTTGACCTGGAGTGGAAGTGTTGATCTGATATGCGGGTTCTTTATAATCATATCTTCAGGAAGTTCTCAATAAGCATGGTCCACCTCACCTCATCCCACTTGACTGTAAAACTCTGCTCGCTGACACGGTACTTGAGGAAGTAGTCGGTGGCCCATTTATGGTTTTCGTTCGTCATCTACAGTACCTGGGAACAATTATTCCACTTAGTGAGGTGGCCAATTGAGCTAAGGCGATGAACTCATAATATACTGAGTTACCAAGGGGGAGGTCAAGGTTAGAATCTAAGTTGATTGCACAAGAGTTGTTTTCAACATATGAATTTTCATAATCTTTCTACAGTAAGCTATACTACAATTTCCATAGGACTAATCTTATTCAGCAGTTAAATAATTAATAGATCTATCTCCATAGAGTTATACGCCAAGTCATGTGATCTGCAGGAGTTAATTTTGATAAATTTAATAAAACCTATAAAAAACACTAAAAATATAGTAATATATTTAGGTTAGGTTAGTTCAGGTTTTATTAGGCTTAGTTAGGCTTGGTTAGGTTAGGTTGGGTTAGGCTAGGTTATTGGTTTATTTTGAGTGCTGGTCAAAGCTATAACTGGGAATCCTCTCTCCCACCTGATTCTAGAGATGGCTAAAAATCAAAATATATAAGGGTATTAGAAGCTACAAGCTATAATTTGGTATTAAAATATAGCACTCCCCTTCCGCCCACCTTAACTCACACTTACACGCACAATTTGCCGACTACATATTCCCTGATCACACGTCAACTTCAGACAGAAGAGGGTAGTGAGGCTTTGCATCTCCGCTGTGGAGTCACGCCAAGTAAAGGGGGGGTTGGGGATTGGCCTTCCCTTCCCCCTCCCCCTTCACCTGGATCGTTATACGAGAGTCTAAGCTAGCACCGAACTTTCCACTCGCTTCCAGCACTGTCTCGTGTTTTCCTCCCTCCTTACCCCTCTCTACCTTCCACCTTCCTGTCCTTTGATCCGCTATCTGCCTCCACGTGACAAGGCTATATATTGCCATTTTTTGTTGCTATGGACACTCATTATATCACCGATTTCAGTGGGGTAAGCGACGCTATCTGAGCAGATGTGCTCTGCGTATTCTCCTAAATTCCCTTTCGGCCTAATTATGTAATATTTTCAAAAATATTTTTTGGCCGTTAAATTTACATACTATCTAAATGTTGCTTTGAGCTTGTTTTCTTTAAAATTTAATTAATGTGGCTAATATGAATTCATTTTTCATTTTTGATTTTAAACCCTTTCGGGAAATTGTTTCTCTCAAACTTCTATTTAAAAGTAGTTATCTGCGTCCCCTCTGGGCGGTTTGTCTTTTCTTAAGCCATATTTACGAAGGCTCTGGCCCTATTGCTTGCTAATAGATGGCGTTGTTTGCTTCGACCAATCTTAAATTGGACATAGCTTTCAGGCTGCTATAGTGTTAGCGTGTCATTTGTTAACGTGCCACATGATGGCTTAGCAATTTAATTAGTGTAATGTATAGAACCTATTCATTGTGAGGTCTCTATGAAATATTAGTTAAATGTTATCATCTTATTTAATTACTTGGACAAAATTAATTGATCCATTACTTTCATGGCCAACTATTAGAGTCATTGATGTTGGTCATTATGTTAACAGTGCCACGTGATTGGCTAAGCTATTTAGAATCAGCATTATTATGTTATAGTTCCCATTCACTGTGAGGTCGCTATGAAATATTATTTTATCCGTTTCATAATTAATATTGACATTGTTTTCACCGCTATAGTGTTAGCAAGTCGTTTGATAACTTGCCTTGTGAAGGCTGGACAGTTGAAATATGTGTTTACCATCTTATCTGAGGCCATTTTTAATCTTTAAAGTTAAATATGTGACTTTTTATTATTGATATACTCAAAGATACTTTACCGTTATAGGTGTTCCTTCAGTTCATATTATTTTGGCGCCACTGAAGCGGTTTTATGGATTCACCATTAGAGTAATTATCTTTGTTTTCGAATGTTGTAACTAAATCTGCATTGTTCCAAAATTTATTTACAGCACCTAGTTGTATCTCATTGTTACTCCGCTCTACTTTCCAAATTGTATCTGTAATTGTTATATTTAATCTATTTAATAAATACTACTTTTGTTACCTCTTTGCTTATTATTCCTCATGGGGAGATTAAGGGCTGGGTGTCATAAATCTTAACATTTTCTAAGATATTTCGGAATTTTACCAACTGATATTGTAAATGTTAGGATTTACTGATAAATTCTAAGTTTTACTAATCTTTGAACATTTACAGCAATATATATATATATATATATCTTCTTACGTTAACAACCTGAAGGTTGGTTTGATGTAATATCTGTCCATCCGATTCTAGGCATACACTCAGCCCTTCGGATGGCTAGTGCTGCCTGCACCACCTGGTAGAAATTACACGCAAGAGAGAAGTTCAGGAAGTGTGGTGATTCCCCGTTGCCTTCTACACTGAATTTCTATTAACGAGCTCGAAAGGGCCTACCAATTTTGCAGGGAAATGTATTTCAACATACTTTCAAGTTTTATTTTAGAGTTAGAGTCCACAATCGACATGGGATCGATGGCTTCACTTCCTCTTCAAAGGAAGTGGTTTTACAAATTGTTGAGTTCTGCTGGATTTGAATCCACGAAGATGGGGTCTTGAGGTGAGCACTTTCCCCCAGGTCCACCAAGATTGATATAAATTTACATATATATATATATATATATATATATTACAAGTAATTATATAAGTCTCAAAACAACTCAATTAAAATACATACATTATTAATTTAAGTGAATATAACTGATTGTGAGATGATAAATACTATCGTAAAGATTAATATATATTTAGTTTGTAAATAGTATATATATATGAGACTGGTGAGTGGGTAGGTGTGTAACTATTAAATTTATTGGGGATGACAAAATTACTTTAGTTTATGTGATTAAAAGGAATTTAGAATAAATACATACAGTCAACATTGGAACCAATACAATTTTGGAAACTACCGATACACACAAAATCCTTTAAGTGTTTTTATTTTTAATCCAAATTTGAGGAAAAAAGTTATCTTTTTTTCATATACACATGTCATTTCCATCAAATAGATTTACAGCCCCTATGAGGGGGGAAGAAATTACTATGTGAATAATGGCCGTCATGCGAACACTTTGACGATTTTTTAATTTAACGAGTAATACAAGTGTTATTTTATAACCTAAGCTAAAGGCTAGAGTTGGAGATGTTTGTTTGGAAGAACTGTGTATGCACTGGTTAGAAGAGAGGTTAGGAAAACAGCAATGATCGGGACTGTCTTAAGTGGATGGACTACCTTGTAAAACTTGAGAAGCGCTATCAGCGCAACTCCTAAGAAACGTCCATATATTGAACTATTTGGACTGTTTAGCCGACACCGAACTTGAGTTACAGTGTTGTCATATCTGTCAAATTTGGTCTAAAAGAGTGAGGGGGAGCGAGCTAATCTGTTGTTTACATGGGTCAAGTTTCTTGGAAGGGAAAGGCAAGCAAGAGTGCGGCTTTTATCAAAGACCTCACTATGCAGAAATCTGCTGCTTTATTTTTAGCTTGAACTAATATAATCAGTAATATGGTTTTCTTAATATTTCTTACCTAGCGGAAGAAAACATTTTTAATTTGACGTTCTCGTATTAGACTGGTTTGCTGGTGACGAGTTTGGGGTTCAAATCCCAGTAGTGTATACTGAGGGTGTTTTTTTAAAACGGTTTTTTATACACGCTATTATTATTTATTTATATCACCACGTCTTACTATCCGTTCGGGCTGTACACTTTTTTACTAATTACTCTAATGTGTTAGGCATCAGGAAGGTTAAATTAAGAGAAGATGCATCCATATTTTCGTGGAGTGAGAGCAGAAAACTATTTAGGAAAAACCACCTGTGAGCACCCGACCGGAATCGAACCATGATCTCCCCGTCTTCAACATGTCAGTTGAACACGGTGAGTAGCACATACTATTGAACTTGATCTCTGGTGGTGGGGAGATTGAAATTCAAATCCCAGTTGTGTGCAATAAGGGTATTTTTCCCTAAAATGGTTCCAATCTCACTCTACGCAAATGTGGGTACATTAAATCTAAAATGTTACCTTCCTCATTCCAAGTTCATGCATGTGTACAACTCAAAATGGAAGTAAGTCACAATGAAAAAAAAAACAATTGTGATGACTACCAAGAGTGTCGGCGAAACTTTATTAGTTTCGGGCAAGGCAGTTGTAAAGAAATATATTTTTGAGGAGTTTTTAGGGGAATGATTCAAAGCCAATGGAAAATGTTTGAAAATGGAATGCCACTAAAAGCTATTTGGGGTGGCCCTTAAGCATTTAAAAATAATAATAGATTATTATAGAATCTATTTGAAGTTTGATACAAACCATCTTTCAGCTTCAAACTCAAGTATATCAGAGGGAACCAAACAAACTGGAGGAAGACACATTTTGATGGGGAGAGGGGTGGAGAAGAAATTGGTGGTAATACCCCGCCCTATCAAACCTCCCCCCTTCCCAGTTCACCCTCAATGAGTAACATTGGATATAAAACTATCGACAGACACACCGTAGAATGTAGATCATTTCCTCAGCATCTGACTTAACCCAAGCTATGAAGGGTGAGGACAGTGTCTGATAATAATAATAATAATAATAATAATAATAATAATAATAATAATAATAATAATAATAATAATAATAATAATAATAATAATAATAATAATAATGGTGATAGAGATATCTTATCAATTAACATAAAAAGTGTTTATTTTTTTATATCTTTTTTCATGGACGCAGAAAATTGGGGGTCAGAGATGTACCCTTCTTTAAAGTGTTAGAACCCTTAAAAGGCAGGGGGGCCACACACATATGTATAAAACATAAATAAGAAATTGTTGTTTTTTTACTTTATTATTTACTTTAGTTTCTTATATTACATCATCCAGATACTACTAATAATAATAATTTTAATATAAACTTAAAGACGCACTAAAATCTCCTATTGTAAAACTAGCTTGACCTACATTAGCTTGTAACAAGTACAAAGACATAACTATGCAGTAATTGACCCACGATGGGTGCCCCAAGGAAAAAATACACCACCGTCTCCAAATCTTATGAATAATTGTAGATCATTAAAAAATATTTATACATTTATTATTGGAATTATTTTATAATACGTAATAATATAGAGTGGGTAGGTTAAATTTAGAGGAAGTGTACCCACATTTGCGTGGAGAGATAAGAGTGTAAACCCATTGAGGAAAAACCACTCTAAGTGCATTACCATACAGCCATAATATTTGATAAAATTTTTGCTGAAAAGTTTCAATATAATGTAAAAAACTTAATCTGAATTGAATAAAACAATATTAATAAATATTATAAACAAATCTATAGTCAATTATCAATATTAACACTTATAGAGGCTAAACAAACATTGATCTCTGTGAAATTGTCTACACTTTCCTCCAAGGTCAAGCTACGGGTAGTAGCTCAACAGTCAACATATCTAATCCCTGCAGCCTTTATTGATTCATGTGCTTCTTATATAATTTTTAGTAAAGTTTTGAAAATGACCTGACAGCTGTTTCTATTGATTTTACAGAAAAATATGTACATACATTTTTGTACAACATAAATTATGCGCAATAAAATGACTATTGAGTAATTTTTTATTGAATAATGAGATCTTTACGAAACAATGATAGGTCTGAAAGACAACGCTTTCATATATTACCAAATTAATTTTGGGTGGGTGGACCTGCGTGATGGGCCCTATTTTGAGCGTGGGCCTGTGGCATTCTGCACCACCCTATAATTACACCAATGAACTTGTAGCTATCAAGAATTTCAAACTCTATTAACCTATTTTTTTATTAATTATATTCGATAATCAAATATAGCTTTATACGTTTATACATATTTTAACATGTATAACACTCACTTTGATGGCCTCATGGTCTAACGCGCTACTCTTACAGTAGACTAGACTGCCAATGATGGGGAGATCAAGGTTCTAATCTCGGTCGGGTGTACTAAAGTTAGTTTCTCCAAACTGGTTTTCCACGCTCCCTCCACACAAATGCAGGTACAATTTCTATGATTATAACCTTCCTGATCCATAAAACCACTAAACAATTTTTGAAAAAAAATCTATTCACAAATTCTCTGTTTATTTGACAAAAATTTTAATCCGACCATTTACCTCAGGAACTGAAAGAAAATATTTTGACCAGATTAAATAATATTATATACATATATATTTATATATAATATGATGTAAATCAAAATATAATATAATATTATATTATAATATATATAAAAATATTATATTATATTATTAAATAAATATTATATATCTATATAAATAAATAAATATATATATATATATTCAAATTTGAAGATAGCATATAGAACAATTTTCTGCAAAAAGAAAGATTTTATTTTTAAAAATGTATAATTTTTATAGAATAAATATTACACTTATTGCCTGTACTTCAAAAATTATAAACACTAACTCTAAAAAAAGTATTTGAAATTACAATAAAACATAAAGAAATATACTGCAAGAAAATGTTTTTCACCCAATTGTATAGAAAATATCCATCCATCGATTTTGACCAAATTTGATAGGCTTGAACACAAGTTTTACATTGAAGCATGATCATTTTATAATCTATTTCTCCCTTATCAATCACTTTTGTGTCAGGGACGTTCATAAAATATATATACACATCACTAGCTATTTTATAATTTTAGCTACACACATTATATAATAATAATAATAATACATCCATTCTACAACTTTATACATTCAAAGTCCTTCATCAAAACTTCTGCAATGAACACAACGTTTTTAATTTTATTAGGGACCTGTGCTACAAATTTTGGTTGAATTCCGACCGCGTGAATTGAGGTGTTTTTCCTCGTGATTGCTCATTTCCTCCACGCAAATGTGGGAACACTTTCTCTTAATTACCGTATTTATTATCTACCCTACTTTATTATTGTAAATTTACGGATAACATCAAAGAATATTAAGAAGTGAAGCATTTCTAATATCACAAGAACAAAAAAAAAGACATGGAAATAATCTTTACACTGCACACTCTTATATGTGTTGAGTAACATCCTCCTCTTAGCATTTGTGTTCCCCCCTTCCCTTCCTCTCTAAGGCTTACGTTATTTCCAAATCTTTGACTATGGCACGCGAGGGGTGCGAGAAAGTAAAAATTATATTTGTGATGAAACTATTTTGTAAAATAATAATTGTCAAAATTAAATATGTATCTGTGTTAATGTTATTAATTTTAAAAGCGCGGTGGTCAAGGCATGTTCAATAGTCCCCCCACCCCGTTTCATTATCCACTTTTACAATTGATAGCAAAATAGTTTCAAGATATTTATCTATTGTGACAAGTGTATTTCTTGTTCAAATTGTCAATACTGTAGTCCAAAATGATTTAGTTAGCCCCGTATTATCGATACCAAATTATTGACTCTGTTTACAGATCAGATTACCAAAGGTAGGGCCAAAGTGTTTGATTGGTACACCAAAGTGAACCGAGCCCATGTGGGTTTTACGCCGATGTACTAATTAAGCTAATGTGTCAGAGAAGGGTAAGGTTGCTTTTAGATGACTTACACTCACATTTGCGGGGAGGGTGAGTGGAAAACATTTTAGGAATAATAACCTCATAGCACCAAACTGGGATCGAACACCAATCCCCGTCCTCAGCAGTCCAGTTTTTTGCAAGAGTAGTGCCTTAAATCATGAGGTCACCAAAACGGGTCCTGTAATTATATTAATTAGGTATTCTACGCACATTATTTGAAATTAATGGATGGATTTTAAACTACAGTATTAAAATTGTATTTTTCATGCAGAAATGATAATAAATTCATGACACTTTTTTTTATCCAATTCACAAGAGTAGAACATTTATTTTTCTTTCGTCTGGTTGAGAGATAAAGTAGTTTTTTATTTTATTTTCTTCGATCTCTTTTTACAGAAACGGCTTCCATTGCAAAACACGTGGTATTCACACAACTGATTTAATAAATGAACGCAGTCGAGTTGATATTTTTCCTGAGAACATCTGCTCGTCACCGTGCAACGCTTGGCATCACTGCCATGAGTTTTCTCGAGAGGTTCATTTTGTTCAACCTTACACCGCTAGGTCACAGGCTACTGCACCACAACACTTTTTTGAATCAAAATAAACTGTACCACTTTATTTTAGTTTAGAACAATATGTATGCTGAAAAATGAATGGATAATTATTCTCAATCATATTTACTCGGTTTATACTTTGTCTGCAGATTTAAAAAAAAAACACACTAAACCAAGAAAATACGATCATGCAAAAATTATTTAAACAAAGCTGCTTACAAATATTTAACTTTTAACTGTCGTTAAATTATACTAAATGATAGAGAAAATGTGTTTATTGTAATACAATGAAAACCGTTTTAGCCTAAGTCTTCCCACATTTAAATGACAAGCCCAGTTTGTTTCATGCAGTGATCTTTAAATTATTTATTAAAACTTAAATTTGAATTGGCTGGGTAGATAGGAATAAACTATAAACCATGTAAATGAATTGATATTTACAGTAGTAAAAATCTGATTAAAATATGTATAATAGTTTTCTTAGTAATCATGTACAGAGAAATCGCCTTAGAAACCGGCCGCGCTCATCTCTCATGGTGATCCATCCCCTTAATCCACCACAGTACCAAGCACCCAGCGGTTGCGGCACCACCAGAGGAAAGAGGAAATAACACAACGGAGGATCCTGATGCACCTGAGGAGGCGATGTACTCATCTCTTTAGATCCTCTTGATACTATACACGATGTTTCACTCTCTCTCAGCCCCTGAGTTTCCATTATAACCATCACTCTAATGGATGTAATTAACGTATGAGAAGCACTCGGGGGCCAAGAGCGAGTGAAACACTCTGTATAATATTGTATCTGTTTATTAAACAATAGCTTTGACCAGTTCTCTCTTTTTGCCACTGATTGTCCTCCCGAGTCTTCCCCCACTTACCGCCCCTGTGGCGAGCTAAATAAGCGCGAGCTGGGAATGTTTGGGAATCATTCGGTTGCGGGAATGGAGTTCAACAACAACAACAACAACAATAATAATAATAATAATAATAATAATAATAATAATAATAATAATAATAATAATAATATATAATAATAATAATAATAATAATAATGAATAAATATCACATGAGAAAATCTACCTCCGGTGTACTATGTGGAGTTCTGAACTTGGGTCTCCACTCCAACGGTAATTCAGTTTGTTGATAACGCTTTAGCTCTCATCCTGGGCTGTAATAGGACAGAAAGCTATATAGTTGCTCTTAAAAGCTTTTACGAATAAAATATGTATTGACGATAACGTTAACAGGAGAGTTTATGATAAAGTTAAGTAGTAATATAAATGGAGACACGTGGGTGTACTAGCGATTCAAAGTCACCTATTGAGATAAGGTATAGATATATTTAACCAAAGGAAATTTCCCGCACAGCCTAACATTACGTATTAAAGGTTAGTTACATCTATTACTGTTTCCAGCCTGTAGCCTGAGTTAATTTTTTATTCAAGCCCTATATTTTCCACTACCGGCTTTTAGGCCTGTCGTAGATACATATGACTTATAATCTATCTTAAAACTAGGACAGACACAACGTCCAGTCCCCAGCCGTCAACTTATCAATGTGAAAGAGTAAACCCATATCTTCATCAATAATATCGGCCATGCCAGGAATCCAAACAGGTTGGACACGTATGAAAGGGAATTTAAAATTTAAATACTTGATTTGGAATATGAAAACTACATTAAAAACAAGTAATTTAATATATTTATTTAAAACGTAAAGATATTCTTTTGGACAAGATTCCGTGGTTGTACCCAACCTATTTTATAGTATTGGTTTTTAATTGATAGCTTTTACAACAAATTTAAATTTCAAAAATATTCAACGAGGGGAATTTTTAATTTGTAGCTAAAATAATTATAGGAAAATTTAATAATATATACTCAACCAAGATTTATTAAATTTACACCCACTTAAGTGACCCATGGTCTAAAGAATTACTATAGTAATATACTGGACCATTGATTACGATTAGATCAGGGTTCTAATCCCGTTGGGTGTACTGAGGGTGGTTTTCTAAATGATTTTTCCACTATTTATCTATGGAAATGTGAATATACTTCCTCCAACCTAACACATTAGCATAGTTAGTAGATAATTATGTAAGCGTTTATCCCGAATGGGTAGTAAATACGATGGTTGAAAAATTAAGTCTTCATTAACAGTTCTAAAATATAAAGGCTACAGTTGGTTACATTGCAAAATTGGTGCACAATGTGTCAACAGGACGGCAAGTTTATATCCAAGGGTGGAATTAAAAGAACGTCGTTTTATAGTCAGTCAGTGGTGCAGTATTACAGCCCAGTTAAGCTTACCACCTTGAGCTGCAAAAAAAATAAAACCCCTGCTATAATTTCCATTGTATTTAATTCCCACCTCCTCCTTCACAAATATGGACTACAATAACAAATACATGTTTATTAAGATTTCCCAATCAATTCCCACGTTTGATATCAATGCGATTTTTTCTCAAAGCCCAATGGAACTCACTAGCCCCTTGTTTAAAGTTGATACTTTTTGTCATACATTTATGCATATCATGTAGCGTTTGAAACTATCTCACGGCGTTACCAAGTTTCGTTTTGATATCATTTTACGTAACACACAACTAACACAACTTTTTCCCAATGAGCCACACTGGGAAGAATTTGGAGGTGAAAAGAGTTTCAGGCACAACAAATTTATTCCGACACAAGAGAAAGACTAAATTTAATAAAGTATCCGGGAGAGTAGTCGATATAATAATGCACCTGGTCATACCTGGCAGAGTGCTAAGAGAATCAGGAAAATTACTAAAATATTCATACTAAGAACATTATTATAAATACGAATTATTAACTGATGATATTTGTGTGAATACGAAGAAAAATGATTCAATGTGCTATTAAATTATGTTTATAATGTTATAAAGGTAATTTGGAAGAACCATCCGTGAACGAATGCTCACATTTTCATGCTACTTATCAATCATAGAAAAAGCACCAAATACAGATTTAAAATGAGTATAGGTCTGACCGCCATCTATCTAATGTTTAACTATGAGTTCAAACAGAAAATAGCTGAAAGTTTCTTGTAAGGGAACTACATTGTGGCACTGTTTTAAAATACTGAGATAGCCACTAAATATTTAATTAAAAAAGTTTTGTTAAAAAAATTCTGAACACTTTATATGTTATGTATCTATTTTTACATATAATTTATATAATAAGCATGTATTGTTGTATTTTTTATTGCACTTGAATAAAAAATCAGTAAACACAAATTTCGTAGGCTACGTTGGTTACACAAATATCTTAAGACGCATGATTACTTATTATTCAACATAAACAAGGTAAGGCTTCGCTTCATTAGCTTAGCTAAGAGAAATTTGGCTTAAGCAAATTGATTATTTTGTAGCTTCTAACAAGATATAATTTAAATAAGGGTTGTTTTATATATATATACAATGATAGAGCCCTAATAATAGTAGTCATAATAGCTGCATATATTTTCTTAGCCCCGCGTTTTACTACCTGTCCGGGTTTTACGCATATGTACTCATTACGGTAATGTTTTAGGGATGATTAAGGTTGAATTGATAGGAAGTGTACCTAAATTTACCTGAAGTGATAATGAAAAACCAATTATGAAAAAACACCATTAGTAAACCTGACTGGGATTCGAGCCCCGGTCTCCCCATCATCTGCAGTCAAGACTATAGCGAGCGTGATGCCTTAGATCATTCTAGCATTGAAGTGGTCTATCATTTTTTAAAGTGCTATTTTTAATCACAGGCTCTCAAAACTCAATTTACAAAATCTCACACAGGGACTCACTATCATTACGAATTATCCGTATTTAATTTTTCTGATAATGTAGGGGATAATTTTGGAGTAAATTTACCCGAATTTGCTTGGAGGGGGTAATCTAGGAAAACCACTCTTAGTACATCCCGTGGAGACGCGAACCTCAACCTTAAAGTTACAGGCAATGGAACATAATGAGAGCCTGATGCCTTATACCACAAGACCACCAGTTTGGGTTAAAGTTTTAAAACTTGTGTTCGTAAAACCAATATGTTCCTTATAATTTGCTAAATTGCTTACTGCACTTATATTGAATATCACTTAGCTGTCATTATGAACCCACAGATAGCAGCTGTTATTTTATTGTTATTATTTCGTTTTAAATAACTAGTTGTTTTGTTCTACATTATCGTTGGAAAGTAAACCACTTTGCTAACTTTCCCCGTTTCTTTGCTGCATAAAAGTTCAGTTTAATTAAACACCAACCAGTGATAAAAAGTAGTCATTGTGATCGATTTGCAATACACTCTCACATCTATTGAAAGTTTTACTGTTAAGATATCTTGGCTATATCTATTATTATTCGTTGGTAATTAGAAAATTTACATTTTACAAACATTCTTTTTCCAAACCACTAAAAATATATTCATAATAATAGATATGTTCAATAAACTAATACTAACAAATGTTTTGTATCAAGAATATTAATGCTTTCTTTTTTCTTTTATGAATTATTCAACCAACTAAAAATATCCTTACGCAAAGTTAAAATTTTATATACTTATATTTATATTCCATCGGTTTAACAAGCTTTGATACTTTTAGTTAAAGGTACTTTGGTCTCGAGTCCTTTTCCCAAAATTGTTAATAATAGATTTAACTAACAGAAGTACCTCACATTGATCGTGGTAGCCACTCAATGAATTGCGTGGTTACTCTTGGTAACGCTCTTCTTTGCTTCAAAGAGACAGATTTTTTTTTTCCAACCCAGTTTTGAATTACCATAATATAAAAAAAATCTCATTCAAATTTTAAAATTCCTACTTGGTGCTATTGGTTTTTAAATGTCGGACAGCTGCGTGGGGTGGATATCAAAATACGCTCATTATAAACAAACTCTTCATTTTATTAATATAGTTACGTAAATGACAATAATGGAGACAAAAGATAAGACTGGTTTTCACTCTCGAATGCATGCGCATAGTCAAAAGCGTGAGGACTTTTTATTGGTATTGTTTATTTTAGGGAATGGTTTATAAGTCTAACAGTTTTTGTTAAAACCTTATTTATTTTGGCAAAGATTCGTAGGAAGAAAGGTCCGTGAATCCTTTACAGTCCACAGGTAATATTTAGAAGATTGTAGATTTTTAGAATCTATAATTATAAAGGATGTTTTCATGATAGCATGGTAATTTATGTAGATAATACTTGCTATTATTCAGTTTGTAAGTTGTTGTCATCTTGTCTTCTGTCTTATTAATCTGAGAGTATACAAAACTATAATCTTACTCCTTGTTCTTTACGGATGGGAAGCGCAGTCTCTTACTTTGTTCCAAGAGAATAAATTGACAGTATTTGAGAATAAAGTGTTGATAAATATATTGTCTCAGGATAGGATTGAACTACGAGCTTACGTGTGGGTGGCCATGAACTTTCAAGCTCCTTAAGGCTAGAGAGCTATCTAGTTAGTTTCAAGTTAGCTATATGAACTTTCTCATAACTAAAAGAAAGTAATTTTGGCAGTTTAAAACGTATTTCTACAAGATATGCACACATATTTAGCCGATAAAACTTATTTGTCACCTACCTATATCCTACTTGTACTACATTCTAAAGTCATCAGCGTTCACCAATAATTTAAAATATGAATAATCTATCTCATTTATAAATATAAAAAAATGAACTTACTAAAAGTAGAAGAAAGATAGGTGTGACCACATAATTTTTTGTACAAAAAATTCATAGCAAATAGACGCAGCAATTTTCAACATTTTTCAACTCACGGTAAATTGACCAATGCACTAAAACTGTCAAGACACATCTGTATTTTAAGGATGTATTTTATCATTAAAAAAAACTAGTATAAGATTGTGTTTGAAATTGCAATGCTAAAATTTTAACAGTCGTATTATACTTTAAAATAATGTTGATAATGGATTTCATTATTATTTATTCTATTCCTCAATTTTATTTTCGCTTTTTGATCTTCTCCCAAACTCCCACGGCACACCCTCTGACCCTTCACGGTACACCCTCTGACCCTTCACGGCACACCCTCTGACCCTTCACGGCACACCCTCTGACCCTTCACGGTACACCCTCTGACCCTTCACGGTACACCCTCTGACCCTTCACGGCACACCCTCTGACCCTTCACGGTACACCCTCTGACCCTTCACGGCACACCCTCTGACCTTCACGTACACCTCTGACCCTTCACGGCACACCCTCTGACCCTTCACGGCACACCCTCTGACCCTTCACGGTACACCCTCTGACCCTTCACGGCACACCCTCTGACCCTTCACGGCACACTGGTTGAAAAATACTGAATTGAAAAGTATTAGAACAGATTAACAGGTGACCTGGTGGTCTAGGGGTAAGGTGTCAGACTTCTGTGCTGGGGGTCCGGGGTTCAATCCTCGTCCCGGCACAGATTTATCTGATTGCCAAACCCTTCCTTCACCTCTGACAAGACGTGTATTAATCACAACTTGTGAATGTGTGGAATGCCAGGCCTCCACCGTGGTTCGGATTCCACGTTAAACTGTAGGTACTCCATTTAATCTCACAATCATCCTACCATTACACATTAGCGTAAGTGCGTATAACCCGAACGGTAGAAACGCGGTGCTATAATACATTAATAATAATAATAATAATAATAATAATAATAATAATAATAATAATAATAATAATATTAGAACAGATTAAAATAGTTTGCCTTTAAGCTACAGGTAACCTTATCTCATAATGTGGACAGGTACAAATGATATTAAATACCCAACAATTAAAATCTGGGTAGGTCTAATGTACCCTGGTACCCTCTCGTTTCAGCGCCACTGTGTCTGGTCGAAAATGTATCGCAATGATTCTTTTCAATTGTCTATGGGCGGACAAACACTGCGTTCAGTCTTCCGGGTCGACATACTATCGCTTCTGCGTCTGCGTGACCGATCAACCGTGCGCTTGCTCCTAGCTACCTGACTGACCAAACTCACCTCAATCAAACACTTTCACCAGCAACAAGAAACACTCGATAATAACAATGCAGTAGCCATTGGCAAGTGGTTGTTTCTTTTGTTTTACATCGGTTTGTGATATCTCGTCCCATTTTAGGTTAAGCTCTCGTTTCACTTTCATTTAGTGCTTTATTTGCTTTTGTTGGGTTATGTGTTTAAGGTGGGGGTGCAGGGAACGCGAGAAAAGGTCAGTGTTTTTGCAATTTTTATAGTAAAACTTTTTTTTGACCAAAATAAATCTAATATTGCTTCAGTATAAATACAGAGTTTAACTTTCTTCGCATGGTGACATCAACAGTTGTTGAATATCTGTCAAGAGCATCATGGCAGTAGCTGATGACAAACTTTTTAAATGAAGAGAACATATTTTCATAAATTTCTAGGACACCCTTGACAGATATTCAAAAATTATTGATGTCACCATCTGAATAAAATTAAACTCTTATGTTTATACTGAATCAATATTTGATTTATTTTGAACAAAAAAGTGTTTTGCTATAAAAAGTGCAATAACACTGACCTTTTCTCGCCTTCCCTGCTTATATATTCTCAGAGAAAGGAACATACCTCTAGACTTAAATAAACTATACATAAGTGGAATCTTCAGCAAACCTCACGACTCCAGATAATGACATGTTGCCAGAATTGTAGGTCTACGGTAAATAAAAATAAATTGCGCATAAAATATATAGTCAACAAGCTCAATATTTACTGCAACTTGACCCGCCTCGGTGGTGTAGTTGGCTAACACGCCAGTTGTGTTGAGCCAGACCACCGAGGACGGGGAGATCGAGGTTCGAATCTCGGTCGGGTGAATTGAGGGTGGTTTTTCCTAAATGTTTTTCCACTCTACCTCCACGCAAATGCGGGTTAACTTCCTCTAAATTCAACCTTCCCATTTTCTAATCCATTAGTGTAATTAGTACTTAAGCGTATAACCCGAACGGGTAGTAGGACGCGGTGCTAAAAAATAATAATAATAATAAATACTGCAACTTGCATCACACTATCCTCCAAACCCTTCGCTCCCAAAGAGAGGTGTTGGTCAAACTGCGTGCAGGAATTTGCTACGCGTGATCATAACATATCAAGAATACGTTTCTATCTTATAATTACTAACCACGTTATTTTATAATACAAAAGATAAATAACATGTGGCTCGATGAATAGACATAAAAATACATATTATACCCCTCATATATTGCCTCTTTCCTTATGCAAGACGTGACCAATATAGCTATGTGAACGTAATGTAGTTTGAATAAATGTATTCGCGCAGACTTACTAGAGTATACTAGACAACGAATGCGCAGCTATTATTCCTGTGTCAGACGCAACCAGTATATCTCTTAGGACGTGACGTCATTTGAATCAATGGAACTGCGCCGACTTATTAATGCTAGACAACGAATGCGCAGCTATTATTCCTGTGTCGGAAGCAACCAGTATATCTCTTAGGACGTGACGTCATTTGAATCAATGGAACTGCGCCGACTTATTAATGCGCGGCTATTTTTCCTGCGTCGGATGCAGCCAGTATTGGTTTCTGAAACCACGACGTCATGTGAGCACAGTGTATTTAAGTTTATATTACATGTTGGTCCTGTGGGATGTATATTTGATGCTCCGAGTAGTAGTTTTGGCTGGTCCTCTTCCTCCCGAGTCTGGTAGTATGTAAATATAAGACGATAGATTACACTGTACACAGAAAAAAGAGCCCAACGCACTTAAGCCCGGTTGGATGATTTTAACTAAACACCGGCAGCTTAACTCAAAATTAATAGATTTACGCTCCAATCAGATTTTTTAAGCACGATATATTCCTACCCGTTCGGTTTATCCGCTTATGTACTACTTACGATATTTGTTTTAAGGATCAGTAAGGTTGTATTTTAGGAAATGTATTCGCATTTGCGTGATAGGAATGTAGAAAGCCATTTTGTAAAAAAACACCCTCAGTACACCCAACCAAGATTCTAACCACGATCTACCCGTCATTGGCAGTCTAGTCTACTGCAAGAGTAGCGCCTTAGATCATGCGGTCACCAAAGTAGGTAGCTGTTGTTTTTATAAAATAGCTGCCCCTAATTTTCAGCAACCTTCTGCACAAATAGGTAAAGAGCAGGCGTTACATTTATTTACAGACAAATGGCTGGTTACATAATTGTCAGTCAACATCCGGATCACACTGGGCCATTCGCTAGGGCATAACGGGAGCCCGCAAACTCCGAACTGGGTCACCTGAAAAAAGGGAATATGTCTTTATAACTTTTTTTATTTAGCGGTTCTTAGACTGATCTTGAATCGATTTGATTGTTTCTAAAAGTATTTACTCTTTCTTTATAAGTAACTTAAAGACATGACTTTCATGACATGACATTCTAGAAAACATTTTAAAATATTATAATTTAATAAAGAGAGAATTTAACTTATATACAAAAACTATTACTGGTTTTAGTTTGTTGACTTACGTATGATGTTGTGTCACAACAAAATGTCAATATAACATATTGATAGTAATAATATTATAATTATAATGACAAAAATTATTAATAAAAAAAAGCTTTATAGAAAATCTATTGGTGTGTACAAACCTAGTTTTCTATTTAATTATTTTTTTTTAGTAAATATTAAAAATGTTGGAACGTTAACATAAGTTTGAGCAAAAGTTTGTTTGCAAATATACAATATTGAAAATATTAATTGAATCAATTATTTATAGTACAACCCTCTGCCCCCTCCTTAACTACCCCACGCAGGAGGCCAAGAAAATTTATGAGTATTGAATGTTACTAAAATTTATACTATGGTTTTGGTAGGAAGAATAGTAGAAGTTAGTTACTAAAGTTACTAAAACCATTTTAGTATATTCATACATTAAGTCATGTAATCTCCAGCTACTACTTTAGATAGATATTGTCAATACCTATAAAATAACACAAATAATATAGTAAAAGGTTATCAATGTTGGCCACAAAGAAATATATTTGAATTTTCTATAATGTTCTTCCAACCAAAATTAGGGTAATTTTTTTTAAATTGGTAGCTAAGGATAGGGATTTAAGGTGAGGTGGAATGTACAAGAGAAACGGCAAGTGACTAGTGACTTAGCCCCTTTATATCCGGCTAGCAATTATATTACCTCACATAGCACGCCGATCAAAATACCTAACGACAAATGAATATTCAAGAAACGAAGCGTAAATTTGTTTAGGCGTGAATTTCAAGCCGTGTTACAGGTCAATACACTTTAAGCGACTGAGAGAAGTTACTATCGTTCTGGCTCCAAGTTTATCACTTATAAATAAAACAATATAATACCTTTATCATGAATTGGAGTTTATTTATTTGGTTTAAAATTAATGCAGAAAACAATTTTTGGTGTTTGGATTATTTTTGTTTCAGTCCCTTTTATCCCCGTTTGATCCATTTAAGATGACTATCATTATAAAAGATGTGAATCAAAATATTTGCGATCTGAACCAAACACAAAACAGTGGCCACGCGGTCTGCATTTATATTGGCAATATTTTGTAGCCAAATTTAAATAGCTAATATTGCTTTTGTTTTCAAATTACCAAGGTGATAAATTGAGAGTTTTTGGGAACAAAGTGCTGAGAAAGATTTTTGCAAAAGGGAGAAAAAGATGAAAAAGCAGGAGGATGGGGAAAGTTGAAAAATGAAAAACTTCGTTGTGTGTATGCATCTTCAAAATATTAAGAATAATCAAGTTGTGCAGGCTGCGGTGGGATGATCATGTGGCTCGAATGGGCAATGACGGGCGTGTACAAAGCATTTTATTGGGAAACGTGAAGAAAAAAGACCCTTTGGTAAGCCGAGACGTAGATGGGAGAGTGATGCGGGTATGGGTGTAAAGAAGGCTAGGTTTTAGGTTAGGAATTGGATGACGGTGCTTCAGGATAGGGTTGAATGGCGGACTTATGTTCTGGCTGCCATTAAATTTGAAGTTCTTTTACGCCAGCGAGTGAGTAAGTAAGTTAATCGATTTTAAATGCTGTAATGTACTGGTAGCTAGCTATAACTTGCCATGTTTTTAAATACCATAAATTAAATGATTTTAAAGATTACTGGTATATTTAATTCTTGGATTTAGTTCAGAATAGAGTATTGTGATAGTTACTAATATATATGTAATTTGTATTTAGATAGAAACTTAACATCTAGGGACCACTAGCACGTTAGACCCCTTGTTTATTGTGAGGGACAGAAGTCTGATCGCAAACCTCTACTTTGGACAGCGAGTGAAGGTGAGGCTGAATGATGGAGAGACCAACAGCGTAGAGATATCAAGAGGAGAGAGAGAGAGATGCTGTTTGTCACCCAGTCTGTTAAACTTGTATGGTGAGTGGCTGGTCAGGGAAGCCCTGGAGGGACGTGGTAGCTTCAAGATAGGAGGACGCGTCATCAACACAATAAAATATGCAGATGATATTGCATTGCTGGACAGAAATAAAGAAGAGTTGCAGGAAACGATGGACCAGCTAGTGGAAATAGTGAGAACGTATAGAATGGGGAATTGGAGATCAACTTTGAGAAGTCAAAAGTGATGGTGATTTCAAAAAAATGAAGAGCCGCTGGAAATCAAAATTGGAAACCAGGAGTTGGAAAACATAGAGCAGTTCAAGTACCTGGGAAGGCTGCAGAAAAGGATGCCTTCTGCACCAAGGAAATTAGGTGGAGGATTTCCATTGCTAAGGAAGCTTTCAACAAGAAGAGTTTACTGTTGCCCAGCAAGTTGAGATTTAAACTGAGGAATAATCTGATAAAATGCTACATTTGGAGCATCGCACTGTATGGAGCAGTAACTTGGACTCTTAGGAAGATGGAAAATAAGTATTTGGAGAGCTTTAAAATATGGTGCTGGAGATGACTTGAGATGGTCAGGTGACAAATGAAGAAGTCCTAAGAAGAGTGGGTGAGAAGAGAACCATTTTGGATGTGATTCTTCAGAGCAAAGCAAATTTGATTGGACACATCCTTAGGAGGAACTGTCGTCTGCACAATGTCATAGAAGGAAATGTTGAGGGAAAGAGTAGCTTAGGAAGAAGGAGGATTGAAATACTAGATGACTTGAAGGAGAGAAGAAAATTCTGGGTGCTAAAGGAGGATGCAGAGAACAGGATGCATTGGTGGTCTAAGTTCACTGATAAAAGGAATGGAGCTGTAGCAAGACAGAACACCCAATAGTAATAAAAAAAAATTAAGAATAATTCAATACGAGCGTTAATATTCGGATGGACACCTAATATATAATAACGATAAAGTTGTGTAACCAATTTCTCAGAAACTATGCATAGTAATAACATGCGGTTTTTTGTATTATATTTAATATGAACTATATTAATAAAAAAGTTACAAGTTAATATTTATTTTATTACAATAATATGTAATTTCAATTAAATTAAAATTTAATAAAACATGAAATACAATAATATAGGTTTGAAGCTATCCTATTGTTCTAGAGACTAAAATAATGTGCTATCATACACGACGAATATTAAAAATACATTAATTTAAACAAAATTGGGTATTTTCAAATTAAATAATGTCTAAACTGTTGAAAAAGTTCAGTCGCTTCCTGGTAGATGGGACTGTCATCGGAAACACCTCTCCATCTCCTCCCAGCCCCATTTTGGCATTATCTATCTTTACATCATTTTTGTAAGCCTAGCTACTCCGCCTTCCCTCGCCACATTTATATCCTTTTCAGGTAAAACCCTTGACTTTACATTAATAGTCTGTCCTGTCACTTTGTTACTATTACCTCCAAACCTGAGTTATTGAAAATTTTCCCCATGATATACTTGCAAGATCAATGTTAAAAGTTGTTTTATAGTGTAGGCTTGATTTTATTTAGCTTATAAATAATTTACGTGAACAGCCTTTCCTTCATTAAATAAAACCTATTTGTATAGCATTGGTTTTGTAATACGAGGGGAAAATGATCCATCTAAAGAGTTTTATTCATGTTTTATAGAGTATAGACGAAAAAGCAGAATCAATTTGGAAGATATTAAGATTAAGCGGTGCATTCAGGAATTTACTTTAGGGGAAGGCGGGCATGTGTGTCAAAGCTATTATTTCTGTCCCCTAAAAATATTCATCACATTATTTTAATCTAAGACATCATTTTTGAAAAATAAATTACACACATACATGTATATACAGATTGTTAAAAAAAAAGTTCAGAAATTATAGATCTTGTTATACAGATTAACATGATTAAAGTGATTTTAATGATGTTACATTACCTTTAGTTGTGTCGTTGGTAAACTCCAATGATGATAATAATAAAAGCGTCTTAGGAATTGTAGGCCCACAAACCAACTCACATAGAGGTAAAGGCCAGTTTGTATTTGTTATAATAAATATTAAATGGTACACTGCACCACACAGACATTCTCTCGCTTTTATCTTGAAATATACATTTACTAAAAACTCGTAAGATTTGTGAAGCGAAATAATAGATCTATACATTGTTGTAGAAACACTACATCAAAAATCATAAATGAAATAATATACACTGTTACTTTACTCTATGGCAGTGGTTCCCCCGGGTGTCCGCAACAACCACCAAAATGTAACAAAATAAAAAGTTAAAATAATAATTAATCAGCACTGTGCTACATGAAAAATACGTATAGAAGTTGACTTGACATGAATTTGAGTTTTCGAGTCAAAGTGTCCAACCTTCAACCTGATCTTCAAGAAGTGATGGAAAAAAGAAGAAGTTTCACTTATCTTACTAATACGAGACCCAAATGAATAAATTTGAACTTTTTCAAAACCAATACATTTTCATGTAGGCCTAACTAACCTTTTTTTTGTTAACTATTACTATTATAATATTCATTATATGTACATTTAAAGCTAGTGTGAAAATAAAAGTATGTAAAAACACATTTGACTCGGATTTACTGTACCGAGTTCCCAGTTTATTAGGGTTTCTAACATGAATTATTAATATGGGGGGGGGGGAGGGGTGTTGTTTCCTATAGATAGAATAGATTATATTCTAATGATTAGAAAAAACGGGGGGCCCACCGATCTCAAAGAGCCTTTTGGGGGGGGTCCTTGACTGGTAGGTAATTGGGAACCACTGCTCTATGGCATAATAAACTAGGAACACTGTTCCCAAAAATTGAGAAAACATAAACATCTATGTCAACCAAAGAGTATAAGAAGCAAATTCATTTTCAAAGACCTGTATTAAAACGTATATGTATTTTTTTATAGCTCAGAACGTATTGATTTTATTTATTTCAAATTAAAAGAGTTTTACCTTTAATAGTAGTACAGCTTTACAATGATAAGTTATTACGTATCTCAAATAGTTGCGGAAAATGTTGAAAATCTCCTCTATGTAAGGTACCCTCAAAGTCATGTTCATGAGAAAATGAAAATTCCCATCTTGTTTATAATGATAAACAGTGTTTAGATACAAAATGTAATCGAAATAGTTAGAACTAATTTCAAGAAAATATATTTATTCTCTTTTTGCCTTTCAATAAACTACCCTTAAATTTATGGTTGGATATCTAATTCCAAAAACCCCTCGGGGGAACCTTATGAAAACCCCAGATACAAATTTTTATCCCAATTGGTAAAATGGTTTCGGCTCTAACCCAAGCCAAGGTACAGTCAGACAGACGGCATTTCGAAGAAAACTTTTTGTTTTGTTTCAGGGGGTCATGAAACGTCGACATTTATCAAAATCTCGATTCAGAATTTTTGACGATCACAATATTTTCGTTTCGGGATGTAGAGAGAAATTGAATATTTATTTACAAAACTTAGCAACCCGCAGCGGTATTCTAGCCGTTTCTTTCCGTTGGTTTGATCGCCATTGATGGGGAGGTTGAGGTTCTAATCTCGTCTGCGTGAAATTAAGATGGTTTTCCCGTTAAATATAAATATATTCATCTAACGACTTTCCACAAGTGATTTATCACTCTAGTTTTTCCATCTTCCCTCCACGCAAATGCGGGTTCACTTCCTCTTAGCTACCTTCCTCATCTCTACCCAATCAACTTAAGCTGTTGATAACCTGTGTGCTGAATGAAACAATTAAAAACTTAGTTCTAGATTGCTTATAATCATATTTTAATAATAAATTAATGATTTTAAATGGAAACGTGGTTTACCGAGTTTTATTTAATTTAGATTTTTTTTAGATCTTAAAATACAATGTTCTTGATAGTATTGTGTTCAAAAAAGCTTAAAGTAGGGCTTATTTTTAAAGTGAAGTAGGGTACAGTGTATAAAAACTATTTAATCGAATTAAGATTAAAAAAATTACAATTCTTCGTCAACTTTGGCCATCTTTTTCTGACACATTAAATTTTTTTTTAACATATTTAAAAATTTTTTTAACAGCATTGAACAAAGTGGTTTTTTTTGTAGGTTTCTCTATCTTCTGAACAAACAAATTGTGGTGCACTTATTTTAATTCTAACCTCCTTATACCATGCATTTAAATAATTAGAGTAAGTAGCGACCTTAAAAACTATGTCACTGAAAAAAAGACTATATTTTTTTAAATATAGGGAAGAAAATATATTTTTATATATTTCTACAGTAAAAGAGACACTAAATAAAAATGTCACAATAATTGACCATAAATAATGATTTTCTAAGGTAACTTAGAAAAATGATAATTTGACAGGGGTTCGAGCCCTTGTCCTTTGACTTTGGACGTCATTCTATAAACCCCCGAGATTGCGGCTTAAAACTCTCTGTATCACTCCTTAGAGAGTACATCGTGATTGCCTGTCTTTTGTTGAGTAGCAAGCGACCAAGTTGAAAGGATTGGGGGGAGAGGGTTCGTGGCTGCCTGGATTAACTCTGGAATGTAAGTGTTGCAGTCAAAACCGGTATTTAGTTAGAACGCGCTTTCTCTTGTTAAAACAAATTCATACTGAATGCCTTTGTTTAACTTGAATTTCCTAGCTATAACTAGAATTTACTGCTATAAATGTTTGAACATTAGATAAAACTAGTTTTAGCTAGAGAAACTTGTTTGGGGGAAATGATTCAATCAAAAGCAATTAAGTGTTGATTGGGATTTAAAAAATTGTATTGTTTAATACAATATTTATTGAGAATATTGGTCACACATCTATGTCATTAATATTAATTAAAGTAATACAAAAATAATCATGCACTAAAGGAACATTTTTAAGGAACATCACAGAGCCATGTCTACAGTATTATTTAAAAAAAGTGAAATGAAAATAATCATACATTAAAAATATATTAAATAATCTGATATGTTTAACGAAAGTAGCTTGAGTCTTAATAAAAGACAAACATAAAATAAAAAATAGGAAAGGGAACAAGTTTACATTACTTGTTATTGCAAGGCAAACTATCGTGGCATTTCGAGTTACACAGGTTGCCTTTTTTTATTACAAAAACACCTTTTTGACATACACGCCTTCTTACACACACAGTAAACAAATCCTTGGCCTGTTCCTAAGGCTGCTGTCTTGGCAGCAGTTCTTAAAGATAAATTTTTCTCTGGCACTTCTTCTAGTAGCAAGAATTTTTCTTTGGACACGTTGAATTCGGACCTGAAGAAGCACATTTAGTTAGCTTACTTAAAAAGCGATTAGGTATTTAATAGGAGCTTCTACACACTATGCAGATTACAATAAAAATATTAAACCTTAAAACATTAATGAATTACTTGCATAGTTAGCAACATTAAGTAGTGGCACATTTTCAGTGCTTTGAACCAAGGAGCCACTGAAAGTGTTTGCGACGACATTCGTCCCTAATTATTGAAATAAATTCAACAATACATACCTCCAATACAATTTATCGAGTATCCCATTTTTTCGTTCCAATCTTGTGCAAACCCTGTTCATCCTTTTGAAAAACCACTCCAATAATATTGCTTTTGCTTTGTCGACATCAGGAATTGGTAGAGTTATATTATCACTGATTTCTACAGGAGCGTGTATTGAATCCGAAACCAATTTCATTCTCTTGGCCTGTTTTGTCAAGTTTTCATGACCTTTTTGTCTAGCTGTTATTATTTGGGATTGTCGATTCGCATTAGCTACAGCTTCTGGATCTTAGTCACTAGCTGGAATTATTTGAGGCTCTGCACTCGTACTAGCTACAGCTTCTGGGTCTTCTTGACTGGCTGCTGCTGTAATTGGACTAGCTACAGCTTCTGCGTCTTCTTGTCTGGCTGCAGCTGTAATCTGAGACTGTCTACTGCTACTAGCTACAGCCGTTACCTCCTCTGAGTCAAGTAATATTTCCACATCATAAGGTGCCTCATTTTCTTCATCTATCACATTAATTTTATTTAAAGCCTCTTTAAGTTAATCTTCATCTCGTATCTCCTTAATAACATCTAGAGGCAAACTCGAAGTCATAAGCCCTATTCGCGGCTCTGTACCAAACATGGCTTTATATGGTGATTGCTTAATACCAGAATTTAGTGCCCGATTTTCCATAAATTGTACAAAACGAAGACCGTTTGACCAATTCGTAGTATTGTTGTCTTGCATCCACGAAGCCAACATTTTTTTAATGTCTTGGTTAGCGCGTTCAAAAGAACCTTGGCTTTGGCTGTGCCTTGGTTTTCCGTGAGCCAGTTTACACCCTGGCCAAAATGAAGCCAGCTAATTTATGACAGAATTAATAAATTCTCTGCCGTTATCAGAGTGTAAAATGCAAGGAGCACCAAATGTCAAAAATATATCTGTTAAGTGATGTGCCTCTTCCACGGCTATCTTGCTTTGCAGTGCACGTAACAAAACAAATTTTGTCAAGTGGGCCTGATACACCATTATAAACTTAAATCCACGATCTTCTTGCGTTTGCATGTCGATCAGATCAACTTGGCAACGACTCTTCATTTCTGAACGAAGTATAGGTTTCGAAACAAGTCCACTTTTCCTCATTCTCTTTTTACGCTGAAAAGTTTCACACATAGATAGAAAAATATTTATCATCTCTATTGTTATGTTCGCATATTTTCTTGAAGTTTCAGTTTTGAGTCTGTCTCGACCTCCATGACCAACGGCCACATGAGCTGCTTCAATAATATCGAAAATTTCGTCTACATGTAAGTAGTACTTCATAGGATCTTTTTTTTTGTCACTAACTTTCGCGTCCCACAAATATAAATAACCTTGAATCGATTTAATATTCTGTACTGTTTCTGTGTCTTTTTTTCAGCTAATTGTGCTTCTTCAATTTCGTCCACTAATTTAGTGTAAGTTTCTTTAGTCATAACATTGTAGTGGTTTTCTTTTTTTTTTTCGTGTTCATCAATCTGTAATATCCTTTTTAAAAATTCTTTTTTCCATCGCGTTTCTTGATTTAGATCTGTCATGACAAATGCGTTCAAGTCCATCTATACATCCAATCAGAATCCTTCTAATACATCACGTGTAAGCTAAATGAACCTTGACCTGGGTCGAAACAGTTTTAACTAAGTAATTTTGTCAAAATTCTTCTTGTCTATTTAAAATCAGTTTTAACGGACATTCATTTATGACTAGCAGTAAATTCTAGTTGTAACAAAGGTATTCAGTATAATCTAGTTTTAACTAGTAAGAACGCGCTCTAACTAAAAACTGGTTTTCACTGTAACATAAGGACATTCTGAAAGGGGGTGAAGTATAGGAGGGGTGAGAGGGGTCGGTGTAGTGACTGCCATAGCTACAGTAGCGCACCTCTAGTGAGGTGATAATACATAGTACTACTTGTAAGAGAGATATGCAAAACTTTGAGATGTCTATCCGAATCTTAGGAATTATATTATCAGCACTTTCATCACTACAACCGTTGTATTTTTTTTTAGTATCTGGTTCCGTAAATAACATAAATAAAATAAGGGCTTTCTCTTAATAATTGGTATAAAATAATAGCCTATTAATAAAGAAAAGAGAATATAAAATGCAAACTTATGTAGTGACTGTAGGGTAAAAAAAACAATGTTAATCCAACTATGAAGGAAGTAGAAATCAGAAGCTTTTTGTAGGGAAAAAAGTTAAGTTGTAATAAGACTGAAATGCTAAGTAGACAATGAATGTGGTTGAGTTTGTAAAAAAAAAAAAAAAAAAAAAAAAAAACAGACCAAATGTGCGGCATAACGTTTACACATTAATTTCATAATAGAAACATATTTATTTGATAGAAGAAAAATTTAAATTTCGTAAAATATATTACAAACGATTTAGAGCCGACTTTCCTTAAATATGTGCTATTACATTACAACCCACTTCTTTAAAAGTTTATGCTATAGATGTAAGGAAATATGATTTAATAGCGGTCTGCTATAATAGCTTGGGATTGAAAACCTGGAATCATAGCAACAATATTTACGAATGGATGTACAACTTTTTAAAAGCTCTTCCTTTAATTAATAAGAAAAACACGCTTTAGAATATATTATATAAGTGTACAGTGACCTATGAATCCATACCTTACAATTAAGTTTTTAGCTGCTTCTTATATTTCAAATTTCACAATTTTCTTCGATAAAACCCTAATGTATGTTCTAAAATGTAAATGTTAGGTAAAATATTAGTAGGCCCTAAAATATATTATTTTATAAAAGATCTTCTATAACTATTCATACCAATATGTATTGGTTTTTGATTAGCACGTTAAACCTCAAGGATATTACTGTCTTAATCTGAGGGGGTAGGTCGTAATGGAGGAGGTTCATTTGAGAATAAGCGTGGAGAGAGGATGTAAAAATCACAGTAGGAAGACACCTCCCAGACCAGGTCAAAATTCAAACCTCAGACTCATCATCACCAGCTGGCAATCTAGTATATTTCGAAACTAAAGCCTCGGATCATCAATGAGGTTGTTTCTTTATTTTACTCGTATACTATTAATTGCTATTTAACATGTAACACTTCAGCACACGATGCATCGGATTCCTCTTCTAGGGTATCTTAGCTTTATCTTTCTGTTTAAAAAATACACCAATAAATAGAGAGAGACTAACTTTAGCCTACTAAACCGTCTGGTTACAGATCTAAGGGTTTTATTTCTGTTAAGGACCAACGGCAAAGATAATTATGTTAAAATGATATTTTCTACATCCATTAAGTGTTAAAATAGTGGTCTTATGTATGGTTACAGAGTTTTTTTTAGCACCGCATCTTACTACCCGTTAGGTTTATACGCCTATGTACTAATTACACTAATTGTTTAGGAATTAGGAAGGTTTAATTGAGTGGAAGTGCGCCCGAATTTGCGTGGAAGGAAAGTAGAAAAACCATTTAGGATAAACAACCAGCAGTGTACCCGACCGGAATCGAACCCCGATCTCCCGTCTTCAACAGTCTAGTCCAACACGAGAGTAGCACGTTAGACCACACGACCGCCAAAGCGGGTTGGTTACAGGATTAGTTTAGAATGTAGTTATATTAAGCCAATAAAGCGAGACACTAAAGCTACAGTCCAGTTTTAATAGAAACTAGATCTACTTTCCCGTTTTCATATAAGATGTCATGTAATGTATCACTAATAACAATGTGAGAAATGTTATCAGTGTCGGCCGAAGTAGTATAAGTGTATGTGTTCTTAAAGGTTCTGCCAACGGAAATTGGACTATAGCTATGTATAGTACAATCCATCCAAAGGCGTCGAGAGAAGTAAAACGTGGGTATTTAGCAATGCAAAGAGTGATAACAGATTACGTGCTATTTAATTAATGGTACCTTAATGCTCTTGGTAGAAGGCAATATGGACACGTGGTCTAAGTGATATAGGTCAAGGTTCGAATCTCAACAGGGTGCAATGTGATTTGGTTTTACATATTCATGGTCGTTTAGCCATTCTTTGCAAAAAGTCATATATAATTATATTTATAATTATATTTTATATATTTAATAAAAAGTCTATAGTTTTCAAACTTTACACATGCAAATTAAAATAAGAAAACTAGAAAGGGCGATTTTTATAAATAATATTTTTATTTATTTATTTGTGGTATTTAACGTACACTTTCTGAATCGATTGATAATATCAGCACATGAGAAATTCTATGAGCGAGAGCGAAAGGCCCTACCAATTTTGTCAGGAAAGGTATATTAATATACCTTCCTGGGTTTTATTACATACCACAATCGACAAGCTTGGGACCAATGGCTTTACTTCCCCTTCGAAGGAAGTTGTGCTACAGAATTTATCACTCAAGAAGTATACGTTAACACTGGCTGGGTTTGAACCGGGTCCTGAGGTGAGTATTTTATCTCAAAACCACCGAGATCAACAATATAATAATTAATAAGCAAAACAATTTAAGGAGATTTATGAGCTTACTTATTTTGAAACAATAAATCCAATTTTAACAACTGCTCTTTTCAACAAGTGAAAGCTAATAGTTTATTTTTGCAAATGATTATTAAAATTGTGTTCGTGTAATCATGCCAGCTGATGTTTATTTCTTCAATAAACTAAATAAATATAGAATAAAAGGATGTGTTGAATTATCATTTCAATAGTTATTTAGGAAATATTTAACTTACTCACGTGTATTAAGTTTGCTGTAACCCCCGGAATCTTTTTCACAACCCATAATTTGATAACCCATGCCTTAACCCACCTTAATTCTGGACCAAAACACAGCCACAACGAATATATATTTATATTTTTCACAACGTCTTACCACTCACCCAAACTATACGCAATCCAAATATTCACACTAATGAGCTAGGAATATTAAAGGTATAATTTAGAGGGATCGGCTCGCTTGTCTTGGGAGGAAAATTATTGTCTCAGGAGGACCCAATGTTCGCTGGTTCAAAACCAGCAGATGTCAACGAAATTTTAACGAGAGATGAAAATAATTGGCAAAACTTCCTTTGGAGGGTAAGTGAAGCCGTTGGTCCCATGTCGGCTGTGGCTTGTAAAAGAACCCTAGAAGATATGTAAAATATATTTCCGGTAATATATGCCAGCTCTTTATTATTCAGTTAAATAAATTCAGTGCGGGAATCAACAAAAAACCTACCACACTTTCAGGACATCCCTGATACATGTTCTTTCTCTTGTACTATGTGAGTGAGTGACACTAACCATAAGAAGGAATAAGTGCGCGTGCCACTCAGGATGGCTGTGGTAACACATCAAGACCAACTTACGTCTTTCATACCAATTAATGTTATTCTTTGGGGAGTTTAACGTGAACTTTGTGAATTGACTGATTTTATCAACACACTACTTACAAACTAAATTAAATCACGAGCAGACACTACATCCAGTCTTCCGGATATTATTTCAGCAATGTGAGAGGGAAAACCCAAATTTAGCCATTGAAAATATTTTCAGACAAACTGGGAATCGAAACGGAGAACTCTAGCTCAGTAGGCAGAGCCACTACCGACCAAGATAAGGTTTCTAAACGCAATTGTTATTAATGTAGAGTAAATGTAAATTGTGTGAAGCAAGTGAGTGAAACATGTGAGAAAAAAGACTATCAGTGGGTCTACACCTATCTGAGACTCAAACTCTGAACTCCACGTGACCGGCAGACCAGTTAGTCGAAGCGTCTCTCCATGGAGATCTCAATGCTAGATTAGACAAGGTACCAAGGATAGGTTTTTGTATGGGGAAGGAAGCATTTTAAAGGTAATATACCTGCATTTGCGTGGGAGGAGAGTGGGAAATCATTTAGTAAAAAAACCCTCAGTAAACCCGAACGGGATTCGAACCCCGATCTCCCCATCATCGTCAGTCCAGTCTAACACGAGAGTAATGCCTTAGACTATTCGGCCAGTGAAGCTGGTGAGTGATTTGTAAACAACCTACAAACTAACTTAACATTAGAACCTACACAACACATTATTTTACGGCAATCAACCCATCATTGTTACAGTGGAAGATTCAATTTCACTAATGAAATATTTTTCGGCCGTTCCGGGAATAGAACCTGAGAAACTTAACTCTGTCTTCTGACGCCCTACTGACTGAGCTAGACTTTAAAAATGTTCATACACACTTAAAGATATTTCCGTTGATTTGAAAGTTTATTTTAAGTTGCGTGCTGCAAAGTCATGTGTTATACTAGTTGATTTGACCGTAAGCCCGGGTTTGTATTCAGAGCCTGAAAGAGCCTTCATAATAAAACAAAGTTTTAGTCTTAAGTTTGTTTCAAGTGTTATTGGTCTCATTGATTAGTTCAGTCAATCCCTGTACACTGATTTAAGAATATACGATGAAGGTGAGTTGTAGGAAAATGCACCATCACTCACCTAGAAGAAGAATAAAACTCAATATAAATGTGGAAAATCTACAACCCAAATGCCCTGATTTGAGATTTGAGCCCCGAACTCCAAAGCCAAAGTCAATTATTATACTAAGTAATATTTGTTTTAACTATTTTGGCAAATATACAAACAGTTTTATTTGGTCAAACATTCAAAATAACACTGTATAGTATTAATTTTTTAACTTTTTTTTAAATTAATATTATTCAAAACAAAATATGTTTGAAGAATATATTTCAATTGGTGTTTACTTGTGGCCCTCTAATCTGTGTGTGAGCTATTCCCCGGTTAAGTGGAAGAGAATGCTAACGCCTTAACTTCGCCAGATAAATAAAGGCCATTGTTATTATTATTTATTATTATTATTATTATTATTATTATTATTACTCCCCGAAAATCTACTTACAGCTTCAATAGGGCTCGTCTGAGCAAGGGCACTCTAGCGCATCAGCCGGCTGGTTCCAGCTGACGTTTTCTCACCGTTATGCGCGGCGAAAGAGAGCTGCTAGTTTTTGCTGGTCACGCGCTGTGTTAGCGGTCAGTTGTCACTGAACAAAATGGCGGCTCGAGGCGTGGTGAGGGTCTGGTATAAAACAAAGAGGACACCCCCGCCGCCGCACAAAGCAAGACTGAGAACCACGCTAGGAGAAAGTGATTGACTATTGTTGCTATTGTTGTGATTCAAAGTTTTGTTTGGTCTTCCATGAGGCAAGAGACTGAGAATTTAAGGTATTGAAGAGTTGACAAGGGTTTTATCGACCATCATGCTCCGCTTGGCGGAAAGAGGAACCTTACAGGCAAGTAACATTGACAACTTTTTGTACGTGATATCCATTCAAGTCGCCGATTATTGAGTTTCTTAAATGTTTTACAATATATTTAAATTAATACAGTAGAGAGTTGACTGAAGGAGAAATTGCAGCCATAGAGGGGAAAATAATATGTTCCTCAGACAACTAATGAACATTACACTTAATCAGGAAAATTGCGTGTTATTTTGAGTCAGACAAGCTTCCATGTCAGTTAGAATGTATTTTTCTCATTTTTAATTTATTTGAGGTATTTAACCTAACTTTTCAAACCAACTGATTATATCAGCTCACAACAGATCTTCATACACTGTCAAGTTTAACTTGCACCAATAACTATTACAGTCTAACTGTCGTGCAAGTAAAAGTTTAAACACATTCTCAAATGATTGATCTATATGGATTATTTATTAAAACGTAAAAAAGTGTATTCCACATTAATTGAGATGATAATACCCAAATTTATCCTTTTCTTTTGCTAGCATTTTAAATTAATTTTGGAAAACACATAGATAGTCCCTGGAAAATAACTTGTTTGTATATTTTATAGATTTGCTTAGGATATTATTTATATTACAGGGTTGTCTAAATGATGAAAAATGACAATTTTTTCATTTATAGCGAGAATAACTAGAGTATAAATCAATGTTAAATATTTAAACATAATTCATTTTTACCTATCCTCACAAATAGTCCCACACTAATAAAATAAGATTAAGTTAGAATAAAATATTTTAAAAACCATTCAAAGAGTCTCAAAATTCAGCACAAAATTTAATAAGCTAATCAATGAAATTTACTCATGAGTAATATATAGTTATTCTTATTGTAAATATTATTGTTTACTTCAGCTCATCCAGTTGCTCAAGAGTGACCCTAGTTTTCCAACACTACCGTTTCTCTCAGGATAAATTCTCAAAATGTAGGTATAAATAATAGAACAAGATGGTCAATTCTCGTAGATTACGGTGGGAAGGACATGAAGTGACAATGGGGGAATCTAGAACCTTCTTCAGAGTACTGAGTGGCAAACCCAATGGGAAGAGATCATTAGGAACTCTTATACACAGATGGGAGGATAGAACTTAAATTGACCTGAAATAGAGTGTAATGAGGGGAACTGGATAGTACTAGCTCAAGATAGGGATAGGGTGTAATGAGGTAGACTAGATAAAACTAGCCCAAGATAGAGATAGGGTAAAATGAGGTGGACTGGCTAGAGCTAACTCAAGATAGAGATGGGGTGTAATGAGGTGGACTGGATAGTACTAGCTCAAGAGAGGTCTAGGGTGTAATGGGGTTGACTGGATATAATTAGCTCAAGAGAGGAATAGGGTGTAATGGGGTGGACTGGATAGAACTAGCTCAAGATAGGGATAGGTTGTAATGAGGGGGAATGGATAGTACTAGCTCAAGATAGGGATAGGTGGCGTACTTTTGTAAGTGCAGCAATGAACTTTCGAGTTCCTATTTTCATAGACTGATTAATAATTAAAAAAGATTTAAATTTCAATAGAACTGGCAATAATATGATTATTTATGTCCAATCACATTAATATGGTCATAAATTTTTAATAAATCTTAATATTTTGGAGGTCAATCAAAATTGGAGGCTAAAGTGAGTGTTGATGCAACATCCATTACTGTTTCCAGCCTGTGGCCAGGGTCAATTTTTTATTCAGGTCATATATTTTTCCAATACCGGCTGGTTAGGCTTGTCGTAGCTTCATAATATGCCTTATAATCTATCTTAAGACTAGGACAGACACAATATCCATTCCTCGACCATTAATTTATCACTGTGAAAGGCTATTTTCGATGTTGAATAAATATATATTGTTATAATTTTTTAAATTTAGTTTACAGCTCTAATTGAAAAACAAAAAGTAATCGCAAGAAACTAATATTATTTTATTGACATTTTTGTTGGTAAAACTGCTTAAATAATCTTTGTCTAAGAGACCAGTTGTGACTCTACTATACATTTGTACCCACATAGGTGCTTACACAGTTCAAAGCGTTTGAACTAGTATCAGGGTGCACTGGGGCAATTTCCCATGTGATATTTTCAACTTTATATTCTGACCCCCTTTTCTCGCTAGTGCAGATTAACCTCCTTTAAACTGCCCTCGCCAGTCCTACTCTTTAGATTAAGAAATTAAGTGGCCTTGGTGTTAAGAATAACAAATAAAACAATTTTCATCACAATGATTACAGTAAATTCATAAATAGATTTAAAATAATATAAACCATTTTTAAATAACTAACCAAAGTAATAATGAGTAATCGTAGACATTACATTAACATGACATACATTTATACTTACGTGTTGATCAGCATAGTAGATTTCTTGAAAAACTTGTACTTTGTTTAGAATTTTAAAAAGTTTCAATTACTCCAATTATATTTTAATTTTCTAACGTGAACACACAACTGATCTGAACGATTTCCAAAACAAAAACTAAATCACGTCAAAGTCTAGTCGTTTTAATTATTATTAGTAATGCGATTTAACTAAACATTGGGTGGAACGCGAACAAGATTATGGTGGCACGCCAAATGAAAAATATAAACACCAAATAAAACTTTTACGAACGTGGTATCATTTTTTTAAGTCAATATTTCGATAGCCATTTAATTTATATGTCGCAATAAGCTTTGTGAAGTCAGTGGTTGGAACACGTATTATGTGCGATAGAAGACAAGCTATGAGCCGTATAAAAATATATTGGTTAGAAAAATACAAAAACGTGTTTCAAACTAATATTGGAAAACATTATGTATGTTTTTGATTTTAGCTTTTATATAAATTTGGTATCCTTTATCACTCTGTTTTAAGCTTAATACTGAAAATAATATTCCCTAAGACACTCACTCTGATACTTTAATACATTTTCCTTCTTTAAAATATTGATATTATTAAAATATGTTCAATTTTATTTGAGCTATTGATTACATTTCTTAAGATTTAACAAGTTTCGAATTTTAATTTCTAATTATAAAACGTAAATAAGAGGTGGCACACTGGAATATCTCAAACATCAATGGCACATTGGTTGGAAAAGTTTGGCCATCACTGCCCTAAACCATTAACACTTACCCCCTTAAGGGTAACATATCCATAATTTTTATGTTTTCATGGTTATAATCCATTAATTACTTTAAGGTACAACAATTTGATGTCGCAAGTATTTCAATCTCTCTATATCCAAAGCTGAAAGTATATCTGCCCGGAAAAGAAAACCCACTTACAGATGGGCTGGTAAATTTAAATTTGGCAGGAAGGTAAGGGGATCGTCTCATATAACCAGACAAATATAAAAATGGGAAATTTCAAAATGAGGCTCCGGGAATTGGGGAGAGGGGGATTGACTATATTTAGAAAACAACTTTTTAAATGAGGTAGAAAGTTAAAATTTGGTAGGAAGGTAAAAGGACAACTCCAAATAATCTTAATGGTCTGAAGACCCTAAATTTTTAGATGGGACTCATGGAAATATGAGGGAGAGAGGGGTTTAAGCGTAAAGATAACTATTGTCGTAGAAAATCTAAATTTGGCAATCAGGTAGAAGGCTAATTCCAGATAATCAAATAAATCTTAAAATTTGAAATATACCTCTAAGTGGGTAAAGTGCTCAAAACTCACTAATGTATCTTTTTAATCAGTGAACATGAAGCCTTGAAATTTAAAACAAATGTCTTCTTCTAGAATTGCGTGAGATATTTTGAGGGTTTTTAAGTTTCTTCTCCTGAAATGGTGGAGAGGGGCATAAAGGTTTGGGACTCACTCACTCAGCACCGTATTTCCCCAACCTATGGGCCTGGAAACTTGCAATTTTGTTTGGCAGGAAGGTAACAGAATTTTCCTATATAAATAGAAAAATCTAAGATTGAAAAGTTTCAAAATGGGGTTCCGGGAAATGGGAGACCCGTAATAAAAAAACACTTTTTAGATGAGGTACATAATTAAAATTTGAGAAAGACAACTCCATTTGACCAAATAAATCTTAAAATTTGAAATTTCTAAGAGTGAATTGGAGAAAAGGGGGTGAGGGCTCAAAATTTCAAAAACTAATAGTAAACAACTACTTTCAAGTGTGTTAGAAAACTGAATTTAAGTAAGCCGGTAAAACTACCCCTCCAAATTAATATTAAGGCCTGAAAATGTTTAACTTTTAATCGGGACCCTGTGAAACGGTGTGGGGGAGAGTAGGGATGGTGAGGGGAAGGGACATAAAAATTTTAGGTGTGGTAGAAAATTTAAATTTGGTAGGCAGGTAGAAGGGCAGCTCTAGATACTTATGTTTGTTTTAGAATTAAATAATCTTCTCGTACCCATGAGGTCACATGTTGAAAACCTACTATAGTTGATAGGATAGGACCATTGAGTAAATAATCAAGGTAAGACTGCTTCCTTTTAGGGTAAATGATGTCTACATGTAATAGTAATAATATAATTTATATTCTAATAAAAACTTGGTGCACATGAACCAAATTTTATTGTTATACATATAAAGAAGCCACACAAAATGCCAGGTTTCAGCACTAACAGGTGACCTGGTGGTCTAGAGGTAAGGTGTCAAACTTCTGTGCTGGGGGTCCGGGGTTCAATCCTCGGTCCCGGCACAGATTTATCTGATTGCCAAACCCTTCCTTCACCTCTAACAAGACGTGTATTAATCACAACTTGTGAATGTGAGGAATGCCAGGCCTCCACCGTGGTTCGGATTCCACGTTAAACTGTAGCTCCTCCATTTCATTACCCTACCATTACACATTAGTGTAAGTGCGTATAACCCGAACGAGTAGTAAGACGTGGTGCTAATAATAATAATAATAATAATAATAATAATAATAATAATAATAATAATAATAATAATAATAATAAATAATAATAATAATAATAATAGAAACTATCTGTCGCAATAAATTGTGATTGTTACTTAACATGACCTGAATTTTGCCATCTAGACCGCAACAATTACGGAGATACGCTACTTTACGTACCGATAGAGCCACTGAGACGGAAACTAAGAGCCGCTCAGACGTGACGTTGGCAACCAGTGGCGGATGATGGTTTATCGTTAGGTGTGACTAAACTACCATTAGCCATAGCATTGTTAACAAAGCCTCATTCAGACCTGTAGAGGGGGAGAGAGTAAATGACCTATTGCGTTTCTATACAAATAAGAAACAACTGTAATAAACAATTGTTTTTATTAAACTGAATTTTATGAGCCCAGTTGATCTTTATTTAAAAAAACTCCTGGTATGTGAGCACATTCATTAAAAACGTTAAAATTATCAAAGAATTTTATTTTTTTGTCAACTTTTTTTAGCACCTTGTCTTACTACTTGTTCAGGTTATACGCATATGTAGGCTACCAATTACGCTGATGAGTTAGGTATGAGGAAGGTTTAATTTAGATGAATGGTACCTGCATTTGACTGGAGAGAAAGTGGGAAACTAATTTGGAAAATCTCAATACACCCTACCAGTATTCAAATCCCAATCTACATGTCTTTGGTAGTCTCGTCTGAAATTGTAATGACGCCTAAGACAATACGGCCACCGAGGAAGGTTTATAAACTTTTGAAAATGCATTTCAATACAAGGGGCTTGCCCAGAACACCATTATATTATTAGTATTAGGAGGACTAAGAATTAATAGCCAGAGCTATTATTTATGCTTATTAGTGGGAATTTCTCCATCTATTTATCATATTCTGAAAATTGAAAAATGACACCTGGACACGGGAATCGAACCCGGGACCGGGATTCCCGTGTCCAGGTGTCATTTTTCAATTTTCAGAATATGATATTAGGAGGACTACTAACACTTAAATATTCCCAGAAATGTATATTAAAACTAGCGGACCCGACAGACGTTGTAGGCCTACTGCCCGAACGTTGGCTTTTCGTTTGGGTGGCATAGTTGATTTCAATAACAAAACAAATACTATGTGATCATCACAATTACAAATTCAGTGTTTGTCAAGACAACATACAAAATAAAACATCTTTTCATTTTTGACATTTCGCCCACAACTCCACAAATATCAGCTGTATCGAAAAACAAACATAACTATGAATTATTCTCAGAAGTTCAATTATTCATGAACTTTTCAGAAGGTTTTAACGGTCAATTATTAATGAACTTATTAATTTTTTAATGGTCAATTATTAATATTATATTCATTATTATAAATATTGGGGGGAGGGGGGGTGAAATTTTGAGGTTACATGTTCTGATATGCAAAAAATCTAAATAAAAAAAATGCCCCCACAAAATTCCCTAAAAAAAATAAAAAAATCCTAGAAGCCGATTGCAGCGCCACCTACCGGGTCCAATTGTGAATCTAAACCATCCACGGACCCACTCAAACACACACAAAATTTCATTAAAATCGGTCCAGCCGTTTAGGAGGAGTTCAGTAACATACACACGTACAGAAGAATTATATATATTAAGATTATGACTGTGAGGTTAGGAATTATAACTTTATTTTTTATTTTTATTACCGTGTCTTACTACCGGTTTGTACTATACGCCTATGGAATAGCTACTCTAATAAGATAGGGACGAGGAAGATTAAATTTTAGAGGAAGTGTACCAGAGTCAGCGTAGGGGAGGGTGAGAAACCATTTAGTAAAATCATCCCCAGTACACACGACCGAGATTGAAGCCCGCTCTTCCAGTTATGGGGAGTTCAGTCTTGATAGAATGATGCCTTAGACCATTCGGCCACCAAAGCGGGTAAGCATGATATCTTATTATTACAGGATATTATATTGTCTTTAAAAAGGGGGGAGGGGAAAACTACACCCACACGAACCTGCATCGGTGCACGCGCGTACCAAGGCGTCATTCTCCTTTGATTAGGTCTAATGGTGATGAGATCAGGTTTTAAATCCCAGCTGAAGATACTGAGGGTAGGGTCTCTTAAACGTTTTCCAACTCTCCCTCCACGCAAATATGGGACGGGTACATTTCCTCTACTTCCTATTCCCTACCCCCATGAGTGTAAATATGCGGATATCCTTGACGGTAGAAAGACGTAGGAAACGTAAAAAAACAAAACGGCAACAGAATTAAAATTTTGGGTACTTGGTGTTTTAATGCCACAATAACAACAACAAAAAGGCCTATATTGGTCGCCAAAATGATAGGCCTACTTAAGGACACCAAATGATATACCGTTCAGATCATAAATAGATGTTTTAATTTTCGGAAAAATCTGACAAACCATTAATAAAAATCACAAAAAACAACGAAATTCTGCTGATCTCTTGATAGCATGTTTTCATGTACACCTCCGATCTGGAGGTAAATCGAGGTATTACAATAGTTGCGGGACTGTTTAGTCTTTAAGGATCACCTTAAAATAGTAAAATTATAAAAGTATCAAGGCTTAGTCTGAAAATTATAACATTATATTTAAAAACATATTTTTTGTATCACCGCGTCTTAATATCCGTTTCGGTTGTACGCCTGTGTACTAATTACACTAATATTTTAGGGATTAGGAGGGTTGAATTCAAAGAAATTGTACCCACATTTGCGTGGAGAGCGAGAGTAAAATCATTTAAGGAAAACCACCTTCCACACACTCGACTGGGATCGAATCCCAATCTCCCTGTCCTCGGAAGTCTAATCTATTGCGAGACTAGTGCCTTAGAACATGTGGCCACCGAAGCGGGTGTATTTAAAGTTAATAGCGTAAGTACTTGGTATTTAGGCCCAAGCTAAATAAAATAAATATATACATACTTAGGCCTACAGAATGACACAATATCTAGTAGAGCTACAGTCCAAATTAAAACTTAATAACTAAAACAAATATGTACCAAATAAGTGTAAACTACCTTCTAATTGGTTAAAACAGTCGCTTTATCTCTAACATTAGACCCAATATATGATTATAAAAATGTACACAGCCAAAAATGTCTTAAGTAAATGGCAAACACTACATAAGAAAGCATTGGCTGTATTTCCAAGCATACGTCTTAGCGAATATGTTAAATCTTAGTTTATTTATTTAACAAATTAATGACCTTGACCTTATTTTTAAATATTAACACTGAGACTATTAATATTTATCTGGATAAATAATGCACTTTAATCGGGAGAAAATTTACGTAGAACCGGCTAAGCCATACTTTTATTATAACATAAACACTTTAAAATATTATCTACGATTGATTTATAAATAATTTTTATATAGTTTTTAATTTTTCCAATAGATACTATAATTTGTGGACTTCCATATTTGTTTCAGGGAAATTTTAAAGTATATACTTGAAATATACCGCTAATCCTGTGTTGTTTTTTATTTTATTTATTAAACTGACCACAATCTTTAACAGCACAAGTCTAATTTACCGAGAAAATGACTCATTTGTATCAACATAGGACACATTAACTTATAATTATTGAAAGTAAGATAAAAAATTATAATTTTATTTTAATAAGTTTAAACTTAGTAATAAAGATGCACTAATCTATCTTGATTATTAGTGATAAATTTGAATAATTTAATTCGTAACGAAGGATGCTTGAATTATCGAGCTCCACACCACTAATTGTTTGAATACATGGAGTCATAATCGTACTCGCTAAAACAAAATAGTTGTTACGCTTGCGTTCAATATAGTTTTATTTTCACTATGTCTAGCTACGCTAACTGCTCTTTTGTTTTAGGGATGAGAGAAGTAGAATGGAGAGGAAATATACCACAATTTCTTGGAGGGAGAGTGAGAAACTATTAAGGAAAAACTATCCTACTAAACTGCCCGACTGGGATTAAACTCTCATCTCCCCGTTTTTGGAAATCAAGCCTATTACGAGAGTGACGCCTTAGAGCATTGGACCAATGAAGTGGGTCTTGGCCAAGTCAAGCCTGCAAATATTAAAATAAATTATGCTATTCACAAGACCTTCACATCAAATACAGCAGACTATCAGTTATACACGTATGGTTTATCCGATTTAAAAGTATTTGCACATTAATTACACTAATGAAATAATAATTAGGAAGGTAGAATTTAGACGAAGTATACCCACATTTTCATAGAGGGAGGAAGGAAAGAAATTGAGTAAAACTACCCTTGGTACAACCAACTGGGATTTGAACTACAATCTCCCCATCAACAGCAAACAAGACTACACGTGTCCACCAATGCGGGTAATGGTGAATTAATTTACTGGTAAACTAATAGTGAGTTTTTGTGCAATACATATAAATACATTTTAAATATACAGAATGGGCTTATAGAACATCTTTCTTGAATTTAATCAACATATTAATAATTATTTCCATCTAGATAACAACCCCAGTTGAAAAAATAAATTCTCCTATGAGATATAGCCTTAATAGTTATTTAACCTCAACAACAAAACCATGTTATTGTTCTCAGGTACTGCTGCTTGTAACGTTGGTGAGCGCTTGCAGGGCTCAGCAGTACACAAGTCCCCAGCAATACAAGGTTCAGGATGAAGGGGAAGTTAATGTCGTCCCTGCCAAGCATGATTACTCCTCATATCTACCAGGGGTACCTGCCAAGACGCAAGCAGCCGAGGAAGAAGGCTTCGTTCAACCCTTAGACTTCTCAGGACTCTTTGGAGCCCCAAATATTGGTGTAGCAAGACTCGTCCCTAGCCCAACAACAGTGCAGGACTTCTTTAGACCAGCCAACTCTGAAGTGAGCCAATTCGGTCTACCCCTTGGCAGTGGCACAAGTATCTTCCCTTCGGAAGTGGAACTGCTCCCAAACCAAAAGAATATATCTGGCTTCACAAACCCACAGGTGAAGTTCCAATCACTCTTTGACGTGTCTGGTTCAGCATCTGACGTTGGATTTAGACCTCAAGATTTTTTAAGATCAGAAAAGAACACAGAGGAAGAGAGCCAGGAAGATAGCAACTCATTTTCTCCGTCATTTTCCAAGATAACGAGTGACTACACTCCCAGTGCTGTTCAAGGTTACCCTAAAGTGCCAGATGTTTCTCCTAACTTCGGGGTGACGCGTCAGGACAAGGCTTCTTACCGAGCTTCACCTTCAGAGGATAAGACATCCTACTCCAATGATGACTACAACGTTAAGCCAAATATCAAATCAAGGTACCCAGAGGAATACTCTGCAAAGTCTTCCAAATATCGCCCTAACAAAAGCTACGAAGTATCTCAGGGTAAATCAAGCTATCCCGCACCATCACGATCAACGAAATCCTTCACTGGTCCGGACACATATAGACCATCACCTGCAGAGGTGCACCAGGACAATAGAGCTCATGGTATCCCACAAAGAGAATCTTACGAAGGAAAATCTTCATACGTGCCCTCTCTGGAATCACAATTGTACCCAAGTAAAACTGGGTATCGTTCTTCTGTCATAGAACCCCACCTGGGAAAGTCTAGCTATCCATCACCAGCTCCTGTTGATATATATGGGGCTAAGCCATCCCATTACGCTGTGTCTCCTCAAAAGAAAGTTAGTTATACACCTTCTTCTTCAGACATTTACAAGCAATTTGGTATAGCCGTACCTTCTGCCTCATCTATTAGCCAAGCAGCTCCTGGGTCACATCCCATTTATGGTGGTACAGCCCTACCACTGAGCTCACACAAATCATCTGCTGCTACGAATGACTTTTATTACCAGGCCCCTACAACAGTTGAATCGTACTTGGCACCAAATTCAGAATATAGAAGCCTTCCCAGTCAAAATGAAGAGGTGTATGAAAAACAGTCTTCTGATGATGAATCACAAACTGCTTCTGCTCCTATCAACAAAGATAAAAAATGTAAGAAAGTGGAGAAGCAAGTCACATCTGATGATATTGTTAAGGGACGCTTTCGAAGAGATGATATGTCATGCTATGTGTGCGAAGATCCCAAAACTAAGCTAAGCTATGAAAAGTGTTCTTACGAGGCAGAGCCACAAGGATCCAATTATTTCAGAGGACATACTCAGTCATATAAAGTGAATAATGCCAACAAACCTGAAGGTTTAAGATTCCGTCGTGACCTTGAAAAAATTGTTTTTGATTTTGAAAAAGAGTTTGAAAAAGAAACAGAAAAGATATATCCCAGAACAGCACGTCAAGAAAGTGGAACCGGCTACGGCAGTCCATCTAACTATGGGAATGCAGACAACTACAAATTTGGACCTGAATATTTCAAAGGTGCTTCAGTGGGGGAGGAGGAGAAATACAGCTCTCCCTCAGAATACACATCTTCATCTAGCACTGCTCCATCTTCAAAACATTGCAAGAAGGTAGAGAAAGATTCTATGACATGCTATGAATGTAAGGATCCTAAGACCGGTGGATCATATGAGCAATGCTCATATTCAACAGCTCCAAAGAAAAACAATTATTTTAAAGCCCACCAGTCATCTTTTAGCTCTGGGGACAAAAAACCCCGCGTTGAAAGGTACCGGCGAGGATTCACAGGAGAAGGCAACGCTGGTGAGATTCTATCACGTCAAACACGACAAGAGCCTGGATCAAATTTCAGGATCAAAGGAGAAAAACTCAACACCCCAATTAAAAGTGAGGATAGGACTAATGATTACTCTCTCACTAAACCAGTGGCAAGTGAGAAAAAGGAAACTACAAAATTTGTAGGTCATGGTCTGGATCCTTTCCTCTATGGTGAACCTGATTTTTATAATTCAAAGGATGAAAAGTCATCTGAAGGAAGCGAGAAGCTTGAATCTTTTTATGAGCCCAGCCAAAGCTATGAAGATTATTTTCATCGTCTTTTCCCAGAGCTTGCAGAGGCAGAAAAAGAACCTGCCAGTAGCAGTGACTCTGAAACTTATGACAAAGCCACCAGCGCTGAGTACATTCCAGCTCAAACAAAAGAGGAGTTAAAGAGTTCTCCAAATTTCGAATACAAGGCAGCAGTACCAGAATTTTTCACCAACAACGAGCAGAAGAAGGATTTGGACAAAGTTCTAGGGGAATTCAGCAACAAAGATAGATCCAACTGCAAAAAGGTTACTAGAGATAAGATGACATGCTACCAATGCTTAGACAACAAGGGCATACAGCATGAAGAGTGCATGTTCGTGGCAGCCTCGGAGCCAAAGAGTCAACACCTCGCTTACCATGAAGTAAAGGAGTTCAGGTTAGTCCCTCCAGCCAATGAAAACCAAACCACTTCCGCTTCTGACCTCCAGGCCACCAAGCCTTTAGACTCAGCTAGCTCTTCTTCCACTGGATCTGAGAAAACTGCTTGTTCACCACCCGCACTTCCTAGCAAAGCTTTGCCCAACACTCTCACAACCACAACCACTGTTCCATCTAAACCCAAACGCAAGACATTTTTTAAAAAGGTTACTTCTACAACCACTCCCTTAATTGACAGTAAAGATGACGAGACAAAGCAGGTTGATATTAAAAGAAAGAAAGTGAAAACGACTCCTGGAAAAGCCCCTGCGGTTTCTGTGAGAGTGACCCGAAAGTCATCTCAATCCGTTTTCACCACATCAACAGACATTGGGACGACGTTGGCGCCAGCCACGACGCCAAGCAATTCGAGAAAAATATCCAGGAGGAAAGTGACCAGCTTGGACATGGTGGGGTCAGCTAGTGATCAGGAAGAGAGGGTAGAAAACGTGCCAGCTAAGTCCAAGTCCTCTGGATCATCTCTCCCCTCTGAGCCGGAATTGTCCGAGCATGACCGAAGTCCTGACGGCTACTACACATCTGAAACGAGAACGCGCTTTGACCCCGTACTCAAGGTCACATTGCCAGAGTATATGTTGACTCGGTCAGAGCACGAGGACATATTTGACGAGGTTATGGCATCAGGGCGCAGACGTTGATAAATAAACTAATCCTTCTTACTTGACTTTGGTATGCAATTATTTTAGAATTTATATTTTTAAATTTTTTTAGCACCGCGTTTGGGTTACACGTTTATGTACTAATTACGCTAATGGTTTTAAGGATCAGGAAGGTTATAATTATAGGAAGTATACCCACATTTGAGTAGAGGGAGACTGGAAAACAATTTAGGGAAAAACATCCTCAATATACTCGAACGAGATTTGAACCTCGATCTCTCCGTCATTGGCAGTCTAGTCTGCTGCGAAAGTAGCTCCTTAGAGCATGCGGCCACTGAAGCAGTTTTTTTTCCAGAATTATTTATGGAACTGTTTATATTTAAAAAAAATGTTCTTTTAACCTAATGACGACCCTACTTAGCCCGTTGACTTTACAAAAAATGTTTGTACCTTTCATTGTCGCACAGATCTAGACTTAATATTTGGACTATGACCAAGACTAATATAATCTTTGACTTGCGACACAACTGTATCAGTAGTAATGAGGTCATTGTTTTCAAACTTTTCACTCACAAAATGATTAATATTAACTTTTTTTCTAAACACGCCTCTTTCTATGGCCAGAAAATTATGTTAAAATTATTTAAATGAAATAAGTTAAAGATATGTTTCCTGTTTCATAATAAGATTGTAATAGTTCACCTCTTTTGTGAAATACTTTTACTTTTATATATACATACATATATTATATATTCATATGAATATATTAATTATTGATATAATACGGTCTCCTTTTAATTTATTGCTACCAATATTGATTAGTAGAGAGAAAAAAAGAGATTATAGTTTATACATTCTAATACAAATTAAACTTAGCCATTATACTTTTAATTAATTTTGTACAAAACAAATTATCCCTTTCGAGCGAGGTGTCACATGAGTCAATTTTGTTCATAGATCAACATATAAACTTGTTTTTATTTATACTTGATAATATTTTGTCTGCTTCTGTGGTGGTAAACTTGTAACTACATAACCTCTGCTTTTAGTGCTTAGTTTACATTATATTGAAGTATTTTACTCACTTTACAATCATAATACAATTTTTATTGTCATTACTATTCAAGGACTCTACTTCCTCATTTTTACAGAGAGTAGGAATTTATTATACGAATATTTATGTATAAAATACGTCCCCGAATTTCAAGGGATTGAACTAGAACATGCTGTCGTGAACAACGAAGTTAGTTTGGCGTGTGCTAAGAAATATTCAATCTGAATGAGATTATTTTGAGCTCAATTAACTCATTGACAGCATGGTCTAAGGCAGGGGTCTTCAACCCACGGCCCTCGGGCCACTTGCGGCCAGCAATAACATTTTTTGCAGCTCACTGGCTCACAAAAAATATAAATTATTTTAAGAGAAAGAATTACAAATACGGTTATATTTATTTCATATAATAAACTAATAATATAAATACGTGTTTTATTCTCATAGGCTTATATTATGTTATTTTAAAAACTGTTTTTGCTTTTTACGTGAAGAAAAGTATTACGTTTTAATACAAATGTACTTTGCACCGGAAAATGACAAATCTAGTAGCCAAGACAAACCGTGCTACCTCCTGCTATGAAAAATAAAATAAAGGAAAAAACAACAGCGAACATACTTCACGGGAAATCCTAATCCCTAATGTGAGTAGAAGACGTGTATAAGAATTAGCTGATACGAATATTTTAATATTTATTCAATCCTAATATTGTCGGTACAGTATTGCGGCTCGTGAGCCAACAAGAAACATAAACTTTGTCCTTTGGACATAAAAGGGGCGAAGACCGCATGGTCTGAGGCGTTACTATCGTATTAGAATAGACTGCAAATAACAGGGAGATCAGGGTTCAAATACCGGCCGGGTATACTGAGGGTGGTTTTTCAAAAAATTGTTTTCCACTCCCCCTTCATGAAAATGAGGCTACACTACCTCTAAATTTAACTCTCCTCATCATTTGTGGAGTGATACAAAAATAGTTAGTGGAAACAAATTAGAACTTAGATTTAAATAGAACTAGTAGTCAATAATACCAGATTAGATAATTTAAATAAAAGGGATACAAGAAAACTGAGCCATTAACATTTGTAGAAAAATAGGACTCAGGTTAAAATTGTTAGAAACTAAGTCAAAGGGTCAAGGTAAATAAATTCCTCTTCACTAAAACCATTTAGCGTAATTAGTCAATATGCGTACAAACTGAACAGGTTGTAAGACATGGTGCTAATAAAAACTCATATTCTACGATTTAAAATTCCAAATGAAGTTTACAACCAGAGTTTAAGTATAATTCCCTCAGGAGTGCTTTATAGGGGTCACCCTCTTTATAAATTCCCGACTTAGCGCTTTTGACCACTGCAGGAGATTGTAATGGTTCAATTTCTAAACAACAATCAACCGGTCATTTTTAGGACTTGGAAGTTGTTGTCACTTTTCGAAGGCGTTTACACATTTTTTTTAGCACCGCGTCTCCATAACCGTTCGGGCGCTTATGTAAGTTAATTACGTTAATATTTTTTAATTATTAGGATGGTTATATCAGTAGGAGGTGTACCCGCATTTTCGTGGAGGCAGAGTGGAAAACCAATTTGGAAAAACTACCCTCAGTACACCCGACCGAGATTCGAACCTCAATCTTCCCGTCATTGGCAGTCTAGTCTGCTGTGAGAGTAGCGCATTAGACCACGTGGCCACCGAAGTGGTTTAATTTACAATTTTATTAAAAACGCTCTCCTTGTTGAACAAAATAAGCAACAAAAATTACAATTAGATCTAATATTTAGATTTTTTTGCAAAACAAAAGTTCATGTTCCTATTCTAAAATAAGGACTTTGCTCAAACTACATACTGATATAATGCATTAAGTAGAGATTTTTCTCAAGTAATAATCCTTAACATTTAATTTTGAACTCTAACAAGAGGATGAGGTTGTGAATGTGGCTATGACTTGCACCATAATTAACATATGTATGAACTTTAAAAAGTACAGCAAAATATCTCAAATTGTTTTAAAGGTACTTAAGACAAATCTTCTGATACAAAATATATAAAGACAACAATTAAACTTCAGAACAGGCAAAACACCCAGTACCTTGGAAATTAATTTAACAGCGTGGAAGAGAAATTCCCAATTTTAATTACTATAATGGTTTCAGCCATGCTTGGAATCAAACCTTAAGCCTTTATCTTGAAAAGGCGTTTAGTTAAAATGTATATAGTATTACAAAGCTTGAATGAAATTCTTTAAAGCTGAATATTTGTTTTACAAATTTTAACAAAGTATTTAAATACATTTTGTACTTACCCTAAATTATTAGCAAGTATTATATTGTAGAGGCTCCAAGTTTTATTTTACTCTGAGGATTAAACATGAAGCAAACTATTATTATTTGATCTTATAATGTGGGCATATATTTTTGCATACATTACTAACAATATAAACAAACAATAATAATAAAATTGAGAAATTAGCTAGAAAAATTTTGATTGTGTCAAGATCCGTTGAAACTTATTAGCTTTTAAAATTCTTGGCTATTATGTTAATAGCGTTATAAAATTACCTACCGTAATGGAATGCTAAATATATTTTTATCTATAATACAATATAATGTCTTTTATAAAAAATATTTATCTTCATTTATAAATTCATCCAATTGGCTTATGAAATTTTATGAGCTCCAAATAGGAAGGGAGTCGAATTTATTTCAAGTTGAAATTCCTGTCGCCTCATTAATGGCCTGAAATAACCTAAACTATATATACTTGTAAACTTATGTTTTATCTAGTAAATTATGTTTGAATTCATATATTAGCTAAAAGGTCACAAATGTAGAGCCAACAGGTGAAACTTATAGAATGGTTTTAATTATAGATCTTTATTTTTTAGAATAAAATAAAGTCTATAAAAATATTTTTGGTCATGATAAAACTAAATTTTATAATAATTTAGTTCATTTATATTATATATAATCCATGAGGTGAGCACCCAAGCGAGTGATATTTACCGAGTGGCGACCCACCACCTTTAGTGAAGATACTGCCAACAATTGCGGCTAGAGGGTGTCATGGGGTCAGCCCAATAAACCTTTCGGCCGTTAATCTCAATTTCTTAAACCGGAGCTGCTACTTCCTTATCCGAGTAACTCCTCATTTGTCCTTACAAGGCTAAGATTGCACCAGTTCCAAACCCACTGCTTCACAGATAAATCTTGGAAAAGCCGTGGACCGAACCTAGGACCTCTGGATCTATAGATAGGACCTCTGACTACTAGAACACAGAGGCGGTCTATAATATACATCTATATAACAATTTAAACACATTTCAGATTAGTTTATTTAAATGTCAGCTAATTAAAAAGCACTGGGGGTGGGTAGCTTATTTCGGAAGCTTGGCAAGCCAGTCAAAATGAAACCACAAAGTTTTCTATTACATTTTGTTGTTGTTTTGTTTCAGTTTTGATCCGCCAGAAAAGTCCTCCTACAAGAAAATGTGAAATAACAGAATACATCAAATTGCTTCAACATTACAACTTTATTTGCATAGTACAATAACATTTAATGATTGTGTTAACACAGTTTTAATATGCATCACATTATATATGCTAGTATAATTAAAACTTTAATAAGCCTATACAAGGCTAATATTTATTTGTTGGTATTGATATAAATGATAATAATTTATAATATCTAGTAATAATAATTATTACACTAAAATTAACTACATCAAAATGTTTTTTTTAATCGTTATATTTGTGAGCTTCATGTATTAAATTACCATACATTACTAACTTTACAAACACAGGGGTTTTATAATTAAAATCGATTCAAAAATAAATTCCTATCATCTTTATGAATGTTATAGAAGGAAATATAATATAATAAAACATTTGCTTTTTAAAGAATGACCCGAAGAGCTGGCGTTAAATTGAGACAAATAGCAGCTGTCCGAGGATTTGGGCGATATGTAGTCGAAACCAATTGAGCTCCATGATATTTAATTTTTAATTAATTTTTATTGAAAATATTATTCTTTTCACTTTTTCGATTTTTACTTTTAGGGACACTTTTAATAAGTGTAACGGTAAAACACATTTGAATATAATATCGTAAAAATTGTCTTAAAATTCAGTATCAGCATTTGACACATTTCCAGGGCTTATATAGTATAGATCAACTTAATATTATGAATTGAACTTTTATCAAAAACTCTTATTGGGTTTGAGGGGGCTAATGTCCCCGTGCATACACTTCCCCCACCTCTCCTTCTGGTGTGTCTCTGGTTGAAGCCTTCTTTTGTTAATTAATTTTCAAAATTATCTCATTATATAAAAGTGAGGTAATCATAGAAATACTTCTCCTTGTGTAGAAAGTTTCATTAATTGTGTTTTTAAAGGACATGATGCAACTTTCTAAAAAAAAATTAACAATTTTGCTGATTGCTCTGATAAAATGTATAAAAGTGTAAAATATGTGTGACTATAACGAGTGCCTGTATAATAGTAGGCCTACTGGTTAATTAATCTACAATGTGAATATGTGTAATTGTATGAATGTTAGTGTAAATATTTGTGTCTAAATAACTATATCATAGTTTATTTGTTGAAACTATCATGTTAAATAAAATGATTAGAAAAACAGTTTCTCTTAATGTGTCTTTGTCCCATCCTACACTGACGTAAGCTCCTAATTTGTAGTTCCAGTAGATTCACTATCCGGGATAACGGAATAGAGGAGGTCTCGTACAACCTAATACTCGGATAATACACAACTCGCTATCGTCTGGTTTTTTAGAATCCTTGATAAATTGTTCATACAAAATTAACGCTTTTTCTTTAATCAAGGGCCCATATATGGTTTCTCCTTTCTCACGATGTTGAGTGAACCACAAGAAAAGTGCTTTTCCATGATTTTAAATTTAAGAACGGTGACCTGGTGGTCTAGGGGTAAGGTGTCAGACTTCTGCGCTAGGGGTCCGGGGTTCAATCCTCGGTCCCGGCACAGATTTATCTGATTCCCAAACCCTTCCTTCACCTCTGACAAGACGTGTATTAATAACAACTTGTGAATGTGAGGAATGCCAGGCCTCCACCGTGGTTCGGATCCCACGTTAAGCTGTAGGTCTTCCATTTCATCTCACAATCACCCTAAGATTACACATTAACGAAAGTGCGTACACCCCGAACGGGTAGTAAGACGCGGTGCTAATAATAATAATAAATTTAAGATATTTTCCTATTTCTCTTATCTCGTAGCACTGAATCTGAAGCTTTATGCAACCCCCATTATTTTCCCTACCTCCTGTATTATCACTCTCCAATCACCAACAATCACTTCCTATACGTCATGATCATTCACATTTATTTTTAAAGTTTCTCCACCATAGATTTGTTTCAAAGCCTCAAATTTTGTTTCTATATTGAGGAGTTACATACCCTTTACTCATCCCAAGACATTGTTAGGATAATATAATCTCGTAGATTAAGGTTGGTATGACATGCAGCGCGAATGAGAGAATCTAGAACCATGTCCAGGGAACTGACTGGCAAACCCAATGGGAAGAAACCATTGGGAAGACCTAGACGCAGATCGGAAGATAACATTAGAATGGAGCTGAAAGAGATAGCGTGTAGTGAGGTGGATTGTATAGAACAAGCTCAAGATAGGGATAGGGTTTAATAAGGGGGACTGGATAGAATTAATTCAAGATAGGGATAGGATGTAATGAGGGGGAATGGATAGAACTAGCTCATAATATAGTTAGGGTTTAATATGGTGGACTGAATAGAGCTAGATTAAGATAGGAATAGGGATATAATGAGGAGGACTGGATAGAGCTAGCTCAAGATAGGAATAGGATGTAATGAGGAGGACTGGATAGAACTAGCTCAAGATAGGAATAGGATGTAATGAGGTGGACTGGATAGAACTAGCTCAAGATAGATACTTTTGTTAAGTGTGGCAATGAACTTTCGAGTTCCTAATGCCATAGAGTGGAGTAAGTGAGTATACTATCAACTATCTTTTATTTACACTCATGTTAAGAAACTTTAAATAAATACACTGCACTAATTTTGAGCGCACTAAGCTACCACAGTTATGAAATACTATGACAAATCAATCAGAAGCAGCCGTAACTCTCGTGGCAGGCAAGTATCTTGACCGAGTCAAGCGGTAGACAATGCTATTTACGGCACCACAGTACGTGAACACAATGAGTCACCCAATGATTCGTGACGATACTCTTATGCCTTTAAACCTATGGAGCTACTCAACTGTGACTGGACTGGTTAGTGACTGAAGTCACAAATTGGTCAGTAACTGTTGTTACTAACGATTCACACACGGTGCTACTCAACTGTGATGGGACTGGTCAGTGATTGAAGTCACAAATTGGTCAGTAACTGTTGTTACTAACGATTCACACACGGTGCTACTCAACTGTGACTGGACTGGTTAGTGACTGAAGTCACAAATTGGTCAGTAACTGTTGTTACTAACGATTCACACACGGTGCTACTCAACTGTGATGGGACTGGTCAGTGATTGAAGTCACAAATTGGTCAGTAACTGTTGTTACTAACGATTCACACACGGTGCTACTCAACTGTGATGGGACTGGTCAGTGACTGAAGTCACAAATTGGTCAGTAACTGTTGTTACTAACGATTCACACATGGTGCTACTCAACTGTGATTTGACTGGTCAGTGATTGAAGTCCCAAATTGGTCAGTAACGGTTGTTACTAACGTTTCACACACGGTGCTACTCAACTGTGATTTGACTGGTCAGTGATTGAAGTCACAAATTGGTCAGTAACTGTTGTTACTAACGATTCACACATGGTGATACTCAACTGTTATTTGACTGGTCAGTGATTGAAGTCACAAATTGGTCAGTAACTGTTGTTACTAACGATTCACACATGGTGCTACTCAACTGTGATTTGACTGGTCAGTGATTGAAGTCACAAATTGGTCAGTAACTGTTGTTACTAACGATTCACACATGGTGCTACTCAACTGTGATTTGACTGGTCAGTGATTGAAGTCACAAATTGGTCAGTAACTGTTGTTACTAACGAGTCACACATGGTGCTACTCAACTGTGATTTGACTGGTCAGTGATTGAAGTCACAAATTGGTCAGTAACTGTTGTTACTAACGTTTCACACATGGTGCTACTCAACTGTGATGAGACTGGTCAGTGATTGAAGTCACAAATTGGTCAGTAACTGGTTGTTACTAACGTTTTCACACAAGGTGCTACTCAACTGTGATGGCACTGGTCAGTGATTGAAGTCACAAATTGGTCAGTAACTGGTTGTTACTTACGTTTCGCAAACGGAATTTCAATCATTTTCAAAATATCTAGCTTCAAGCACCTTCTTCGGGCTTTTAGAATATTTTATATTTATTAATATAATTTATAGTGACTCGATTGCCAGGATATTTTATACCTCAGTTTTGGCTTCTGTGGTGCTGACTGACAGCTCACAGCTGACTTCTGACGGCTTTGAAAAGCTACCAGACCAAATTATGTATCCCTACGCCGAACCATATGATCTGCAAAAAACATGTCTTTAGCAGTTGTCACTTCTGACAGTCAAAATTTAGGTATATACCTAACTGTTGACTGTCAGGAGTCAGCTGTGAACTGTCAGTCAGCACCACAGAAGATAAAACTGAGGTATAGTTCTATATTATTACAGATGTAAGAGACGTAACCAAAGAAGATTTTGTATTCGCTCATACATACTACTTATAAATGGCAGACTATTAATATTATTATTAATAAAAACATTCGGCTATTAATCACAGAAAGGGACAGCAACAATATGATGCCAAATGTATATCATTGTAAGGAATGTTGAAAGAAGGCTACCTTGAATAGTATATTAGATGTTTAATAATTGTTCATTCATGATGATTGCGTTTGTAACTGAGGTAGCCGGTGTTGAGTTTCAAGCGACCAATCACGGACGTGTACAGTTAAAAAACATTATCAGTGACACTCAAGCTCCTGGTTGTTAATTTAGGTTTTTCTCGAGTCACTTTCGAGTATTTTTTTAGCAACTCCGTGGGTGAAAGGCTTTACTAAACGTGGATAAAGCCCCCGCTTGTACAATTAATTGTACCTCGATAGCGAATCTTGGGGGATCCAAATTATCTTTTGTACAGATACAGCTGCATCAGATACCAAATTCGTATATTTTTTATGACACCTTGGCACAAGAATCGGACCCGGGACCTTTGACTTAGCGTGCCAATGCTCTACCCCTGGGCTATCCACAATTAATCCCATGCTACGGGTCATTCTTCACTCATAGTTTAAGGTAGAGTCTGTAATGTGAAGTGACCCTGAGCACGGGAAGAATCCTGGATAGTTTAATGGAAGAGTACTGGCGCGTTAAGTCGGGGGTATCGGATTCATTTCCCGTGTACACCTGTCATTTTTCAAAAACAAATTACCAATCTTATCAAATGGCATTTGAATGCTAGAAACATCACATAGGACCAATAGTTTTTTCACCTCAGATAATATGGAACATATGGATAGTACGTAGCCTCGGATAGTACAGAAAATTGTATGATCGTTTCTCGGATAATCAGGACTTTAGCTATAACGTGCACCCGATAAGGGCGAAAGATAAAAATATAGATTATTATTATTATTATTATTATTATTATTTAGCACCGAGTCTTACTACCCGTTCGGGTTGTACGCTTAAGTACTAATTATGCTGATGGGCTAGGAATTGGGAGGGTTGAATATAGAGGAAGTGAACCCGAATTTTCGTGGTGGGAGAGTAGAAAATCATTTAGGGAAAATCACTCCCACTTCACCCAAGCGAGATTAGAATCTTGATCTCCCCGTCCTCAGCAGTCTGGCTCAACACTAAACTAGCGCGTTAGCTAACTACGCCACCGAGGTGGGTTGAAAATATAGAAATAATATTATTTACATATTTAAATATTTAAAATATAATTGAATCATAGTTACCTGATTATTATTTAAGAATTAATGGGCCAGGTGCAGCCCCGTATCCTTCCCTCCCACTTTATCAGCGTATTACTGCCCATCTGGACTATCCGTATATTTATAATTAATGGGGTAAGGATGATGAGGGTAGAATTTAGAATAAGTATACTTTTATTTGTGAGGAAGGAGAGTGGTAAACCATTCAGGGAAAACCTACCTCTGGTTGCCTACCGGAACCCTGACCTTCCAGTCCCCGGGAAACAGGATTAGATGAGGATGATTGACACCTTAACCTACGTGCCCACACATGTAGATAACAAAATAAATTCTTCATACATGTTTAAAAGTGACACTTGTGTCCCAGGTTCGATTCCCACGTCCAGGTGTCATTCTTAAAAATTACGAAGATGATATCTGATGCGGTTGTATCCGTAATAAAGATCATTTCTATCTCCCGATCTTCGATATTCATATACTTGTTAATTGTTCAAGTGCATGAATTCTCCACTATATAATTAAAGAGAACATCTTACTTGCATAGTAAAATTACCTTGTGTGTGTGTGTTACCACACCCACCAGAAGCTTCTAGATGACCTAGAAAGGTTGAAACTTTGTGCACTTAAAATATAGACTTTGGGACAGAACCTAAAGGAGCCGGATTTTCTATTTTCAATTTCTCTCTTCGGTATTTTTATTAAATAAAATAGAATTAATTTAGTCCAGTCTCACTTTATCCACTCTTAGGTAATAACTTACAGAAATATACTTATTTTTACAAACAAAGCAGAGCCTTTCATATACTTATCAATTGAAGTTTAGGTTTTGTTAGGTTGGTTGAGAAATCTTAGGACTGTAGTGACGATTATTCAAATTTGTCAAAATGTTGGTCTGTGTTTACTTACTGAGCTATCAATCAACGTACAACCAACACATAATAAACTCAAGTATTTAATTTTGAAATTCAAAAACTCAACAACTTGGTAAACACAAACAATGTTTGCGGCCTTACAAAGTGTTTTATGTACATTGTGGAGTAGCAAAAGTGAGGACTACCAAACTTGCATCTACTGTTATGGCTCCAGGGAAAAATTAAACCCGATGATATAGATTCAGCGATAAGTCTGAAGATTCCGGGTTCCAACATCGACCCACAACTGCATGCAAGTTGAATCAAACATATGGTATACAGCACATACGGACTTTGGAACCAATTGTCTCCATAAATGCAAGCAGGTGCATGAGACAAAAATGATTCAAATCGCTTTCAAAGAGCTACGTCGACGGGCATGATGAATACCCCAAATATTGTAGAAGACATCCCGACGCTGGAGAGCGCTCAGCCAAGATAAGTTCTGAGGCATTGTAAATAGACCATCTATGGGTGGTTCCTCACCACCCGATCCTGTGGAGAGATTTTGATTCTCACATTAATCTTAAAATGTAAAGCTTCATCAAATCCATTAAGTATGTTTGTAAGTAAACCAATAAGGAAAGTGATCAAGCAACGTTAAATAATAACTAGACCGATGGGGTGGAACAATTTTAGTTGAGATTATTGAGGGTATTATGCATTTAGCTGTCCATTTATAAAATGGGCAGTGTGTATATTTTAAAACAAATAATGTCACTGGCGTCACCAACAACCTATGCAACATAGTATTAACCGGCACCTTCAAATTGTTCGATGAATATCCCTTTGTGAAGACGTTTACTTACAATGAGGTTGCTTCATATAGCGGAATGGTTGGAAAAATTAAGAATTTCCAGTGGGCAAGCTATTTCTGTTACGGAACCACTTAGAGTAATGAAGATTGGTGCTCTTAGCCTGGTATATACCATACGCCCAAATAACACAAGGTGCTATCATTTGAGAATGCGGCTCCATATTATCAAAAGTCCAACTTGATTTGAAAACTTACGTACGGTAAATGAGGTAGCTCACAGATCCTAACAATTAGTTTTCAAAGCACTGGGATTATTAGAGGATGACTCACAATGGAAAATTAATTTTATAAAAAGCCGCTTCTTTCTCAGATATTTTCCCTCAATAGTATTTATACTTTTCACGTGACAGACCCTCTCGCACTTTGGTTTATCCCCAGGAAAAGCATGTTGGAAGGTGTTGAAAATATAATCAGAACAGAGCAATCGGTAGACAAATTGACTCCAATGAGGATTATTTTATTGCATAATTCACCCGAAGGTAAAGGAAATAATTTAGTAACTAATTTGTTTTTCGCTAAGCTCGGGTTGAAGGATGTCTTGCAGTTTCAGTAGCTTCATGGGGTATAGGCACTCTGTTAGAAGGGGGAAGAACAGGGCATGAACCATTTAAATTACCTTTGCAGTTTTTAACGACCAAATTGCCATGTACAACATATCAAACACTCGCCTCAGTGGGCGCATGGTATAAGGTGCTACTCTCACAGTAGAATAGACTGCCGGTGACGGGGAGATAAAGGTTTGAATCTCGGTTGGCTGTACTGAGGGATGATTTTCCAAAATGGTTTTCCACTCTCCCCACGCAAATGCGGATACACTTCCTTTGAATGTAACCTTCCTTATCTCTAAAACCACTAGCGTAATTAGTAAATAAGCGTATAATCTGAACGGGTAGTAAGACTAGGTGCTAAAAAAACACATACCAAAGCAAAGTTACACATTGGGCAAAACTACTGCAACATTATCTCTTATATAATGGAATGAGAATACAATGTTGCATAAGACCTCAATTGAAGACCTCTGAAATAACTCAGAAGTAACAATGTGCTTATAGGAGGCGTCACCGTATTGGTCTCAGAAGATTACCGACAAACTCTACCAGTCATTCCGATTCACTAGAGCTAATGGGATCACTCCTGCCTGAAAAGATCCTGCATATGCCCAGACGTTGTGAAACTTTCCATATCAACCAACATATGTATCCGTCTATGGGAAGACCAAAATTAGTCTTAAATGTAGATATCTGGGCAAAAGAGTCTTTGCAGAACACGAAAGCAAGATGTCTTTAAATAAATCCCAGATATGAGTCGTGGTTGTTATAATTAATGTACCAGGGAAGTTAATGTATGTTGGGCTGGTAACACCAAAGTTATCAGTTAGCTCTAAAAAGATAATGTGATCTGTAGTTAGTAGTTATCATCTGTGCGTTAAACAATATGGTTATGATACAAGTCGTTAATATAATAACTATGTTAGTCTAAAGTTAATTATTATTATTATGTATTTCAATTAACACACAGTGGCACACAAAATATGGCGCAGTCGCATGGACATTACCTACAATATAGATTTATTTACGTGTACAAATAAATACGTATTTTGAAAAATTATTGTAACATTAAGGATAATCATGGTGAATTCAAACAAGTCAAGTGTGTTTAGTCTGACGGGAAATGTGAGTGAGAACTGGCGCCAATTTAAGCAGAACTTTGAAATTTATATGTTAGATTCAGGAAAAACTGAAAAGTCATCGGAAGTGAAAGTAGCAATACTTCCAAACCTTGTTGGAGAAGAAGCTGTAGAAGTACAAAACACATTCAAGCTAACTGATACAGAACATGAAGACATTATTATTATTGTTATTATTATTATTATTATTATTATTATTATTATTATTATTATTATTATTATTATTATTATTATTAGCACTGCGTCTTACTACCCGTTCGGGTTGTACACACTTACGCTAATGTGTAATGGTAGGGTGATTGTGAGATGAAATGGAGGACCTACAGTTTAACGTGGGATCCTAACCACAGTGGAGGCCTGGCATTCCTCACATTCACAAGCTGTGATTAATACACGTCTTGTCAGAGGTGAAGGAAGGGTTTGGCAATCAGATAAATCTGTGCTGGAACTAAGGATTAAACCCCGGACCTCCAGCACAGAAGGCTGACACCTTACCCCTAGACCGCCACTGACCTAATGATATATGGTTAGTCATAGCGATTTAGCATACTCGGCACTGCCAGAGGCCTATAATAGACCATCATGGCCGTATTTTTGTCCACCTTTGTCTTTTGTCACTATTTATATAATTTATTGAATATTTCCTCACACATAATAATCTCTGGACCACAGCCAGGCCTGTAGCCTAAAAAGGTTTTACAAATGCCAGTAAGTTTATTAAATAGCACTTGAAAAACACTTACGAGAAAAAAGAACACCTATTTCTAATAATAATTATTTGTTTTAAAACTCTATACTTGACACATCAGTTTTAAAATAATCTATGGATTTGGGATTTGTGCATACATACATTCATCTTTTTTTAAAAGAAATTACCGCGTCATACTACCCGTCTGGCTTTTATACCTATAACCTAATTATACTACTAGGGGGGATGATGAAGGTATAATTTCAGGAAATATACCCACATTTGCATGGGAGAAGAATAGGAACCAATTGAATACGAAACCCACTAAATACACCCAATCGGGATTTGAAACTCCACCTCTACGTCACTAGCAAACCAGCCAATTGCAGTATTGCGTTAAAGACGCCTTATTAGATCATGCAACCCCTGAGGCGGGGAATGGCTATTTTCAAGAACTTTCAAGGAAAAGGTAGTAAATTACGTATTTTTACCCATCCAAACTAACCAAAGATTTACACTAGCACCTGCTCCAATGGCTGAATGGTCTAAGGTGTCACTCTCGCAGTAGACCTGACTACCAATGACGGTAAAATCGAGGTTCGATCCCGGTCGGGTGTACTGAGGTTGGTTTTCCTAAATGGTTTCCACGTTCCCTCCACGCAAATATGGGTACACTTCCTCTAAAGTTAACCTTCCCGGTCCATAGCCCAGTAGTGTAATTAGTACATAGTCGTATAAACTGAACAGGTAGTAAGACGCAGTGCTAAAAAAACACTAATGGGAGGGATAAGGAAGTTAAGTGTCTCCGTGTATTGGGAGGTATGTGTACAATTTCAACTGCGATTTTTCCACAACAATATGACTACACTCTATATCTTTTTATAGTATTAACATTTATAAATCATAAAGAAAGAAGTGTAATCGTGAACATTTTTGGCCTCCAGATTCGCCTTCCGGCTTTTGTCTTCTTTTGGACTTAGGCTAATAGATAGAAGAGTCTAGCTGGCTGGGAACGCTAGGCTTAGTATTCTGTTCGAAATGACGTTTTCTGCCCACGCCTAGTCCAGCTTGGTTCCCCAACTCGCCTACGCATCTTACAAATGGTGTTCGATACAGTTATTATCTAAGTTCTTGAAACATTAGGCGTGTTTTCGCGGTTGACTTAGTTTCTATGTTAACGAAATGTTTGTGACCGAGACGATACCAGAGCTTGGTTTGGTAAAGGGTGATTTACACGGTGCTGCTTTTATTCGCTTTGAAACTGTTAAAAGATTCTAAAAACTCGGATTCTTTTATTCTCTTGTGTCATAATTTTAAAGACGCGGTGAGTAAAAGACACTAGCTGACAAGTTGAATATGTCTAACTTTAACGCTCCCCCAAAGCGAATAACTAATTCTGAGAATTAAATATTACTACTAAACTCTAGTAAATCTTTTTATTTTAAATTTTATAATTTCATCATCATTGCCTTATTAGAAGCCATAAGCTAAAATAAAATAAAATAATATTAAATGTGTTTACAAACTAGAAGAGCATGGAAATGACCAAGGTTTTTTCTAATGTTTCGTGAGAGGATAAACTGGCAAGGGGCGAGCTGAGAATTTGTGCGCCAATTTCAAAAAAGCATAACTTCTTATGTTAGATCCAAACGAGTATAACTTCGTCAATGAATTTTAAGTTTTTGTTAATTAAAATGGACAGAAATTACTAGCTAGAAATATATGACAGTGAGTAGGTACTTAAAAACAGTTTAGTTATGGATAAAAGAGAGTACATGGGAATCGAAGTAGGAACCTTTTACTTAGCACCTAAACGCTCTACCACTAAGCTATCCAGTATTAGTCACGTTCTTATTGTCACTATTCACTCAAAGTTTAAGGCAGAGTCTGTAAGTGACATGTAGAAGTTATCGGCAACCATAAGTTAACATTGATTTCACCACCTTCTACGACTCCGGATGGCTGTTATGATGCTAAGAGTATAATACAAAATTGTAATAATCGAAGCTAGTTTCAATGAATATCAAAACACAGGATCCAAATAATTGTTATTAGTGCATATACAAATCACTCAAAAGCATTCAAACCAAAGACAATACCAATAATCGCGTTTCACAAGAAAATATTTAATCTCTGTAATATTTTACTATAACAAAGATTGAGATGATCTATTTCAAAGTAACTTAATACACTGCGTGGTGTTATACTGATGTGTAATTTACATTTTTTAAATACTTTTTCAGGTAATGTACAATCAAATACTTTTTAGTACCGCATCTTATTACCCATTCTGGTTATACGCTTATATACTAATTGCGCTATAGGTTTTAGGGATTAGGGAGGTAATATTAATAGGAGGTCAACCCACATTTTCATGGAGGGAAAGAGAAATTTTTTTTTTTAAAACCACCCTCAGTACACCCAACCGAGATTCGAACCTCTATCTCCCGGTCATCTGCAATCTAGTATATTGCAAAAGTAGCGCGTTAGACCACGCAGCCACCGAAGTGGGGAATATTTACTGTTCCAAACGTTTTAAACCTACAACCATTTTCCAAATTAATTGCACATTCCTATTTTTTTTAAATTCTTTCACTTAAATGTCTAAGATTCTTACAGCCTACCGTTTTCCACAACCTCACACCACCAAATATTAAACAACTCTCAGTCAACCACCAAACGTTGTCCACAATCCCACACCCCCAAATAATACAACTCACAGTTAAGCATATATATAGGCCTATATAAAACAAAACTAAGCATCAGAAAAAGTTATTTTTTCTTGCCATCCACCTGCATAAATGTATAGTCACTAGGCTGATGTACTCCTAACCGTTTAATTTCAAGTTTTTCTTGGAGCTCTAATGAAAAATACGGAGTTTTTAATAAAGAATCTACTTAATTAATTTTAATTAATCACTTTCACTCGTCACCTTACTTATTGGGTCTTTAACACATACTAAATACAGGCTAAAACAAAATATAAACCATCTTTATCAAATCGCGGCCCTCGTAGACCGGCCCGTTGTACTACCGTTGAGCGCAGATTGGAATGACCTTGATAGATATCTCTCACTGGACGACGGGACTTATCTGAGGGGGCCGGTCCATGTCAGCTTCTCCATTTAGTCATTGGAGTCTCAAGCGCTGGTACAGTCGCGTGACGATTGTAGCGTTTAATGAATCCTCTTGCGACTGGAATACTGTGTAACTAATCGAAAAATTCAGTGTGTGTAGAGAATGGTGCTCTACTTCATATTAATGGTTTTTTTTTACAAAATATGTTATAAAATAAAAAGAAATTCTTTTATTTTATTTTAAATTTTTTTTTGGTGGGTTAGGGATCCTGTAGCCTCCATGGCCCAGCCCTAGAGACTACAATATATATGACTGTACTTTAAACAGCCATAACAATGTTAGAGAAGGTATAAGCTACTTTATAAATACAACGTATTAATCTAAAAAGCACAAATGGTTACCCAGTCTTTTTCTCACAAAAAAAAAGTGATATTTAAAAATAAACCTTAAACGTTTCATTCCTACTACTAAGAGCCCCGAGCCCCTAGTACAGACTCCGTATCCGTAAGATGCGTAGTACTCCGTAAAAGATCGACGACACACTTACAGATTGAACTGTATACAGAGTCCTTATCCTTAATTCCTTAGTCCTTATCACTCCGTAGAAAATGACTCAACTTTAACTTTCTAAAGACTAGTCTATATAGATTGCTAAGGACTACCAATCACAGCAAAGTAAGAGTTCGCGTGTATCGAAATGAAAGCACAAATTGCATTATCATAGCAATTACATTAAATAGCCCATGTTTTAAATATATTATATGTGACCGCACTTAACCTACCTTTCAAATGTAGCCTATCCTGGACGTTTTGTCAAAATATGTGTGTAGTTACTTTTGTTTATAATTGTTCAGCTGAAATATCGTCTGATTCTCAGATGACGTACGCTTGCGTCTAGTTTTAAAAAAAATTCCTTTAGAAGAATCTGATCGGACGTTGTTTCCAACTTTCTCATTGTTTGGTATGGTTACGTGATTACGGATACGGATTGTTTTGACATGATTTCCATTTCTAAAGGATGACCTGGTGGTCTAGGGGTAAGGTGTCAGACTTCTGTGCTGAGGGTCCGGGGTTCAATCCTCGGTCCCGCCACAGATTTATCTGATTGCCAAAACCTTCCTTCACCTCTGACAAGATGTGTATTAATCACAACTTGTGAATGTGAGGAATGCCAGGCCTCTACTGTGGTTCGGATTCCACGTTAAACTGTAGGTCCTCCACTTCATCTCACAATCACCCTACCATTACACATTAGCGTAAGTGCGTATAACCCGAACGGGTAGTAAGACGCGGTGCTAATAATAATAATAATAATAATAATAATAATAATAATAATAATAATAATAATAATAATAATAATAATAATAAACATTTCTAAAGACTTAAAAGATTATAACAATGCGGAGCTCTATAGATGAGGCTTTAGAATGAATAAAATGTTCTGGAGCCCTAACCTCACTATCGCCCGCTATGAATGCTCTCTAGCGGGCGTTGACTGCGACAGACCGAGACCAATGTTCCGTGTCAATCAGTCTAGTGAGGTCCGCGACCTACTTGTGTCATGCCGGGATCACGATCAACTTAAACTTAACTTAACGTAACTTAACGTAACTTAATGTAAAGAACCTCCTTGTGTGTTTAAATGTAAGCGATCACGATGCACTTAACTTAACGTTGACTTGCAGTTAACTTAAAGTAAGAGATGTCCTGGGAGGTCTTTTACTTTACTTTACGTTACTTGAAAGGTATCACGTGATTTAGCCAACCAATCATTATGCGAGTGACGTCATCATGGATATTTATTAACTCATTTGTTGGTATTATTACTAATATTTACTCTTTAGCGTAAGTTCTAGTGATCAGACATTGAAACAAAATAATTAAACTAAAATAGGAAAGCTAAATTTATAAAAAAAAAATTGTATTAGATATTTATTATATCGATTGAAAACTGTAAACATTCACAGATCATCACTGTACAACTAGTACAAGTCACAGATCATACTCGAGAATGAAGATGTTTGGCTCGAGTTGTTACGTTAAGTTACGTGAATCGTGATCACACATACGTTAAGTTAACTTTAAGTTACGTTAAGTTAACGCTAAGTTACGTTAAGTTAACGCTAAGTTACGTTAAGTTAACGCTAAGTTACGTTAAGTTAACGCTAAGTTTATCGTGATCCCGGCATCAGACCCAGATAACTGCACAGAAACGAGATTGTAATCCACCACGGCAGAATGGACTGGCCCGCTGCTTTCAGCTCACAAACACAGCAATGATCGTTTCTGGATTATTAGAAGAGAATACACTATACATGTTTATCTACGTGAATTAGGTCATATTAACTTCATTTTAACATTTAATTTGACTAAGAATTTATTTGAAAACCATTTAAAAAAAACTGACAGTGCACACTTTTTTTAAGGTTATACTTTTTTTAATGGCATTGAAACACATATATCCAGTCCTTAATAATATAATAAAATATAATTAAAATAAAATAATTTTTCATGACACGTGATTTTTGGTATTTGCTTTAAATTGAATCGTTTTGTTTGTTTTTATGGTAAATTTCTTTTAATAGTACAGCGTATTTAATTTGTAATAACTAAAATTCTGCTAATACATATTGAAAATGACCTTCTGGGATGGCCTGAACAGGTTATTACTATTTTGTATCATTTTATGACCAACATAACACACCATTTTGTAGCGTTATAATCACAACTCAAGATGCATGATGAGCTTTCAAATATATCACCTATAATAACAAGCATACGTTGCTCTAGTGTGTCTCCATAAACGTCAAATAGGAATATAGTAAAATATCCCATAAAAGCAGGATAGTGGCAATAAGACAGACCAGATGTGCCAAGGCTATTTCACTACTTCAGAGGCTATTCCACTCTTTACCTACTTCAGAGGCTATTCCACTCTCTAACCTACTTCAGAGAATATTCCACCTTCTACCTACTTCAAGGCCTATTCCACTTTCTACCTACTTCAAGGCCTATTCCACTCTCAACCTACTTCAAGGCCTATTCCACTCTCTACCTACTTCAGAGCCTATTCCACTCTCTACTTACTTCATAGCTTATTTCACGCCAAAATAAAATAAATGGTAGTCTACAATACAATCGCAGGGGCTTCTTTTTTAGATTTTCTTTTTAATTTGTAGTTATGTTACCTATTAGTTTTAATTTAGGATCTCAATCTGAGGTTATAAATAGACCTACTCTTGGCTTTCGGGAATGAGTAATTTTATGTTTGGTTTGTACTTTACCAGTCAAACAATGTTGTTGGTTTTTACAATAAATATATATTAGGCCTATTACTTTTATTTTTCCTTGTAAATTTTTATAATAATTATGTCACAGCCATTTTAAATGAGAAATATAATTATTTACATATTAATCTTCCTATAGGCATGATTGCGTAGTTTGCTGTAGTTTAAATTATCTCAACTCTATTTGTTGCGCTAACATATCTGTATAGTCTCTGATGTGCTTTGACACACTTTTTTTAATCAATAAATTTTATATAAGTGAAACAAAGACTAAACCAGATTATCAGAATACAAAGATGCTCCTAGTATATTGTATTAATATTTATTATATGTATGATTCATGGTTTATTTGTAAATCTAAATTTATTTATGTTATGTAATTTGTTTCCGGCAAATTATTGTTCTGCGTATGAAAATTTATATAAATCTACGGTTTTTATTCTGCTACTTTTTTTTAACATCTTCGTTTTGTTGTTTAAGTTAATTGTGGTCAAACCCAGACAAAAAGGTTTTTTTTTATCATTGTCATAATTTGTTTGAGTAGGGGAGGTCTTTATTAAATTTGTTTTGGAGTAAATTCATTTTATGGAGGATAAAAAAGAACGCGACGCTTATTGACTTTTGTTTGAAAAGGATTCAATGAGATTGCTCCATTTTCGACGGGCTCTGCAGTGGCATCATATTTGAAAATAACATACAAATTTCACTCTGTCAAATTAAATTATTTCTATAGGTTTAAAAGGGAATACACGCAAAGTTTTAAAGAGGAATGAAAATGAGCTCAAAGAACGAGAAATCAAGAAGGTAGCTAATGCAAAAGTAAGCTACAAACTAAATGAACAGAAACCAGCAAAATGGACACTCATAAAAGGGTAGAAAGTAAATATAATCGATTTTTCAGAAAAATGTTACCACTTTTAAGTTACCCCACTTACAACGTTTACCATTTTAACCCTTTTTTTTGCAACATTTGCACTTTTTAACCCTTTTTGCCCTTCTGACAATTTTTGTTATTTTTACACTATTAACTCTTTTTACCCCATTTACTCTAGTTGCGATTTTTAACTTTTTTTCCCCTTTAGACATATTTTGTTTTTGTACTCTTTTGGCATTTTTACCCTTTTTGCCATTTTGACACGTTTAGCCTTTTTATTCCTTTTCCTCTTCCATTCTTTTTTGTACCCTTTTCCCTTTTTAGCCCTTATACATTTTTTCTTTTAATTAATTTGAGATTTTTTACACATCTTATCCTTCTTAGACAATTTTTTTTATCAATTTTTATTAAAATTTGATTAGATTTACTTTTTACACCTTTTTACATAAAACACCCGACTTTAACAGGGAGAAAAATATATAGGGTTAAAAGGTTGAAAAAGTCTAAAAGGTTATTTGGAGTGTTCTTTCTATCTTATTATCAATTTTAAAATCCATACCATATGGAAAAGTAATGATTTCCATTAGTTTTAGAAATTGTAAATTATACACCCCTTTCTATTTAGAAAATTCCTACTTAGAAATTTCAAATTTTAGAAAGAATTAGTTTAGTTGGATTTGTCCTTTTACTTGGCTGTGAAACCCTATTTTGGTTTGTTTGTTGTTCATGAAACCCTTTTAGTTGCCTGCGTGCTGTGTGTTGATAAAACCCTCTTTTTAACCACTTAGTCACTTGTAGTCTACAGGTTGTGTTATGTTGCAATCAGAGGTGATCCTAATCAAGCATAATGTCCGATGCCAGATTATTTAAAATTTTATTACTTGACTACAGCCATAGTCAAAGATATACGGGAGTCTGGCTACTCTGAGTTTCACTGATCGGACATTGAAGCCAAATGGCGTTAGTGTCGTTGCGGAATAGCGCGCACGCAATTTAAATTTTGAAGAGAAGTTGGAACCTCCAAGTTTACATTTTACTGTTAGACAGTAATTATTTTATCCCGAAAGTGATGACTAGTGAATAAAAAGAATATCCCACATCAAATGATAACATACAAATTACAATTAATCATTTGCTCATCGATTTAAGATAATTTAAATTTGAAATACTGTATTATAAATCATATTGTAATTATTTGTTTGGAAAAATTTTATCATTTAAACATGGCTATAAATTATTATTTAAAAAATATATTGATGTATAAAGGGACTAAGGCATCAATCAATATTACCATCTGGCTCATAGTATCTGAGGGGATTTTTGATTTAATCCTGATGAGTATCATTTAGGGTAATTTGTCTGAATACGAAAATTATAATCTTTCCTTCAATAAAGGGATAAGGCAGAGTGCAAGAATGAAATAAGCAAACGTGAAGAGTGAATGAGAATTATGATTTTTGAGTGCATTTAAAAAATATTAATTCACATTCCAAAGTGTGAATGATGTTAATTAGCTATCTTAGAGTGTACGTTCTTGCAGAAGGCTCAATACCGAGGCAAATCAATACCCCTCACCTTCTACTTTTACTAATTTCGTTCCTGCATACAGTCTATAAAATTTCAATATCACTTTATTATTTAAAAAAATGAGATTTAAACATAGTACTCTGGTACTTCCGTCTTTATAATGGTCCAAGGTTTGTTTCCCGCCTTCAAGTAGACATTTTTCAAATACTATATTTGACTTAAGTGCCAAGACAATTATTTATGGTAGATCTACCTATCATCCCTAAATATTATTTAACTAAATTACTGTAGTAAAATTACTTGCAGCAATATATCGATTGTTACTACCAAGCTATAGTACAGTCATATTAAGAGAGTTTAATACGTCAGGATTTGAGCAGTTTCAGTCTTCTATGAATAATTTAATACTTTTGTGGCAAGTGCCATTAAAAAAACTAAACAAATAGTGTTACTTTTTTAATGTGATGTTGTCAAATACTTTCAAATGCAAATAATATAATTTTTAGTTTTTTTCGATTCTTCATATCTTTGTGAGTGTATTGATACAAAAAAAGATCAAATTTTTAATAATTAAAAAAACCAAGTGAAATATTTATGGGTAATGTTTTTGAGCATCGTCCCCGTCTTACTTAACCTTTCTAACCTTTCATGTGCAAATAAATGTCCGTCTGGATTTTAATTCTAGCGAGATGTCTGAATATTATAAAATCAAATCATATTAAATAGGCCTAGATATGATCATGGTATCATTTGATTTCCCGTTTATTTGCAAGTATAAATGGTAATAGAAATTTCTTAGTGATTTGCTGTTTTAAGAAAATACAGTGTTTTACTTGTATCAGTTCAGGAACACCATCCCCAATTAAAAAATAAACTTTTTTACTTTGGTATATAAATAATGTCTGAAGTTAAGGCAGTAGAAAAATCACTTTTATAATAATAAACATACAAGTATCCAACGACTTAGGAGTGGGGGTAACTGATATCTAGCAGATTTTTTTATTGCAAATATTGATCAACCAATGTGGAAATAATTAAGAGAAAACTAATCTTAAATTATAAAAAGCAATCGCACACTTTCCTTTTGCATCATTACCTGCTACAATCCACTCTCGTAAAATGTCTTTTGGCCAAAAATGTTTTTCACTAAATCTATCATTAGGTTTTTTTTTTTCTAAAGTTCTTTTGACCAGTAATCTTTCTTGTATTTTTTTCTCACAATCATTTCTCTTGAAATTTGAGGGCGTATAAACGTTGACACGTCAGTTTTAATATAATCTGGAAACTTCCATTTATTTTTATTTTTGACATATGAAGCCATTGTGCAGAAATAAAATCTTGTAAATTTGAACAGCTGTTGTTATAAAACGTCACAACTATCTGCAACGATCACAACGCTTTCTCATATAGCGGCAAATCGTGCAACTAAAAAGCTTCAAGGTCTGATCAACTTTTACAATGGGTTTCAAGTATAGTGTCATAGGGGTGGCTACAGCTGACCTATTATCCATTTAAAGCTTACAGCTTTCTGTTATGCTACAATCAGAGCTGATATAAATAAAGAACAATATCTGATACAGCTATTTGGCATCACGTGCAAACCAGCACTACGATGTTCAACTAACACAATAAAAGTGATTAAAGTGATTGGAGTTGAACTGTGGTCCCGCCCGCATAAAAGCCACGTGGCCTGCCCTCTAGCGCCACACGCGGCGGGCCCTGTGTTCAAGAGCGCGCTGTGATGGAAGAGTGACATCATACTCTACAGCTGCCAAATTTAAATTTTCTACCACACCTAAAAGTGTGTTTTACTGTTTAGGCCCACCCTACCCACTCCATTTCCCATAGTCCCAACTAAGAATTTAATATTTTTAACACATAATATTTATTTGAAGTGGTATTTTTATTGCCTGCTGAATTTATGTTTTCTACCACACTGGGAAGTAGTTGTTTAATAACAGTTTATGAAATGTTGAACCCCACAACCCCTTTCCTCAAATTCACTCTTAGAAATTTCAATTTTTTAAATGTATTGAATTGTCTTCCTACCTCTCTGTGAAATTTTAATTTTCTACATCATTTAAAAACTATTTTTTTAATTATAGGCCCCCATTTCCTGGAACCCTAGTTTGAGATTTCCCAATTCTAAATTCTTCTGGTTACATGAGGCAATCCTTCTACCTTCCTGCCGAGTAAATCTCAAGTTTTCAGGCCCAGGGGTTGGGGAAATACGGTAAAGTGTGAGTCAGTGTGTCCCACTCCTTCCTGTCTCTCTCTTAGGGGATAAAATTTGAGAAACCCTCCTAATGTCTGACCCAATTCTAGAAAGAAACCTTTATTTTAAATTTCAAGGCTCTTTGTCAACTGGTTCAAAAGATATAACAGTGAGTTTGAAAGACTTCAAACCCCATCTTTCACCCTTTATAGGTCAAATTTTGCAAAACTCCGTCTTATATCTTGATTAGGGTCTAAAAGAAATCTTCATGCAAAATGTTAAGTTTCCATGCCTGCTGGCCAGGTGTTGGGTAGATACTCTGATGAGTGTGTGAGTGAATTAGTGAGTGAGTGAATGAGTGGGTTTTGACTATTTTTATATAGATGGAAATCAATTCCCAGCTATACATTTTGTATTAAATGGTCTAAGGCCTAAGGTATTTTTGAAAAATTTCAAATTTTTTAAAATTTGACATACCGCAAGTAAACTACCGTGAATCAATTTTTTTTAAATATAGACCTACATAACTATTTATCATGTGAAATATATGAGATGTATGAGATATAAATTTTAAACATAATCGTTGTAACTTTTTAATTCAATTCCAAATTTTTCGAAAATTGGGCATTAGTAAACTGCTATAAAAATTTCAAGAAAAAAGCACGTAAAAATATAAGTTGATAAAAACTTACTAGATACTTATTTTAATCCAAATCATTAATGCTATTTTTAAAATATTTCAACTAAAAAAACTTATTTAGTAAACTAACCTTAAACTATTTTTTCCCGCAAAACCTACATAGGCCTACAGTTTTATTTGTAATATCAAACACTCGCCAGATGAACACTCTAAACAAAATCCTTTGTGACATTTTAAAAATAATTCGGATCTTCAAAAATCATTTTATCAATGAACTAGCTTTAAACGAATTCTTACCCAAAAACAAAACCATACAGTTTTATTTGGGATGTCAAGCACTCTATAAGTATCCATTTCAAACGAAATCGCTAGAATCATTTATGAAAAATCTGGAATAAAAAAAATGATTACTCATCATTAAGCTAGCCTTAATTTAAGCGTTAGTATCAAAATAAGATAAAAACTTTCTGAGCTATAGAGCCTTTTAAAATCTAAAGAGGAGTCAATGTTTGGCATCGGTGGTGGATGGACGTGTGCTGCTGCTGTTGTATTAGAGACCGTGACGTCTATCAGTGTTGTTAAATACGGTGGATTCCAGTGACGAGTACGATGTTGATTCGGCAATGACAGAACTATATTAAAATATTCGAAAAAAATTCTTAAACTAGTGCCATAGGTTTAAAATCGGGGCGTTCACGATCACCATCTAATAATCAAATTATGAAGAAAGCAAAATCTAGTGTAGGGCATGTTGCTGTCAAACCGACAGAACAGGCGTCAGCCAAAGTTCCCAAAGTAGTTAATGCCAAGGAGAGTCAAATTGGGACAATTGTTTCAGAGGACATTATAGCAGACGAAATAGGGGATGTATTTATGTCTTCTAATCCAGGGCCTACAAATTACATTTTCAAATACCTTGGGACTAAACATTCAGAATTTACATCCAATGAAAAGAGGAAAAGGATTATTTCAAAAGTACTGTATAAGAGTGTAGCTAGCATCGATCCGGCAGGTAAAAGCCAAATTGTTGTGGAATTGTTATGTGTGAAGGAAGCTAATAGTCTTATGGCAGGTAGGGAGCTGCATGATCTTTTGAAAGTCTCACTTGACAGGGTGTGTCGTAATGAACATCGGATTGGAGTTATTTATAATATTCCCCTCGAGCTTTTGGAGGAATTTGTTAAGGAAGAGTTAGAGAAAGAAAGTGCATTTTCGATATAGCAGGTACGACGTAGGCACAATCCTTGTATACCTGAGCGGTTTGATCCCTCTGGTACAGTAGTAGTGACTTTCATGGAAAAAGAGCTACCGTCTTATGTTGTCATGTGTGTTTCTAGCGTGGAGGTCAAGCCTTATGTTTAACCAGTGACGCAATGTCACAATTTGTTTACGTTTTGCACATTTCGCTGTCAACTGTCGTAGTGGGGGTCATAGGTACGCAAAGTGTGGAGGTGGTCATCTCATAGAAGAATGTCTACAAGGAACCCCACAATGAGTTCACTGTTGGGTGGAGGGGGCTCATTTGGCGACTGACCGGACGTGTCCCGAGTGGATGCGATGGCAATGGTTCGTCACAGTTTGTCGTACCGGGATGTGCGACGCTTTAATACCCATATTCGTAAATCTGCTAGGATCAAAGCAGGTAGTGGTGTCCAAGGTAACCTTGTCTGAGTTAGGCATAGGTTTGTTTTTTGTTTTTATGGTTAGTTATTTAAATATGATGCAATGGAATCCTAGAAGCATCAGGAACAAAAAACAAAAAGGACCTTGAGAAATTAATTTTTTTTTTCGTGATATCCATACCGTAGCGTTAAGTGAAACTTGGCTCAGGTACCAAGATAATTTTGTTATAAATAAATTTAGAATTTTGAGGTTGGATGGACCTGCCCGGGTGGGAGGTGTTGCGTTGTTAATTAGGTCGGACATTTAATCTGTTGAACTAACATCGGGTAACTTTCAATATCCTTGGGAATTTGTAGGACTGAAATATTTTCCGCTGATAGGACATTTTCAGTTATATCTTTATACAACACTACACTGGATAATTTCGATAATAATTTATGGTAACAATTTGTCAGAGGTCTACCGTCTCCGGCTATCATCTGCGTGGACATGAATGCGCACCATGTTTTGTGGGGCTCCCCTTACATAGATAGTTGTGGGATAAAGATTCATGAAACTTTAGCGGTGTTACCTCTTGTTATATTAAATATAGGGAAGTTTACGCAACTTAACAGAACTCTGTATCCTAACACGTGCCCAGATGTTACTTTTGCATCCCCTAATTTTGCACCATACTTAACTTGGGATACGATTGGTGACTCTATGGGCAGTGATAATTTGCCAATAGACTCTCAGGCCTCATATAACTATAAAACTGTTCCTCTGGATAAGTCACGCAACTATAAAAAAGCAAATTGGGAATTATATTTGACAAAAGTGGAGTTAACAGTTCAAAATTTAGCGGTGGACCGTGATCCTTTAGTACAGTATGACAACTTTGTTAACACTCTACAGATCTCAGCTGATGCGGCAGTACCAACCTCACATAGTGGGGAGAGTTAAACGTTGCCCGTGGTGGACAGAGTCATGTTCTAAAACGATCGCTCAAAGGAGGTTATCATTATATACTTTAAGACAAGATTTTAACCTGATAAACTACTGTCGTACGGCAGCTTCTATGCAGCAAACTTTGCTACGTGTGAAACGTGATTCTTGGCGCTTATATTGCGAGTCTCTTTCCCCCGATGTATCTCTGACACAGGTTTGGCATAGAATCAAATGGTTCAAGGGTATTGTTACAAACTTCGGGATCCCTACGGTTGACTTAGAGGCATTGACAGTCTTTCGCTTGTAGTGAGTGTGATACCAGATTCAGTTATGTGCCCCCCGTTGGAATTACCCAATTTGGGTGTTCCTGAGCTCAATAAATGTTTTACTGGCAGTGAATTAAGGGCAGCGTTGAATCGAGTGACACACGGCGGTTGGCCCAGACAATGTGTACTATGGTATGTTGACGAAATTGTCGTCTGTTTCTTGACGAGCGCTGCTAGAGATATTTAATATTCTGTGGGAGGAGGGGGTAATACCACCTGCATGGAAAATTTCCTTTCTGATTCCTATTTTAAAACTGGGTAAAAGCGCGGAGTTAACAAGCTCTTATCGGCCTATTGCACTCTTGTCCTGTTTTGGTAAAATCATGGAACACTTAGTTAAAGCCCGTTTGGAAAGATTTCTGAAAAAGAACTCCTTAATCCTATGCATTTGGGTTTCTCTATCACAAAACTCATTTGTATCAGCTTTTTTCCTCGATATACAGAGTGCGTACGATAATCTTGAGCACTCTGTGTTGTTTGATAAACTATTTCGCCTGGGTTGTTCTAGTAAAATGTGTTATTGGCTAAGCTATTTATTTCAGAATAGATCGTACATTGTAAAGGTAGGACAAGCTAGTCCATCTCCTCGAACTCAACGAAGGGGCCTACCGCAGGGATCAGTACTCCTTTCCTCTGTTATATGCAGTCTATTCGAATGATATTGATAGCTCTTTTCCGGTTGGTATAGTGACTTTACAGTATACGGATGACGTGGTAATATACGTTCGGTCTTGTAACTTGTCAGAGGGGGTGGGTATGTTACAATCAGTGTTTCTTTGCTTTCAAATTGGTTGACAGCCCACTTTTTGACTCTAAATGTATCTAAATGTTGTGCGGTAATCTTCACCGGACATAGAGTGCGAGATAACTTAATTAGGCTAGTTTATGAAGGTCGTTGAATTCAGGTACAGACGACGGTACGATTTTTAGGCATTACACTAGACATGAAGGGATCTTGGCTCCCTCATTTTTTTTTAATCATCTGGAATATGTTACAGATTTATAAATACTATGAGATCAGTGGTGGGTGCCTCTTGGGGCTCCCATCCATATACAATGTTATAGATGTACCCTGAGCTTATACGTTCTCGATTGAGTATGGGTATTCTTTATATCACACTGCATCACGACCTAGACTAGCAAAGCTGGATAGGATCCAATATTTGGCTTTAACACTGTGTCTGGGCGCTTGTCGTACTCCTTTCTGAAGTGGGAGAACTCCCGTTACTTCTTAGGCGCCGTCTGTTGGCGGACAAGTTTTTTTATTAAAGATTGTTCAACTTCTAGTTATCTGCGGCGCAGACTTCGGATCCTTACAAATTATGTTCAGACAAAACAATATTGGTTAAACAAAACATGCCCATCTCTGGTGGATAGTTTTTTGGGTTTGAATGAACTGCGTCAGTATATTTTTTTCTCTTCCGTATCCTTTACAGTGTGTCACTGGGGGGGGGGGCATGATGCCCTTTGGGACGTACCAGTGGTGCTATATATTCCTGATTCAGGAGTAAAATTAGCTACCCTTCCGATCAAACAGAAGTTAAATGCAGTAAGGTATATGAAAGAAAGATGGAGTAGATACAAATTTATATTTACAAATGGTGCTTGGAGTGGAGGGGAGCCAGCCCTAGTGAGTGTGGCCTTCTATGACAGTAGTATTAATTATGGTCAGACTTACAGACTACAATCTGACACGTCAATATTTACAGCGGAATTATTTGATATCCTACAGGCTTTGAAATATATCTTATCGTTACGTCCTCAGCTTGTAGTGGTATCATGCGACTCTCATAGCACTTTAGAGTCTATAAGTGTTTTGTCAAGCCCTCCATCACACCCATTGATAATTCAAATACTCGACGAGTGCGCCTCTCTACGAGCTAAGGGCTACGGATTGTGGCACTAATGGATTCCTAGTCACGTGGGTATAATGGGTAATAAGAGAATAGATAGTTTGGCATCTAGTGTAAATTTACTTTCCATTGTACAGGAAATCCCGCTACCGTATAGCGACTTTATACCGAGGGTAAAACTCAGAAGTCAGGTTAAATAGAGCGAATGTTGGGAGACCACATGCCAGCAGAAAGCATGGTGTATGTGGTACAAAATTAGTTACACCATGGTTTTCGGGCGTTATGGGCACTCGTAAGTTTATTTCTATAATAATCGGTAGAATATATATTTATGACCTGTCCTGTATATCAGTTGGCACGGGTAAATTACATTCTTAATTATATCACAGACTTTTATTTAGTCAATTTATTTACTCAGACAACGTTACTTTGTATAGGCGGCTGTTTAATTTCCTTCTAAATATAAATATGTCGGTGTAGAGACGAACAAAATATGTCTTCCCGGTCAACTCGTAGATGAGCTTCGTGTTGAGTTAGGGTTAGGTTATCTGGGTCAGACTGGGGTTGAACGCATAGAAAAATAAAGAAAGTAGCATCGGAAGGGAATCCAATACAAGTGTTCCTGTCTTATTGAAGAAAAGGTATTCGGTGCCGTTGAAGAAAAAAATAAAATCTAAAGATGAATTATGAATTAAATCCATTAATCAATTTCAAATCAATGACCAGGGATGGACAGATATATATTAGATGGAGATAGATGAAATGTAAAATCGTCTTTTTTTGGTGTTGGATGTATATAGAAAGTAAATATTCATCATAATATATAGGTTGATAATGTTCACGATTGCAATACTTTCTCTTTAGATGAGAAAGTTAAACAAGATTAAATATATTCTTCCCTATAAAAAAAATTAAGCCTAATGAAATAGTTTTTTTTCCTTTTTTAGTATTTTAGAAAAATCTTTTTATTTATTTAAATCTGGTAATATTTTATTTCACTCTTTTCAATTCCAGTGAATTTTAATGAAGACTCCAATCTACAACTGATTCCCACTATATTGACTATCTAGGTTGCATGGCATGCTTTCCGTTGGATAAACACTGCTCTGTAGGATTGAAAATGTCATACCAAGCTGCGTTCACAGACAATTATTTCTTAACTGGACAAGCATTTATCCAGACGAACTTTTATTTCAATTAAAATAATAAGAATGCACTTAAGGAAGCTAGCGGGCATTTAAAATGAGTATGATTGCTTTGTAATATTCTTCCCTGAGTGTTTACTAAACGCTTATTTACTAGAATCACTGTATATATAGACAGATAATTTAGTAATTTTCTCTTATTTATTTTAGATACTATTCCTCCTCATGAGTGACCAGTATATTATACCACCGGATGCAGTGAATGCAACAATTTGTATTTGTTTTGGATGCGGGTTGTATGTAGACTCGGAATATTACCTATTTTATTTGGTATTTCGTGTCTGTGCACATGTGGTTTTTCTGAACCAATTGTAACAATTCAAATTTAAAGGTTTGCTACTTTTGAACTTTGAAATAGCAACTTCTTCATTACAACCTTAGTAATATCTATAGTACACTTTTATTTTAATCAATCTTATTACTTTGTGTCAGTAAGAAAAATTGGTTAAATAGACAGCTATATCTACGGTTAATTTGTTGAATAAATATAAAGAAATGTGTTTTATTTGTTAAATTAGTGTGATATTTAACATGAGGATAATAGTGAGTGCTTTTCTTATGTACTTTATAAGTAACGTTGAAACTAGACTTGATATTTTAGTTCAAGATATTGGCTACAATAAATATTTTACCGAAATTATTCATTCCATCATAGATGTCATTCGAGGAAATGGGCCTCAGCCCCTGGCCACCATCGTTCGACAAGGAAACTGTCCTCATCTTTCTAAAGAAGTGTTCAGGCAAGTGCACTTGATGGAATATTTCCCTACTTTAGCTCTGCATATGAATAAGAAATATGCTTCGGAAATGGAAGAAACGTTTGACTATAAACATCTGTTAGATGGTACCATAGGGGTACCAAGAGTTGTTTTTTGGTTCATTGAGTTAAATGATTCGAGTTTTTGGACATATTTGACCCAATTTAGAAAAACTTTCCTTGGTAACCCAAGAACACCGTTTATATTGATAACTACTTCGCAAGATGAGAACAAAATACAAATATTTAAAAGAGACTGCTATAGAACATGGATGAGTATCAGATTTTGAATGTTGTAATGATTTATATTACTGTGGATTCCTTAAATAATAGTTATGAAAACAACCATGACTTTCCTTTTCAAGTCACTACAAGAGCATTATTTTTTAACCAGTTTGTCAACAAAGGATCATTTATTGAATTTTTTAAAATATTCGCTGAGAATAAAAAAGGTAACATATTTTCGGATAAACTAAAAGATACTTATGGATATGAAATAAAAATCACTGAAGGAAGACCTGTATATGGTTTAAAATCAGGTAAATTAAATGCTGAATCAATGCTTTTTAAAACATTATGTCGAAATATGAACGCAAAAATGGTGGTTATTGATCAGGCACCACAAACCGAAGTCTTAGATAGTTTTAGAGTTGAAGGACACTCGTTTATTAAGGACAAACAGCCCGACATATATGGAAATATATTTCTGAAACATACAAAAAACCTATTTAAGTCCACGGTTTCCCCTGAAAATAGTTGTTTTAACTTTATTGTTCCTAAAGCAAATCGTATTCCACAATATATGAACGTAATTTTGCCTTTCAACAAAAGTATTTGGGGAATTACTTTTGGTATTGTACCAATGATTGCAATGTGCTGGAACATATTTAGACATAGCTCTTTATTTGAAACTGAAACTTTGTTAGAAACCTTTAGAATCTTTGCGAGTGGTGCTACAGTATTTACTTCAGTTTCATCATCACACAGATTCTTTATCATGTGTTGTTTGTTGTTAAGTTTATTATTGATGAGCGCATATAAAGGAAATCTGACCAGTTACTTGACTACTCCTCATTTTTACCCTGATATCGATACAATGGAACAGTTGAACAATTCAGGGTTGTTAATATCAGCAGCACATATGGACGGTGTAGAGGGCTTAACAGATATTTTAATAGATAGTTTCGCCATGACTGACATATTTGTCAAATGTATTGTATCGAAAATTAATATAACACATGATATAAAAAGCGCACTAGACAGAGTAGCATTTAATAGAGACACGGCTTTTGTTGATTCCTCATTTATTGTCCAGTTATATATCAAACTAAACGACTACTATGAAAATGGTTCTCCACTAATGCACATTCTAAAGGAGTGTCCTCTTTCAATGTGGCTCGTTGTACATTTCCCAGACGTTTCTCCTTTTCAGGACAGGGTCGATGTTATCCTGAGAAGAATGGGCGAAGCTGGACTACCAGAAAAGTGGATGCGCGATGATGAATATGAACTCACACTATCCGCTCGTAATAGGGTTGAAACAGTTGTACTGAAACCATTAAGTATCAACCATGTTCAGACTTCCTTTTATTTTATTTGTGGAGGCATAACTCTTAGTTGTATATCACTGATATGTGAGATTTTATGGAACATAATAGCACGCCATAAGCATTAATTTAGCTCAATAATGGTACGAGTTGTTAAATAATAGTGATTAAAAAGACTTTATTTTTTCCTTGGAGTATTAAAATTATTTAACTATTATAAAATGTTTGTTCAAGTAGCATGTTTATGAGGGTCGATACAATAATATAGTTGTAAATACACTAGAGTGTGTTCACAATTCAATGGTTCTGAAATGTTTACATGGTATAAATATTTGCCATATTCAAATACAAATTTGTAAAAATGATATTAATTTATGAAATAATTACTAAATAATATATTTTGAGTTTATAGTTTAATATAAAATGATGTGTATTTGCAAATAAATGGGAATATAAGCATTGTATAATTTAGTTTTTTGTGCTGGCCACAGGACCACAAGGCCACAAGACAACAGTAGAGTATAAACAGTCGCCTCACCTCAACCCGGTTTATGCTTGACCCTCATTGGCCGAACCGGTTTATAACCCCTCTTCCTTGCCTTGTTTTTAACCTGTGGATTATTCTACCTCACCTAGTTGGAGGCTAGGTCCTAAATAGAGGGAGTGAGGTAAGATTCCTGAGGCTCCGACAGCTCGAGAGAACGATGACATGACCTAGGATAGATACATCCAGGAGCTTTCCACTTCACGTCTCGAGTGCGGGAGAAGGGAGATTCCTGGGTCTTCCGATAGCTTGAGAGAGCCATGACGTGACCTAGGATAGATACATCCGGGAGATTTCCAATTCACGGCTCGAGTGCGGGAGGAGGGAGATTCCTGGGTCTTCCGATAGCTTGAGAGAGCCATGACGTGACCTAGGATAGATACATCCGGGAGATTTCCACTTCACGGCTCGAGTGCGGGAGGAGGGAGTCTCCCCATCCTACAACTCTATTGTGTGGGACTACAATAACGTGTCATGGAGACTGCAGAGAGATAGATACTCAGACTCACAACCCTTAGGTTCTGGGAACTTGCCCCTGCATATTGCCCATTATTAACTTTGGGCGTCATTCCAGTGCATCGTCTTTGCCGCACAACAGCAGTTTAACATGGTGATTAATTCTGTTGGAGATCGGAGGCCGCATCCAACTACCAACTGTTAGTGCCTAGGGTCTTTGTACTTGGAGGGTGTTGACTAGGATAGCATGGGACATTTGAAAGTTCGTTCATGAGCCACGCGTAATATTAGAATACTTAATACGGGTTGGGGAGACAATGACAAATTAAAAGTTTTGGAACTTGATACAGTCCGATTTGTGAGAAAGATTACATTATAATGTAAAATCGACATCAGTGTTAAAATCAACATTTTTCTAATCTGTTCGAAGGATCAAATTGATAAAATTGTAAACCCCAGCCCTAATTATCCCCAAAAGATAGTAAAAAAGCAATGGGTAGCCAGATTTTACGTAAGACACGAGACAAATTGATGATTACAAAATACAAAAACAGCGGAATATAGAAGTTGGCCCATATAAGGCTAAATCTTAAGGTATTAAGTATCTTGTATTAAGTATTAAGTCACAGGTGGCCTTAAACGTCCCTCAAGAAGGGATAACAAACTGAGAGAATAATAAACAAATAAGGCCAAATTATTCGATTAAAGTTTATTCTAAGAAAACTCCCAGTAGAAAAGCACGACAGGCAATATATCAATACTAAAGTTATAGCTTTGCATTTACAACAAATAAGTCCCAGCGCCACCTATTGGCCAAGATATTAAGTACAGTACAAGTAAACGATAGATCATGCCATCTTGTGACCTAGAGATAAGTTAATTAATGATTAAATATAAAATAGCCATCTAGTGGCCTAAAGACAAGTTTAATTATAATCGAGTACAAGACTAACGGCCTTGATACAAAGTTACTAAACATGACGTCAGAATAATCAAAAACGCCGTTTAGTGACAAACAATACAAATTCAATTTCAAGTTAACAAAGTGACTTCAAAATAAATAAATATGATAAAAAGAGTCCACCGTATATTTGTCAACAACAATTTAATAAATAGTTAAGCTAAAAAGATAATTTTGAAAAACATATGTGATTAACTAACAAGGTCACCTGGCGATCTAGGGGTAAGGTGTCAGACTTCTGTGCTGCGGGTCTGGGGTTCAATCTTCGGTCCCGGCCCAGATTTATCTGATTGCCAAACCCTTCCTTCACCTCTGACAAGACGTGTATTAATCACAACTTGTGAATGTGAGGAATGCCAGGCCTCCATCGTGGTTCGGATCCCACGTTAAACTGAAGATCCTCCATTTCATCTCACAATCACCCTACCATTACACATTATTATAAGTGCGTATAGACCGAATGGGTAGTAATATGTGGTGCTTATAATAATAGTAATAATAATAATAATAATAAAATAACTAGGCTGAAAGCGATTGTTGAATATAATTATACAGAAAGAATTTTCCGTGGATAACGCTGCTTACCTACGCTGAAGCCAGTGGTATAATGAGCAACCATACAGACGGAGCATGTCAATATATAATCTTAGAAAATTACCACGTGATCCCTGAGACGGATCGAGAGGAACGCAAAGGAGAGTAAAGAGGGCTAAGGAAGTAGGAACATGGTGCATGCGTTGACCCGATGGCATACTTGGTGCCGGCCTAGATTATTCTTGTAGTGGAAGGCATTGGAAGGTTCTTCCCCTCTTCTACACGATTCTCTGGGCTTCATTGAGGAGAACCAGTGACGTCATATGGCATGACCCACAATTCTGTCCTTTGGGACTCTCATCAGTTAAATGGGAAGGTGTAAGTGGGCAGTATGGGTGGAATTTCTTCTGCAGATGATTGTGTGAGTATTATTTCTAATGTTTTTATATTGTAACATGTCACACATTTTACAAAATTAGTTAAAATAATCAAAACAGTCAAAAGAGTAGAATAAGTAAAAATAGTCAAAAGAATCAAATAATTCAAAAAAGTCAAAATAGTGAAAAATAGTCAAAAGTCAACAAGGTCCACTTGGTATAATTATTCGAATTGGTTAGTAAGTCAAATTGTTCCAGTAAGTCCAATTGGTCAATATGTCCAACTGGTCAATAAGTTAAATTGGACAGTAAATCTAATTGGTCAGATTGGTCAATATGTCCAAGTGACCAATAAGAACAATTATTCAAAACCGTTAAACAAATCAAATTAGTACAATTAGTCACATTAGTACAATTAGTCTAATCAGTAAAATTAATAAAAACTGTCAAAACAATTAAGTTAGTCAAATTACTCAAAGGAGTCAAATTTGTAAAAAAAAAAAAACGTCAAAATAGTAACAGCGCTCATCAACTACTAAAATGTCAAAATGGGCGTTCAGGAATTTGATAGCAGCTATCAAAAGGGTCAACATATAATATTTAAACCTTGACGTAAACTGACATGGAAGCTTTTTACGAAACTGACTTTGCTACAGTTGAGGATTACGATGTTAACTGCAAAATCAACTTTAAAAATGTAATAGCATCTGTCAAATCGACTTTGACGGAGGTGTAAAGGGTCGTACACACAATCGGCTTAGAATTCACAGTATAGAAAGAGTTATTTTGAATTGCCAAACGTTGGTTGAGCTTGGTTCAATTTACAACATCTAAGCTGTATCTCTCTCCAGCCCTCTAACCTACCCTTTCACACCCCTCACCCTGATGTATCAGACGTATTTCCATCGTCCCAACCTTAAAGTCTATAACAGTGTATTCTCAAACTCTTACAAGGCTCAACCTCAATCTCTAATGCTGTACACTTCCCATTATTGAAAATAATGCTGATCCATAATGCATACATATATATTCTCATTTTTGAGCATATTTATAATCTTATAAGATTAAGATCTTCTCTGAATATAAGAAAAACAGATGTTATTAAAAAAACATTTCCCTCCCCAACAAGGCCATAGTCAGGGGGGTTTTCGGGGTTCAAACCCCCCCCCCCGAAATTTTATGAATAAAATATATATGGCTTTATTTATGGTTAAAACAATATCAAAATTAAGGTACAAGTACAAATTAGGGGGCTGTGTTACCATAAAAAGCACTTCAGAGAGCATCTAGAGGTGTTTAATATTTAGAATTTTTTCTAGCCTTCGGCAGTTATAGTGTTATGTTGTCATAAAAAAAATTTCAGATAGCTTATAGAGGTGTTTAATATTTAAAATTTGTCCTAGCCTCCGATAGTTAGGGGGTAGTATTTCCATAAAAAAACCACTTCAGATAGCTTCTAGAACAGTTTTTTATTTAGAATTTTTTCTAACCTCCTTCAATTGGGGGATGGGCCCACCAAACCCCCCCCCCCTGAAATTATTGGCTGGCTACGGCCTTGCTCCCCCAGCCTTCATCCCACTCATCCACAATACTCCTGCTAACGCCACTTTTCAAACACCTCTACATCATATTGTGACGCCCTAGGAAATGGGCGAAGCGTACTAGGAATAAGAAACCAGGGGTCTCAAGAGAAAACACTGTTTATTTATTTACTATTTGTACAGATCAAAATTGAAAAAGGCAGAGCAATATTATATATAAGTGAACTTAACCAAAGTTCCATTAACCGTATATCAATATACATTTATCCTACACACGGGTGGAGAACCGATAATACTAAGTCCAGATAAAATGTTCTCATATACACGGCAGACGGCCGCTCTTCAAAATAGACAAAAACTTAGCTTAAGCCATCGAACAAAAGACAAAACTAATAACACGTTAAACATGGCCAAACAAAGTCTTTTGTTTTGAAAGGTATAACTCCAACCTTGCTCTAACAATGTAACCATGCTCTCGCACAACAATTACCAGAAATGGCCTGAGATTGGTAAGCATTAACTAATGTAACGTAATAAATTCCTGGATGAGATTATTGTTCAAACTAATTGTATACAAATTGGCCAGCAAAGCCATTCGAAGATACCCAAAGATCATATGGATCAAAGTGGGTTATGCCCCTCATTCCACAAAATTAAAACTAGACACCTTATAATAATAATATAATTTGTCTATTCTCAATATTAAAGTCCGTAAGTTCATAAAAATATTTAGATTCAACATATGGTAACTATTAATTGTAACAATGTGTGAAGTAAACACAGTTTGAAGAATACCTAAACCTAACATATAAATATATGATTGGAGCACGTCCATTAAAAGCGCTATTCAAAACTAACATGTTACAATTATCTAATTTGACAATTCCTATCATCTAAACTTATCCAGTCTGTGTACCCAAAGTTTACTGAATATAACAAATCGACAAAGTAGATAGCGGCAAGACAAAAATTAAATGTCTCAATTACTATCATAACAACTAATTTTAAACAAAGTCGTGGGCACGCCACGGAAAATCCCCAAAGCCATAATGCAAGCAAATTTCCTAGAAGTTAAATCCAAACAATAATTTTGAAGAACAATTCCCCCCCATAATGACGCCCAAACAATAATTTTGAATAATAAACCCCAGAAGAGACTCAAGCAGGTGCCCTCACCTTTTTAAATGCCAGCGGAATATTCAGTGTAGAATCAAAGCTTACAGGTAATTATATAGCAATCACATTTACCCATAATTCTCTCAGAGAGGGGGAAGACGGCAGGACAAGAAAACAAAAGAAAGGAGGTGAGTAGGGCTCAGGGTGGGAAAAAAAGGTAACACTGGGAACTATAGAGTGCGCTGATAAAGTTCTATTTGATGAACCGGAAACCACTTAAGTCAATATAGTGTTCATGTTCATTGTGGGCGTGCCAATATTCACAAGTGGGACATGGACTCCGGCCTCGCTTTAGTCTACGTTGAGGTCTTTTCGGGAGAGTGTGTCGTGACGTAGGTGATAAAGCCGGCAGCGTTCAGTCAGCAGGGAGGTGAGTAAGGCCCATTTTACTGAGGGTTATATCGTTGTGTTTCTTCTCGCTTGTAACATCGTTACAGTATAAAAGACCCACTCCATGCTTTGAAACAGGTTCAAACTCTTCACTATCTACTGCCGACCGGCTACACGGTACGAAGTGAGCTCGTCCAGATGGACTCTTGTTAGAATTCCAAAATGAACTACCTCCTTTCAACATTTATATATATCGTACTTGCTAAATATTTAATCATCTTACACCTATCAGAGTCACGAAACATACACCGAATCGTATATCATCAATCTTAATAATAATAATAATTATTATTTAACCACATTCATATATCAAACTTAGAAAACATTCTACTATCAACAATTGATCATAATAGAGTTCAAACTCACAACAGTAAATTTCCTTACTGTCCTCTTCATTCATTACGAACGACGATAGCACTAGTCTCATCCATAAAAATATAATAAATAGTATAACTTATCTTCTTGAAAATAATGCATGATAGGTGAGTGTTAATATAATTGAGTCGCCATCTTAGAAGTATATTCGAACAACTCTCTAGATCCTTATGCATACATTCTAAACGATAACGAGCCTTACTCATCATCTAACATCCAATCAAAATCCTATAAAACTATTCGTCTTATAAATTCATGAATTATTGTGTAAAGATTATAACCAAATTCATTTGACGAAGGTCCTATCGGTGTGTGGAAAAAGGATAATATTAGGATAATATTCCTTCTTCCCTAGTTTTATGTAAAATGAAAAAAACAGTTTGACGACAAAACTATAAGTTTTAGCGAAAAGGTTACCATAAGGCAATTGTAGTCCTAGTCAATAAGTATTCAATCCTAAAATATCAAAGGGAAATTCTCATTAGTTTATTAATTATTAGTAATTAAAGTTGTTGGAATGTTATCCTTTTTCCACTCAATGCTTTAAAAGGAGGTAAATAAGAAACTAATATCAGTTTTATGACAAACCATATTTAATAGCGAGTCAAAAATTATAAATAATAAATTTTTTAACTTGATGTATTAAATTTAAAATTTTTTACAGCAGCTGCTCACTACGACTGACAAAGTATTGGTTGGCGATATGGAGACCCACAGGTGCGGTCAGTAACGGTCTCTAGTCCTCTGATCTAATGTTTTCATAAGCTCTATTATCTGAGAAAGAGCCGCTACTTATTATTTTGTATGATGGTAGTCTTCTCCCTAAAGATTATTTTCTTTACAATAAAAAACGGAGGATTTATACGGTGTTGAAAACATTATTTAATTATAGCTTTACTTTCACTTTATCTTTTGTGTTGCAAAAACCAATAAAGGACTTGTTTTCAGTATTTCACATTTAATTAGTTTAGTGAAACTTTAAACGCGTCTTTCTACCGCATCATAAGTGCAATGATTGTGAAAATGAACGGTCCAATGTTATTAATATAAGATTTACAAACTCACCTGTTGAGTAGAAAAAGGTTAACATTCCAGGAATCTTATCCTTTTTCAACTCAACGAAACTTCAAGGCCAAATTTAAGCACGAGACCAAAATATTTACTTTTTTTCATTCATTAGATGGCTTATATAAAACCTACAAAATGGCTATCTCAGTTTAATTTACCATATTTATGGAATGTTATTCTTTTTCCACTCACAGATTTTATTTAGTATATTCGAACAACTCTCTAGATCCTTATGCATAAATTCTAAACGATAACGAGCCTTATTCATCATCTAACTAACATATTATATTCAAAATGCTATAAAAATATTTATCTTATTTATTCATGAATTATTATGTAAAGATTATAACCAAATTAATTTGACGAAGGCCCTATCTTCAAAATATATAATAACTACGACTGGAAGTGATACTCCTATGTGTAGACTATTTCTAAGTAAAATCTAACTATTCAAACTATTCAAACAAAGATACACCCCCTAACAACCTTATGTATCTTGAACAGTTCAGTATGTAGAAGCTTACCATCCTTAATACTGATAGGTTTAGGGTACCGTTCGGCTATAAAATCAATCATATAAACTTTGAAATGCGTAAATCGATAAAAGTCGTGCATCATGTTTTTTCACCATTTGATCATTCAACCGAGTTCTGCAATATACTTAGACATCTTTTGATAACTGTTCAAGACCATTTAGCATTTATGATACTTAAATAATATTTTATCATTGGTCGATATGACATAATAACGGTGCAAGTATATACTCTAATTTGGCTATCGGCTTTGGTGAACGAACGAGGGGGCGCCACCCTCGACATCCACGGCCGACTTGGAAGAAAGAGAAGTCGGTACGATCTCAGGCCTCCGCAGGTATGGTCTCCGGCCTCAGTAGACAGCCATTGCCAGATACAATGAAGCGCCCTGAATGACTCGTGCACGGACTCTCGAGCAGACTCCCGGTAGAATGTCCACTCTCCCACATGACGCTTCTCATGTAGTTTACAAGAATAGGCAGCGACAGCGATGAGTAGCTCTGCCATCCACCAAGTATTGAGGCAGCACATGTCGCGGCCAGTTTGCAGATGACGCGCCGCAGCCCAGCTTTCCATCCCAGAGCAAAAAAAAAAGGGGGGGCAGAAAACCATAAAGAAACAGGATGCTACTCTGAGAACACAGAACACATAGTCTTTTCTATTACCAGGATCCACATTCACATTACTAAGTCTCTCTCACAAAAATGTCTGTCATCTGCACTCACAAGTCCTATCCATAACTGGAGGTTTAAAAAACCACACACAAATCAGTTCTCTGACTCGATAGCACTCTTGCGCCGGTCACTAGTCTGTGCCACACCGACTCATCCTCGGGCGAGGTCCATACCCGAAGCGAGCATCATCGATGGGGTCCCAGGCGTGTTGTGACGCATACCTACACGTTCCACATACAGTTTTTTTATAGGCTCAGAAGGGTATGTTACCAATTTATATAATACAAGTTAGAGACGTAAGGTCTAACAAAAATGAATAGAAGTTAAATTTAGAGGGGGGGCCCTCCCCTATATATATATATATACATATATATATATATATATTAAAACTAACAAAAGTACATAATACACTAATCATACCACGCCAGTACATATCCCATATATAAATAAATAAGATTACAAAAAAGGGATATCACATTCGTAGAGACCAATGGACGCATCACACTACGGCCTTTAGGTGGCTCACGTGCGCCCTGCGCACCATGGCGTGATCAGTTATATCTCTCAACATCACGGATACCGGGGTGAGGAACTTATCCACAGACCAGGGGCCACTCCACTTGAAAGCCAATTTTGCCGAGGACCTGTCGGCAGCCGAGCTGAGGGGAAAACATTTACACACAACTCTGTCCCCAAGGTTGAACGAGACGGGAATACGTCCTCGATTATAAGTCGAAGCCACCTTTCTCTGAGATTTTTGGAGGTTTTTGAAAGCTAGCTCGCATCTTTCCTCATACGGGCAATCGCTTGCGTTATCCAACAGTGGGTCAATGTCCCAGTTGGCTAACAGGGGGTGGTTGAAGTCCCTGTTGAGGAGGATTGAGGAGGGGGAGGCCTTGACCGACTCGTGAAACGCAGCGTTAAACGCGATGTTAAGAACATCGATGTTCTGATCCCAACGGGAATGATCTTGATGATGGAAAATCGTAAGGGTGATATTCAAGTTGCGATTGAATCGTTCCACGTGGTTGGGCGACGGATGATAGGGGCTGGTGGTCACGTGTTTGATTCCCCAGGAAAAGCACATGTCCCCAAAGGCCCTGGACCTGAAACACGGCCCGTTGTCACTCACTACGACCCTCGGGGTTCCTAAGATAGCCCAGACACGCCTACACAAAACATTAACAGTCGTCACCGCCTTCATATTCCGTAGAGGGATAAGTACGACAAATTTAGAAAAGGCGTCCATGGCAACGAGGATGGACGTATTACCTTGGGTGGACCGAGTCAGCGGTCCTATGATATCTATGAAAACCTTTTCCCAAGGCCTCCTAGCTACATCAGCAGAATGGAAACCAATTTTAGAGTTACGAGCGGGCTTCGCTAATTGGCAAGGCTCACACTTGCGCACCCAGTCCCTAACATCTCTATTGAGGCCCGGCCAAAAAACCTCTTTAGATATTTTGCACTCGGTTTTATGGACACCACAATGCCCACCTAGGAGGGAATCGTGAAAATACCTGAGTAGCATTGGCCTAAGTTTCTCGGGCACAAAATACCTAAGCCTACCATTTATCCTAACCGTGAGCAGATCTTTATAAATACCATAATTACCTACTTTCTCACCCTTCTTTAATCTATCCACAACCTGCACGCAAAATTGATCTTCAGACTGGTGATCCTTAATAGATACGAACGATTCCGGGATCGAGCGTATGACGCACAATAAGTTTACTTCCCTATCGTTACCAATGGGCTCCTTATCCTCTGACATACGAGATAATGCGTCAGCTACAACATTAAGTTTGCCTGCAACGTGGTGCGTGGTGAAGCTGTATCTGGAAAGTTTCCAGACCCACCGCCCAATTTTCCCAAGTTGTTTCGGATGGTTCCACATCCAACTTAACGCCATGTTGTCGGTGAATAAGTCAAAGTGACGTAGCTCAAGGTAGTCCGTGAATTTCTCGATACCAAAGAGACAACTGAGGCATTCTTTCTCGTACACGCTATATTTCCTTTCCGCCGGGCTAAGAGTCCTGCTAGCAAAGGCTACCGGCCTACTCCCTTCAAGCGTCTGTTGAGAGAGAACAGCTCCCAGCGCTACCGACGAAGCGTCAACGTGTAATTGGAAGGGTAGGGAGAAATCGGGCATGCGAAAAACAGCAGGGGATACCAGGTGGCGCTTAAGCACGATAAAAGCTTCATTCTGGGTGGCCCCCCACGTAAACGTGGCTCCTTTTCTCTTCAACGCGTTCAAGGGGTAAGCAATCTTAGAAAAGTTCGGGACGAATCTTGCATAATAGGTGCACATGCCCAGGAAGCGTAGGACACCCTTGATGTTCTTGGGAGCGGGAAAGTCTAAGATAGGTTTGATGCGCTCGGGTTCGACGAGGAGGTTCCCTTCAGAAATGATATAACCGAGGTAAGGGACAGATCTTTTCGCCCAAGCGAACTTCTCGGGGTTAACTGTCAAACCGGCTTCGCGCAAGCGCCCTAACACAATTTCCACGTGACGTAAGTGGTCCTCAAAGGATTTGCTGTAAATGAAAATATCGTCTAAGTAATTGAACACAAAGTCATATTTCAAATCAGCCAAGATGTGGTCTAACACCCTACTAAGAGCCTGTCCTCCGCAGCTTATGCCCAAGGGCACACGATTGAATTCGTAGACCTGTCAAGGGGTAATGAACGCAGTGAACTTCTTGGAAGATTCAGAAAGGGCACATTGAAGAAAGCTGGCATTGAGGTCAATAAGGCTATAAAACTTGGCTCCACCGAGATGTTGGAAGGCGGATTCAATGCTGGGCATGGGGTAGGAGTCAAAAACAATTTTTTTGTTAAGTTTCCTGTAGTCAACAATGAGCCTATGCCCATGACCTTTCCTCGGGATGATGAAAGCGGGGCTGGCATATGGTGATTTTGAAGGCCTAATAACCCCTTTTTCCTCCAAATCCCGGATCAGATTTCTGAAAACCCCTAGCTTAGGCGGCGCATAGGAGTAGGGACCTGACCTTACTGGGATATGGTCAAGAGCGACAATATCGTATGGCAAGACGTCGCACTTACCCCATCTGTCAGTGATGACGTCAGGGAACTGGCCTACTAAACGGTCCATAGCGGCGCTTTCACCAGAAACCGAAAATATACCTGGGAAACTGTGCTCGACACAAAATGGAATACGTATACTTGGCTCAAAATTGAAAGACAATTCTAAGCACCCTAAATCCAACTTAACCTGAGCGTGGAACATAAAATCGTTCCCTAGGATGATGTCAAAGAGCAAATCCTGAACAATGTAGAACGGACGTTTCCAGGAAAAACAACCTATCTTAATCTGGATGATTACCTGAGAGTCCACCATGATACTCTGACCGTTAGCTACAGCGTAGGTTTTCGGAGCGACAGATCTGTATATGCACTTTACTTTCTCTTTCAACTTATGCAAGTAATTGCCACAAATAAAGGAATGACTAGCTCCCGTGTCTAACAAACAATAACACTGCTCTTTTCCCACCAGTATCGTGACAACGGGGGAGGGAATACGTGGATTCTGACGACTCGGCGCGACCGAACCATGGTTAAGGGCACGCCTCACATGTTTCCCGCTCTACACTGCCTCTGAACGTGGCCTAACTTCTTGCACCGAAAGCACCTAACCCGTGAGAGATCACGGGGCGCCAAACTCTTAGACCCGGCATTTCTAGAGACATCCCCCGGCCGAGTGTCGGATGCGACAGCTCCTAAAGAGAGCGCCGTAAGAGCGGGCTCGGGAGTCGAACCCGTACGAGCGCGATACGTCTGCGTGGGCGCATGCGCCAACAGATATTCAATCTCAGAGAGCAAGGTATTTTCCATAGCCGAGGCAAGAGAAAATAGATCCAGCACAGTGCGAGGCCTGTTGGTAAACACAAAATGCCGTCTGGTAATGGGGGAGACATTTTATAGTATAATGTCGACTATCTGGTTCTCCGAGAGACCACTATTGAGCACTTGAGCCGCTTCGGTTATAGATAACACGAAGTTCCTCAGGGATTCGTGGGGATACTGGAATCTATGAATAACTTCCCTACACAATTTTTCCCTTACCCTGCTAGGCAATAAGGCCTCTAAGACAATATCGATAAGCGATCTACAAGACAAGCGGTCAGAAATCGCTCGAGAGAATAATTGAGTTAAAAAACCTGAAGTTTTAGATAAACATATTGTCAGGAAATCTTCCTCACTAGCCAGTTTTAATCAGGACTCTCTATTAATCTCGACTAAAAATTTAAACAACGCGGTGTGATGCTGTCCATTGCATACCAGGATACGACCCAAAATATCCAAAAGGACTTTGTTTTGACATTTAGTGAATGTTGGGGGCGGGCGCGAAGTGACATGAGCGGGGGCGGCGAGGTTTTCATTCTCATCCTCGTCCATATCTAGGTCAGTCGTAACATCCTCCATCCTATCAATATCCTTGCATAGTCTAAATCTGAGCTCACCCACATTTACACCAGGGGGAGCTTCGATACCTCGAGACACCAACTCGGCCACCAGCTGGTCCCGGCTCAGGCGATACACATCTGTTTTGGAGGAGACAGCAGTTGACTCTCCAGCTTGTAGAGCGGTCGCCATGGTCATGGATAGCAAGAAAAGAATATAAACATGAATTAGTATAAAGATCAGATATAATCAAAATACAAAAGGGCATATGGGGGGGGGGGGTTCCTACTCTCAGTCCTAGCACTCCTGAGCATGGCCCAACTCCCTTCAAAGAGATCGGAGTGGCGCAGCTTCTCTAGTGATAGTAAGATAGTATTGTAGCAGTAGGAGGGTATATAATGATGCCTATAGTGCCACATCCCACGTCGCTCAGTGGAGAAGGGCATGGTCCTAGAGCTGTTGGCACTCACTGATCCCCTAAAGTCAGGGTCAGTCCAGGAGAGTGTTGATGTTTGGGCGCCACCTCGTTGGCGATAGCGAGACTGAACATTAACGAGGAAAGTCGTTCAGTCACCAGATGTAGATATGAAAATCAACCCTCCCCTTCGTAAGGTAGACCCGGATAAATAAGGGACCCCTCGGTCAGGGATCAACTGCTTGTTAGGCAACGAGGCTCCCCATTAAGCCCCTAGGCTTCCGGGGTTTACTTACAAAGTTGTTTAACATCTAAGAAATTAGCAATCAATAACCTTATTGTAAATCAAATTATATCTGTAGTATTATTATGTTTTGAAAAAAAAATATTGGGAAAGATTAACTTTTTTTTTAATGTCAAGGTTGGCTAATCTTATGCTACTATGAATGGGCCCCTAAAATATAGTTAGAGTAATCAATCGAAAAATTAGGACCACCAAAAAAAACAGAGTGTTCAATACGCCCGAAGGGAGTGCACAAAAACAGTCAGGCCAAACAAACATTCCTTATCTCCATATAAATTAACCTTTCCCCTTAAACGTTTGGTTAAGCCTTCGTCTTAACTTCAATAGACAATATAGTCAAGTTCTCATCATGAAATGAAATGGGGTGAAGCATATAATTATTTACATAGGGAAAATATGAGTCGAAACCTTAATAGGTTAGTTTAAAATAACCAGTCAATTCTTTTACCAACTTATCCCGGGAAAACAATTTATTGATCTTACTCTTACTTAAGGAAATATGAACATTCAGAGTTGCGAGTGGCCACTGCGAAAATAATTAATTTAATTAAAGGGTACATCTCAACTAATTATAATGCTACTCTACACTAGGTACAGTCACTTCCAAAAAGAGTGTCCTCCCAAGTCTATCTTTAAATACCATCGTCTTTGCGAGAAAAAAAATAACACAATTATTGCACTTAGCGGTCTCTGCGCGTAACCATACGCTCCACGGGGAATCCTCCGTGGTGTCCAGTTGGTCGGCCACTCGTCGTGCCTCCGGTCCCTAGTCCTGGATATGCAACCAGTGAGGCGTACCGCTGAGGTGGTCCATGGTTGACCGTACACCGTCCGGGGACCAAACTCCCGGCCCCTGACGCCGAACCTCGACCCTAAAAACCCCATATATATATATATATATATAATGTAGCCTGGATCCCGCCAACACAAAAAAATATAACCTCCCTTTACAAAGATCAAATACCATTTAACCATACCTCAGAAGTTATAAATACCACTATCATTTTAAACATCCAACATTATAGGACTCAAAATTCTAATTTACCGCTCCCAACTGTCTGTCAGGTAAATATGAGTACACAATAACCAGCTTAAGTATTAAACATAAATATATCAATTACATAACTATAACCCCTCGCTGCAACAACAATATGTACATAAAATGTTCGGGCTCATTAGGTATCATCATACAGGTAGTGCCGTTAAATAAAAATATAAATGATCAATCTAATACTATTTGACATCAAATAAATTGTTCCCCAACACATTAACCCCCCCTTAGCTGTTCATTAAAGATACCAATTAGTAACCTAATACTATGTAGGAAGAAGGTCGTTAACATAATAGTTTTCCTCCTTCCCGACCGGCCCATTATTTCACTAATATCCCATTAGAACGGGTACAACTATGTAAACATTAACAAACTAAAACCACTCAGGAAGTTGAAATAGATCGTTCAAATAATAAAGATTAAATAGTAAGGATAGGTCTACCTTACCCCTGCCACAAAACTTCGCTCCAAATCCTCCTCTGCGGAGACAGGGTCAACACCGGCCAGGCTTTCACGTCCAACCCACTTACTCTCTTGACTCCGTCTCGCAGAACAATCACTCCAACTATTCACAGTTTCCTCCACCTGTTCACCGAGCAAGTTCACACATAGCCTACGGATAGTTCATAGCGCCGTTGGATGAACTGCCGCGCCACGTGGCGGGAGTAGGTACCTGTAACTTCCACGTATCGCAGGAAGTATCCGAACCCCTGTGTGCATGCCTCCACAAGATACCAATATTAATTTAGCGGGCCAAGCTAAATATCGGATGAGAAGTCCGTGTGACGGGAACCGTTACAACAGAGATAGTACAAGGATATTCCACGTAAATATAGAGCAAGTATATACACTGATACACAGATAAATAGTATGATGACAATACAAGATCAAGATATATCATGGTACGGTGTAATGAGTGTACAAGGATATATCATAATAAATATAGATATAATATAGTGACAGTTCAGACCATGGTGAAACTAAGGAAGGTAGTTTCATGGGTCTAATTATTAATGACTAGAATCGTTCAATTTAAGCGTGATAAAGAAACATATAGTATATCAATCAAGTATAAACTAGGGTTTATCATCATAGGTATAAGTGTTAATGACTAGAACCATTAAAGGCGATATTCCCCCTTAGTTAATTATCGAAGCCTTGGTGGAACGGAGGGTTCCCAGCTTTGTTGATTTCGAAACTTAGTCGATAAGAAGTTACATCAATATATCAATGTCTATAACCATTAAAGGTGTCATCTCTTGGTTGACTCCATCGATATATCAACAAAGATTATCGTCATGGGTCTAAGTATCAATGGTTGGTAGCGTAGTAGAATCAAAAGACATACCTTGTAAATATTATCGTCTTAAGCCTTTGACTGCTACTGATAAACGTGGCAACGACTGAATCGTGTCAGAAGGATAATACCTTAGAATAGGGGTCCCCAACCCTAGGACCGCGGGCGCCATGGCGCCCGCCGAGCCTTTTGCGTCTGCCCGCCACTTTTTGACCACAGCTGAAAAGTTCTTGACAGATAATTTTAATCTGTCACTTTTCCGACAAAAATCAAGTTTGTGCTATCTACAGATATGCTGTTCTCAGGAATTGGTGATTGAAAGCCCCTCTCTTTCCAATCCCTCCCTGTCATTCCTCTTTCTTTGCTGACTCATTTACAAAGTGTAGGCCTACTACTCGGAACTATCATTCTACTCACTAAAACCATGCTAATACTTCCTATTTCCTTTGTAGATATTTTAAATGGGTCTTCCCAGCTTTGCTGCCTGAATAAACACAGAATAAATCTATATTTTAAAATGTACCCAAGCACCAAAATGGTGGTGAGTAGTTAAATATGTCCTTGTGTATTTATTTTGATCGTGTTAAAATTGTAAATAAAGCAGTATTTCTTTTATTTATTGACGACATTGAATTTTGGTTTGGGGAAAATTATTTCAATTGTTTAAACTGGTTTTGGACTAACTTTGCGTGTGTACCATTTGCGTTATTTTATATGCGAATTAATTTTTTTTAGTTAATTTTTTTTAAATAATATGTATTTTTGTCTGTGTGTTATTTTCATTATGAATTATGTTCCGCTATAAATTTATTTGAAAAAGTGATTTGTGCCCGCCGCACTACCGTTAGTTTTGAATGTGCTCTAAGGTACAAAAAGGTTGGGGACCTCTACCTTAGAAAGTTCCGCCATTTATACCTTATTGTCTAAATGATTAAAGAAAGGATCTTAACATGGAGTAGGACTAGTAACTGTAAGCATAGTGGAACCTTTGCATATCTAAAGAAGTAGTAAATGTATAGTTCCTCTCGGGTAGGAACAACATACCTTCCATCCGTGTAGTGAGCCGAACGAGTTATATTCAAACTGTCGTTTATATAGGTAATTTTACTATCATTCACTGATCTGGACTTGTTCAAAATCATTCTCAGACCTAACCTAAACTAATATAGCGAAATCCTCTAAACTTGACATATTCACACATCGGCTTATGTATAGGAAGGGGAACTTGGAACCTGACATAGAATCTCTTCCCTAACCTTCCGCTCATGAATCATAACGTATAGGTATGTAACATGATATATAGGAACTATCATTCATAGTGACTTCCATTTCACTGAGGCTCTGGTTCAGTGCTTGACATTATCGTAGCAATTTGCTTACCATGATTATGAGGTTGAATCTTTTAATTGCCATTGTACTATGTGTTAATTCACAACTGCTATTTAAAAACATCGTCATATAAATTTAGACCTGATTTTATATATGAAGTGTTATCCTTTCCATTCAATAATAATTCATAGTTCTTCATTGTGTGTGTGTTATTCTCAAGGTGACTATATTTTCATTACATATTTTATTCTTTTTTCTTATGGTGAACAGACTATATGGAAATGGACGATATATATTCTTGATAACAAGAGGCGTAAGGAGCCTTTCTGTATTGCAATCTTAAAATGTATGAATTATAATTTGAATACATTCTTTTTAATTAACCTTAATCCTTACGAACCTATCCTCTACCATTGGTAAACAGACTATATTATATTTTTGTATGTGTTAATCATTTTTTTTATCAAAGTGAATATACTATGGGTTCAGAGTATAGGAGAAGGACCCTACCTGTATTGTTTGGTTAAGACAATGATTCTCTCTCTCCACGATCAACGTCATCTTAGTCCCACGCACTTGAGCTGTGAGGTGGGGAGCCCCTGGAATGTCCCTCCTCCCTCACTCGAGCCGTGAAGTGTAAATCCCCAAGATATCTCTCTAGTCCACGTCATCATTCTCCTACACATTGGATTAGGTGGGTATGGACACATTTATGCACTGGATGGGAAGAACGGGCTCTCATTGGGTGGGGTAGGAATACTCGGGAACCGTATATCACCACCTCTCTCTCTAGGACCTAGCTCTCTTTGGTTGGGGTAGTGTAATCCACAGGTTAAAAACTAGATAAGAAGGGTGGGAGTCTGGAAACAGGTTTGACTAATGGGGGTAAACATAAACCGGTTTGGGGTGAAGGGACTATTTATTCTTTACTGACATCCTCTATCTGGAGACGTTGGCACTATCTTCGCTTAAAGATAGCACCAATTCGGTTAGTGTAGTTCGATTGTGAGCTAACACCATGAAGTTTTCTTTCGATACTAAAATGAGATGATTTATATTTAGTTCAAAAATATCAATGTACTTTTTATCAATGTTCATTTTTAAGGGAAAAGAGTTGGAAGGAATTATATAGTCTGAATGGATGACGTAAAGAAGTTAAAAGGGCTAGACAAAAGGGTCTTGTATTTTAACGGCATTGACTGGCTGGAGAAAGGATGAACAAAGGATGAAGCAAGGAGAACTAGTGGTGGAAGGAAGGTACAAGTTGGAGGAAGTAAAATAAAAGCTTTGGAAGGAAGGGTATATCCTAGATGGAGAAATTAAGAAGCCAGAATGGTAGAGAAGAATGAAGCGTACATTCTAGTTGGAAGGTTTTGGCTTGTTTAGAGGGAGGAAAATTTGTGAAGGGCTAGGCAATGGCTGGGTGGAGGAAGGAATAAGCAAGACGGAAAAGTGCATGGCCCGGGAAGAATAAGGAAGAAGCCAAGAGGACAAATGTATGACCTGGATGGAGAAAGGAAGGAAGGAGCTAAGGTTTGAAGGGCATGGCTTAAATGAAGGAGGAAAGAAGCAAGGATGACATATAAAGGAAGCGTATAGTTTGTTTGGCGGAATAATGAAGCAAGGAGGAAGAGAGTTGTAAGGGAATAGCATGGATGAAAAAATCGAGAGGGCAATAGTATGGTTTAAATGAAGGAGAGAGTGCTATGAGACAGCTGAAGGAAGGGTGTATAGCCCAGATGGAGGGAGGGTGGACCGAAGTGAGGAGGAAATCACCCAGCGCAGAGCGAGATAATGTCACGTGGGCATCTGTCACACACGCGGAGATTGTTACTGACGTGGCTACGAATAATAACTGTTAAAGCCAACGAGTCATGCATGACACACATGCTTTATTATGAAATAAGATGTCCTAGAAACTGGTTAACCAATATACTCTTATTTAAAGTAATTTCACTAAATCTGCGTAAAAAAACACAGCTACTGTAGCCCAAACAAAACGTTTGGAAATTTAAACATATAAAAATAACTTAAAATTGCCATAGACGATCGGTTTTAAAGTTGAATAAACAATTATAGCTCTAATACATTTTGTATTTCAGGGAAATGGTTTATTATGGCCACCTAAATAAAAACAATACTTTTATAAATAGTAAATTATTTAAAAATAAATCAGTTATGATTGTGGACCGGTCATAGGGCTGTAAAATACCACTGGATATGGTTGTCATTGAAGAGGAGATCGATAATCGAATACTGGCTGGTCTGATGTGTTTTTGATACGTTATTCCAATAATCTTCGACAGTTTTTAAGAGTTTGAAAACAATACTCAGCTTATTTAATTGGAGTATAAATCATTTAGTAACACTTTTATAAATTACTCCGTGGCTCCCAAAAACTTTTAGTTCACGGTTCCCTTAATGTATCAGGATTTTTATGGCACCCAAAATCAAAACACATAACTACCTAAAATGTGCACTTATTTTAAATTCACAAATCGTTTGTTTAAAAGTATTAAGTAGGTACATATCTTGAACAATAAAATCAGTGAATAAATAAATCATAATTAGTGGGACGGGTGAGCCTATTGTTCACTGCACATCATCTCATATCTTGGAATCAAACTAGATACAACCATCCTCATTTCCTGTACCACGTTGATTTTCGAACGATATTTTCTTTTATCACATCGACCACCAAAAACCCAGATTCGCACAAATATGATGTCGCAAAAAAGATTCACTTAACTTTAATGCTTAGCAGTGGATGTTCTTTTTTTTTTACTGATATCCTAATGTCAGTTAGTTCCATGATGTTAAATTTTGTCTTCAGTGTATTGTCACAAGACAGCTCAATACGATTTTATTCTTCTAGGTGCTCTTCAAAAGCAGATTTTTGCTGCGAAAAAAATCAACTTCATTAGATGAACTGATGTAACAAGGGAAAACAATCTTTTCTACCATCTTCATTCATTTTTATTCTCTATAGATGTATTTTTTTTCTGAAAGTTTAAATCTACTTGACTAAATTTCAAAATGTGCATGTTGCCTCCCTGCAGGGCGAGATTAAACACATTTTATTTTCAAAGATATCACATAAGAATGCTAGTTTTACCAAAAAATCTGTTTCCACGAAGTGTTTGGCATACTCGTGTTTTTCCTCTTCAAGAAAAGTGTACATTTCCTGCCGTAATTCAAACGTACGAGATAATACATTGCCACGAGAGAGCCATCGCGTATTCGGCTCCCATGTCCTCACACAATTGTTTGAAAAATCTTGCTTTCATTGGTCGAGTTTTTATAACGTTTACCACGCTCACTACACATTCTAATACCAGATTAAGTGGAAGAATCAGATGCTTTGATGTGAGTGCTTTGTGAATGTTGCTATGGGTCCACAGTGAATCTGTAACTTTGCTTCAAATAAGCGCCTGTAATCCTCCATAATGGCCAGGCATCAAACGACCACCATCAGTACAGACACCAACGAACTTTGTCCACTCCAAATTATTTTCAACAATAAATGTGACCAGGATCTCAAACAAGTCTTGAGCCTTAGTACTTGCAGTGATATTTTTACAAAAAAGAAGGTCTTCTTCGATGTAATTTCCAACTATGAACCATACATAGCAAATCAAATGTGCATCCTTATTTACTGTCCGTGGCCTCATCCAGCTGCAACCCAAATTCCTTCCCTTTTATTTTTCAATTCCCTTATCATTGAGATCCTCCACCACGTGCTGAATTCTGCAACTGATAGTATTGCTAGACAAAGGCACCTTTGAAAGCAATTTCCCCGCAGACTCCCCAATCATAATGTTAACCAAATCTACAGCAGCCAGTATGGGGCTTTTTACACTTTGAGACTCTATATGCAGCCTTGTATGATGCTAGCAAAGCATTGCTTGTTATTGGCACCTGCTTAACAAAGGTATATTTTTGTTGTTTTAACTATTTTAACTTTCTGGTGAAATAGTCGTGAGCCTTATCAACCATGTTTTGATTATTGGTTTCTAAATGGAGTTTGAGCTTACTTGGAAGCATGCATTCTGGTGCCAAAACTTCCATGCACAATACACACTGCGGTATCTCTTCATCATTGACATATGTCGATGTAAAGCCAAATCGCTGTCGTCGTATTCAAGAAATTTCCCCTTCTTCACACACCCAACACTAGTTTGTGGTGCGTCGTCTTTATTTTCACTCCTAAAATGCTTATTCATGTTCAGTAAAATTGTGTCCATTTTTATGAAAGAATAACAACTTTTTAAAGTTTACTTGATTTACACCATTAACTTGGTTCAATCTTCAATAAATCAAGGCCGTGGAGACAGTTATTTATATACAAACATCAATTACCAAAAAAGATCAATATATAACTATAACAATTTATTCACTATTTTCAAATTTATGCACTGGGTGACCTACGTCTGTTCGCGCAGTGGGCTTAGAAACAACCACCTACTTGACTGCTTCACACTAGAACAATCCAAAGTTATTAAACGACTATATTAAAATTCCTATATCGAACACCATCTAGTATTACTCTTGAGAAGTAAAACAATTAGTGGTTTGTACAATGTCCGTTAGATGTCCTTACTAGCATCGCATCAACACATCGATGGTCCGATTCTAAAACCACGTGGGCTGTCATTTCATTGAAAATATAGAAATATTTTGCGGTGCCCCTGTAAGCAAGCCGCAGTGCCCAAGGGTGCCACGGTGCACAGTTTGGGAACCACTGACTCTTAACTCATAAAACAATATAACAATAGATGTTTCAAACCTGAATATTATAGTTTTTGAAGATTAATCAAATATATGACCAAATTTGGCACAAATAAAATCACATTTAAAAAAATATAGTTATCCGCTTCAGATGTAAATAGGTTTAAGGCAGAGGTCCAAGGCTATTTGTGTTGAAAGTCCGTTTTAAAAAACTTGTCAGACTTCCGAGGTTTGGCAATCCCGTGACTCAAGGTCAAGCCCTACACTCCTACACCAATAATTCAAAAACGTATTTTTCTTCAGTTTATTATTTTACCTTTTTTTACTAACAAAACAAAACAATGTGTTCCTGTTAAATGAAACGCAAAATTATTAAAACTAACCTTTTTATTTTGGCTTTGCCAATTTACAAGTAATATGAAAAAATACAGATTACAAATCAAAGCATTATACAATTTTGTGAGAGATTATTTATTTTTATGTTCAATGTGAGAAATGACATTTAAAAAAAAATCAATGAGCCTGAAATTTGGTGTGAAGTTGGTCCAACTGATTCTCACTAAGTCATGTGGGTGGACATCTGTGAATCGTGATCTGAACTTTTTCTTTATGATCTTAATATTCGAGAATGCTGCTTCACACACATTATTTGAACCAAATATTGTACAGGTACATATGACCGAGGTTTTTAGATCTTGATATTTACTCTTGCAAGCATATTTAATCTAGAATTGTTGCAATGAAGAGTATTCAAAACTTGAGTAAATTTTTCTTTTAAATCATAGTCTTCCTGGAAATCAATCCTCTCCATCTGCAGGGCAGATTTATTACAATTTAAATCATCAGCCGCTTCACTGTTCCATTCACTACTAAGCTGCAAAAAAAATACTCTTGTTTAAAATCTGCACAACGTTCTCAATTTTTTTGAAGTTAGCAAATCTTGCTTCAAATTTGGATCTAAGCTATCTCGTTAAATAGGCGAGCTATCTAACGTCAATACCCTCATTGCTTTCACAAACTGCCTTTAGGTTAGGAAAGTGTCAACGTTCATGTCAAATGTGTTCAGGCTCCAAACTTAGGGGTGAGGACCTCCCCGTCTGCACAGTAACACAACACTAACACATAATCCTCTAGTCCAATGTGTTCAGACTCTGAGCTTAGTGGTGAGGGCCTCTACGTCTGCACAGTAACACAACCCTAACTCATCAACCTATAGTCAAATGTGTTGAGACCCCTGGACCTAAAGAGTCCAACCTCAATAATAGGCTTTTCCGAACTCTCTCTCTCTCTCTCTCTCTCTCTCTCTCTCTCTAAGACCTCCAACCCTTCCCGACACCCGGGCTAAGCCCCCGGATAAAAAGGAATACTACCATAAAATTGCTTTGCATTTTTTTAAAGTGGGTCAAAGAAGAGGTTAGGGAAGGGTGGTGAGTTATATAGTATATATTATAGTATAGTTATATATTTATTTGTTCGATTAAACAACTTTTTAATGTATATGTTCCCGATTAACATCTCTTATTCTTGGGTTTCTTATCATTGTTGGATTTCCACTTAATTCTAGTATTCGTGCCAGTTTGAGTTTAAATTGCCATAATTTAAAAAACATACACGTCGTTATATTCATATCACCCATTGTCTGCTGTAGTAAATTATATTTAATTGTTTATAAGTTTGCTGTGGAAAAGAATATTACTCCATCTTGATGATCAATATATTCTGTTGATCAATAAAAATAATTTATAAATTGCAACAATTAAACATTTAATTATCCTACGTGTTAGCTGCGGAATAAAAAGACAACATTATGTTTGACTGTGGTAGGTAATATACATAGAGCGTTGTTGGTGTATAGTAAAACTGACTGTTCGTAAAGAATTTACTTTAACGTAATCATTGAAATGCTTACAAATTCAACACTATTATTTTGTTACAGCATATCAGTGACTAGCATTTCAAAGGAGTGCGGCACGCTTATGTGAATAAAGAAGCCAGATTATTGTAGTTCTTTATTATATATTTAAAAGTTTATTTACCTATAACCTGTCTATAACTGACTATCTAGTATAAGAATTATAATGAGCTACATAATTAATTTAATTACGATTGTTTTTCTGATAACTTTTTCAGTAAATTGGAATATTAGAGCTAATATATTAGTTAGAATTGATGATTTTAGTGGCAACTTCTTAGAAACAACTAAGTCCATTATTGACGTCATTCAAAGTAGTGGGCCTCGGCCCCTGGCCACTCTAGTTCGACAAGAAAACTGTCCTCATTTTTCAAATTAACTGTCCACGCAAGTTCACTTGGTGAACTAATTACCTGCTTTAATTTCGCACATGATTGAGAACATTTTTTTAGAAATGGAAGAAACGTTTGACTATAAACATTTGTTAGATGGTATCATAGGGGTACCAATAGTTTTTTTTGTTTTGTAACCCCCCCTTTGATTTAATAGGTTCACAACACTATAAATAAAAGGTAGGTTGATTACAAGAGAGTTTATTTTTTTATTCATAACATACAACTCGTAGACATAAGAAAGTGAGGCATACAAAGAGTAGCCGAGTAAAAAAGTCAACAAGGACTGATTGAAATAATAAATAATGGGGCAAGACCCCAAGTCTTTGAGAGAAAACAGTATGACAATAATAAAGAATACATATAAAATTGACCCAGCGCAGAAGGCGACTAACCTAACTAAAAAGGGTTAAACAAAGACAAAAAGTATAGGTGTACACAACTCATCGATGCCGATACAAATTCGACATGAGCAAGTTAAATAATTACTAGCTGCCATTACAAACAATGAATTAAATCAACCTAATCAGTTATAACAGACACCATTCAAATTAGACCAACCTAACTATAAACTTGGCCGAAGCGCTAAGTGCGCGGGCTCGCGGCCCCAAAGTTGAACAACAAGTTCATCAATTTACAAAAGACTAAACCCTTAAAACTTTGACTAGCAAACCAAACATTTCAATAAGTTTATCGTTAAGAAAGATAACTAGCACCCCAAGATTTCGGCGTAATAAATCCCAAACCCGTCCGTGAGGCGGACAAGGCGGGTCTGCAAAAATAGGAAACGGAGTTTAAATATCAATCAATCCATAATGGCTGACAGCCAAATTCAGCAGTCTCTAAAGAAATTATATTTAGAAACGTATAAGTAAATAAATCCGAAACGTATAAATTTTGAACATGAACAGCCAAACATAATTTTTATTCGACGAAATATAGACTAAGTCTAAAGCTAAGACAAGTGTCTCACCTAATTGAGCGCAGAGAAATGAGTGACATCACTACACAGTCCAGCCGTTATATACAACACAAAGTCTGTCACGTGTTCACATACGGTGGGAAACACAGATGGGACAGGGGAAGGGGCGTGCACGTGCTTCGAGAACAGTCTCGTTTAGCCTCGTAATAATTCAAATTCACGCGCCGGTGGATAGTTCTTATTTCACCAGAACACAGTCGTTGGCGCATATGGGACTGCGCAATCTCGATGTTCATTTGTTCGAGTCTAGCTCGGAGTTGTACTTCGAGTCACGGACGTTTAGTAGTATGCATGATGTTGATCAGTGCGCGTGTTTTCGGAGCCGTGAAGCAGGCCAGTCAAAAGGGGACCAGGCTAGGTGAGTCCAAACTGTCTTCTTTACATTCATGTCTGTGACAACGTCACAGTTTGTTGGGTTAAATGATTCAAGTTTTTAGACCTATATTAAACAATTTAGAAAAACGTTTTAGTTAACCCGAGAGCACCATTGATGATAATAAATTATTCCATTAAGCAATGAAAACAAAATAAAAATATTTAAAGATGAATGTCTTAGAACATGGGATGAGTATAAAATTCTGAATGTAATTGTAATTATTTTACTGAGGTTTCCCTGCCAATTACATGAACAAAACTCACTCCCCTTCACAAGTCAAAACTAACTGATGATTTTTCAACCAGTTTCAAAACAAGAGTTCATTTATAATACTTTCAACAATCTTAGTGAAAAAAGGCAATATTTTTTCTGATAAATTATAAGATATAATTGGATATGAGGTAAAAGCAACTGCTGGCGGGATTATAATGGTTTGAAATCAGGTAGAATCAAGAGCGAATCTTTCTGTCTACAAAACTTTGTCCAGGGTATGGATACAAAATTGGTGATTATAAAGCAAAGACATTCCACTGATGATTTAGGTATTCCAAGTGTGAGCAAATTATCAAGGGAGGGGGGTTAGTATTGATACAAAGCCGGATATGTATGAAAATGTGTTTTTGCTCATACCAAAAATTTATTCAACTCGGCTATATCATATTAAATAAGCTGTTTGAAATTTCTGGTACTGAAAGCAAATCGTATTCCGAACTATATGAACGTAATTTTGACTTTAAATATGAGTACCTGGGTAATAGTTTTTTGTAGCTCTTTAAATCATTACACGGTTTGGGAAATTATTTAGATATAACACTTTTTTAGAAACGGAAACATTGTTTGAAACTATTCGAATTTTTGTGGGTGGACATACTTTATACACACTAGTTTCATTAAGTTAAATATTGAACCTGCATTACACATGAAAATAGGCTTCTATAATCGCCAAGTTTAAGGTGTCACAATCTCTATATCTGAAATAGCGGCACAAGCACACGCATTGGTGAGAATTGTAGTACTTGGTGCCTACACAAATCTTACATACACGAGGAATCTGGTTATTCTGGAAATTTTGAAAAAAAATAATTTGAACTTAAATCACACATGAAACAAGCACTCTTCAATCACCAAGTTTAAGGTGTCACAATTTCAATATTTGAAATTGCGGCACAAGCACTCTTGGTGGGGTTTTTGTAGGATTGTTGTAGGCACCTATTACTACAATCCTCACCAAGGGTGCTCGTGCCACAATTTCAAACATAGAAACTGTGGCACTTTAAATACGGCAACCTATAGAGCTATTTTCATATGTGATGTAACGTCAGAGGTAATTTTCTAAAAATTTCCAGAAGAACCAGGTTCCACACCTATGTAGGATTGTTGTAGGCACCTTTTACTAAATCCTCATCTTTCAAGCTCGTGCCTCAATTTCAAATATATAACTGTGGAACCCTAAATATGGCAATATATGTGTAATATAACTTCAAAGCTAGTTTTATCAAAATTTCCATAAGGACCAGGTGCCACACATATATACCTGGCATTATGCCGGGATCACTATCAACTTAAATTTAGCTTTGTTTGGTCCGCTACACAATAACTAAACCGTTTTTCAGCTAATATCAGAGTAGCTTTTATTGTACTACTTATTTAAGAAGTTACAATATTACATTGAGTATATTTATACGTCACTCATAACATTTCTTAAGAATATAATCTCAGCTGACATACAACTAATAGACAAGGTTTACAAACATTCACTGAAGAAATACAACATAAATTGAAATAGGCTTACAGTTCGATCAACCTATTGGTATCTAATGGGAAATTTTATTTGTCGACCATAGCGTGTTTTCTTTAGGGATTTAGGTTGGGATTGTTGTGGCATTTCCTGTTGCCGAGGAGCAGGTTTTTCAGGGGTACTTATGTCGGAAGGGGATGACTATGGGATAAGTAGAGGGTATGACATCCTTATCAATTAATACAGGCGTGTGTTCAATATAAGGATGCAGTGACTGTCGTAGGAACTTACTGTTTTTACGATAGTAGGGTACATTTACGGTTTTCAGGGCGGAAGTGACGTAATAATGATGGGATGGGTTGTTGTGAGTATAGGGCCTTAAACATATATACGGTTTTCAGGGCAGATAGGAGAAGGTAGGGGAGGTATCGTGATGATGTGGGGATGGTGGGAGTGGGTGGTGGGGGGTTGGTGGTTGGTGGTTGGTGGGGTTGAAGGTTTATAGCTCGCGTGTGTTGGATGGTTCTGCGGGGGGAGGGGGTGGCAAGCGACGGCGACCGCGGGAGGGTGTTTTCTCTCTTTCTCTTTCTCTTACAGGGAAATTAGGAATTAAGAGGGGAGGGGGTGGCAAGCTCTTTCGCGGCGGCGACCGCGGGAAGGATGTTTTCTCTCTCTCTCAAAACAATACATAAATATATTCCATACAGTGGGTATTATTATAAAATCTCTTCCTCTATCCTTTTTTTATATATCTTCCAAACAATGATTATTATAAATCTTAAAATGATACTCTCTATCTCTCTCTCTCTCTTACAAGGAAATTAGGAATTAAGGTTAAATAGTATGGATTCTTTAAAACAATACATAAATATATTCTGTACAGTGGGTATTATTAAAAAATCTCTTCCTCTATCCCTTTTTTATATATCTTCCATACAATGATTATTATAAATCTTAAAAGGATACTCTCTATCTCTATGTATTCTCTTTCTCTTACAAGGAAATTAAGAATTAAGGTTAAATATCTTCTTTAAAATCTCTTCCTCTATCCTTTTTTCATCTTTCTTAACGGGATCGTAAACTTAAATAAATAGTACAGACTCTTATTTAACGTGTATATTCTTAAGATTACAAAGATACATACATATATATATATATATACAGTACAAAGATTATTAAAAAATAAAATTCTTTCTCTCAGAAAAAAAATATAAAGTCTTTTCATTCAGTGCATACGATAAATCTCTTTCTATAAAGTCTTTCGGTGATTATAGTCTTCGGTAAACACACACACACACGCACACGCGCGCGCACGCGAAAAGACCTACTTAGGCGCCTCATCACTTGAATAGCTCGTACTTGTCATCTCCTAGATATATCAGTCCTCACTGTGAAGCGTTAAAGCGACTCCTGTACCTCGCACCAAAGTTTTTACCTGGAAGACGAACTCTGCCAACACAGTCTAGCGTTATGATGTTCGGCTCGTCCTCCACTTCACTGACCTCTTCATCTCCCTCTAGACAACGGACGTTGTAGGTCCGGAACTTTTCAAGTTCGGAGATGCACTTGACCCGATCGTGTTCCTCGCGCTCGATCCGATCCAACGCTGCGCACAAAGCGTCTTCCTCCTGGAGAATTTGCGGCTCGTCCCCTTCCTTGAGATTGTAGACGGGGCATGATGTAGAACAGCGCTCGATGGACTGACTCGATTCCCACATTCCGGGATTATGACGCCCGAGCCAGTGTATGGAAGAATTGCAGTGCTCGCTGTAGCCCTTTTCAACCGCCGCGATGTAGTATTCTAAGCCGCCGTTCGAGATCTTAATATCGCTCATGTCCTCCAGACGGTAACCCAACTGTCTAAACATATCGAATGTGATGCATCTCTCTACCTCGCGGCCGCTTTATATGCTCGGAATGGAGGGGAACTTTCCCTCGCCTCCTTCTACACTATATCCTTCGCATCGATCCACGAATTGTGCGTCTATGCTCGGAATGGAGGGGGACGCGCCCTCCCCTCCTTCTATACTATATCCCTCGCATCGATCCACGAATTGTGCGTAGAGTCAAAACCTAACCATTTGACGTATACTCTATTTCCGGAACGTCTGACTATCTTCTCTACAAGGTAAACATCCGCATACGAAGTCTTTCTAAGCTCCTTACCGTAGAATCCTCCTGTGATAGGCTTACCCTTCATATCTTCGAGTAGGAAGGTCCTAGGATTAGTCTCGACGACGTTACGTATTTTAAACAGTTCGGTCGACCAGTTAGCGGTATAACCCTTTTCGAAAACGTCCTTATACTTACTGATACGGACTATATCACCCGCTTTAAATATGTTTGTTGTAGAATCCAAGATCTTGAGACGTTTATAGACTGTATGTAAAAGTCTGTCGTCCTTGTCGTCTATAGGCTTCATCTTTATGGTCGAGTGTACAGTCTGGTTGTATTCATCCAGTAAGGAATCGATCATATCGATCCATCGATACGATCCTTTAGCCGTGAAACTCCACCACATTATGTTCTTGAGAGTGCGATTAAATCGTTCCACGACACTAGCCTTGACGTTGCTGTATGTAGAATAATGATTGATTCTCTTTCTCTTCATGAGTGTTTTGAATTCCGCGTTGTAAAACTCTGTCCCAATATCCATTTGGAGATGACAAACGGGAGGTAAACCTTTGCTGGTCACCTTGTCGAGGAGGAAAGCCATTGCAGCTCTGACATTCTTACCCGTCTTAGTCTTGACAGGTGCGGCCCAAGCCCTCTTGGAATACACGTCGATGACGGTGAGAAGGTACTTGAACCCCTTATTCGATCGGGAGTAGGGTATCATCCCCACCAGATCAGCCTGAAGGAGTTTGTTCAAGCCTCGTACGCTAACATGTGTTCGGGGAAATCGTCGTCTTGCAGGACGATGAAGTTCACGTGCAATCCCCCACTTGACGGTAGACATGATTATGATAAAATACCGATGAGTTGAATGTCTTTATACGATAATTCCGGCCTCGCGTAGTTCCTCAATGATGGAAACGATCTCGTTCTGGTGAGCGGAATGACCGGCCTCTGTAGATGCGTGCAAGAGTCGTAATCGATCGACCAATTCGTTAGGATCGTCCCAATAGGTATAATCGATCCCTCGTCCTGTCTCCATCTTGTATAAACCGTCGCCCTCGAGCTCCTCCTCAAACATAGGTTTGATGATTAACGAATACTTTGATCCCGCGCGCATGTTGATACGGGCGTACGGCTCGTTTCTCAACCGTTGCGCGTTCGTTTCTTCGAGCATAGACTTGTATACTTTCAGATCCTCCTTAGTATAATGCGCGGGTGCTCTTCTGAAGAGTAATTCTAATAGCCCTCAGGTGTACGGTATCGTCATATTGTTGAGAAGTATCGTACCGTCACTCCCGTCGAATACGATACGGGTATCTCCGAGCTTGGTGGAGTTACCTTCATGGCAGACTCCATAGGTCTTATCGGAATGCGCGCGAGACGAATAAAGATAAGTATCCAATAGATATCTGTTCTGCAATCTCTCAAGCGATACTTCTACCTCCTCGGGTTCGTGTTCAGCAAGCGCCTTCACCATCTTGCTTAGAGCATCCGTGATAGGTTTGAATGTTTCATTCACGACGTGCTCGGACTCGTGTCGGGCAGCGCGTAGTTGCTTATACTTTCGTTTAATAATCTTCCTCGCTTTTATGATATCCTCCGTGACATTCGTCAACATGATGTAAGGTGCGAATGTCTCTTACGATGAAGAAACGGTTCATTATATCTCAAACGTAAGTAAAACCTAATTCGACGTGTAAAATCTAAGTCGTCGTCAAGCGTTTTTCTAGCATGAAAGATATAGAGTCATCTTTGGACACCTCGAAAGGAGGATCGTCGATAATTTTAAGATTCAACAAGCAAATAACATCTTTCAAGTTCATGACCATCGTTGAAACGATCCCTGCCCTCTTGAACTTATAACCGCGTTCACCCGTTAGAGCCAATTCGAACTGTCTCGTATCCTTCCTCGTGGGTTTTGAATCCAAGTAGATGTAGATGAAACCATGACTAACCGTAGAGTCTACATAAGCTTTAGGCACGGCGTCTGAAGGTAATGAAGGCGTACCTATGTTTCGTAAAACTAAGCCGCCCGCATCGTAAAGTCGAACGTTATCTGCTCCCTTTAGGGATAGTATACCTCTCGCTATCATATTGTTCAATTCGGTGTATACGGTTCGTTGTATCGCGAAAGATTCCTCTAGGCTTAGAAGCTTTGGACCTAAAGCGTCAAGCACCGTTTTATTTTCGTTGAGACGATCTTCATGATGACGAGACAGTTTCCACACCTCCTCCATCCCTTGATGGCTACTCTTCTCAAAGTTGGCGTATTTTATTCGATCGTTCTACAAATTCTCGATCAACGATTCCATCTGTCCTTTGATGACGTCCTTGGCCGTGTTGAGAGCGAGTATCTGCTCGTTACTATGTCTCGCATCCATCCTATCGACGTAAGACTTGTTACAGACATCCTTAGAAGCGATGGGCGTCTCGACGTTGACGATCCTCTTCGATCTAGCGTCGTAATACCCTTGAGAGTTTAAAGTCAGATTTCCTTCCGTCTCGACGAGAGATCTATATTTGTAGAGACTATGACCGAATTTAGATATGGACGACATGATGTCTTATCGCCTACTGAGTACGCGTTCATGTCAATCATGGAAGATAAAGGTATCGAACCCGTAGCGATATCGCCCTTTATCAATCTCATGATCTTTACTCAACACAAGAAAATTGTACTTGTGTTTTTTCCAACACACCGAGCACACTTCCTTAAATTTTTGGAATGTCATATCAGTGTTCACGTGATCGTTGTAAACGTGTCTCAGGTTCGTATCGTCCATCCTGAATAGGATGAGAAGATTGGCGTTATCTCTCAACATCTGTTTCGGGATGCGCGAGTACGTCTGGCAGAGATAGAAACAGTCTATAGCCTTATGTCTGCCCATACTGAAATAAGCCTGTATATTAAACTGTTTATTGCAAGCGACGTCGTCAAAAATGAATACAGAGTTGGGTTTGGCCTCGGACGGCGTGATAATTTCCGCGTTGTCAGAATAAGGGAAATAGCCCATACCTTCGACGAGTGAGAGAACCTTCGATAAACGTTGATACTTGGGCTGGTATAACGATTTAAAGTAAACGTACACGATCTTGAAGCGTAGACCGTTAGTTTCCTCCAACAGACTGATCATAGCGTTGGTTTTACCGCAATTCGAAGGTCCGCAGATGATGCAACGGATAGTATCAGGCAACAACGTGGCGTGTCTCTGAGGTAAAGCTCTACCCGCATCGTGATCGTTTTTGCGTATAGTTAAAGAGTCTATCTGTTTCTCGAGCCGCATGTCGACTAGTTCATCTATATAATGCACGCACCTATATAAATACGAATCAGTAAGTGTCATGAGGCGAAGAAGAGGAGGGGGATTGTTGGATTAAATAATCAATAATCTGCCGTTTGAGCTGCATATACCCGGATACCAGTATTGCGGGCCGGGAACAAAGTTGGAAAAACGAATGAAACGAGGCGATCCCGGAATAAATGAGTTAGATCGATACTGTAAAGGAAACGATATCGCCTACTCCAAGGTGAAAGATCTTGCAGGACGTCATACCGCAGATCGTGAACTTATAGAGAAATCGTGGAAAAGATTGCTCGCACCTGACTCGAAGTTGAACAAGAAAGCCGCCGCGTGGGCTGTCGTCAACACGATGAAAGCTAAAGTCAAGATGGGTTCCGGTCTAAAGAAGAAAGCTTGACGTCGCCAGCAGAGTGCTACTACTACTCGCCGTAATAAGAAGGGTGGAATTCTACCTATACTACCTTTGATCGCAGCGCTTGGAGCCGTCGCCGGAGGAGCTGCGGGAATCACGAAGGCTGTACAAAGTGCGAAGGCGAATACGAAACAATTGAACGAGGCTCAGAGACATTATCGTACGCTCGAGGCTATCGCCATGGGGAAAGGGATGTATCTACAACCTTACCCGAAAAAAAAAATTACTGCTTAAACGTGCCCTTACTGAAACGGATCTGCGCAAGTACGCTAGCAAGTTAAAAATCCCCTTCTTTAGGGGAGTATTTGCGAGGGATGCTTTACCTAGCAGCTCTCCTTGGAGGATAGAGAGCGGCTTTCTTCAATCTTGATAATGATAGAGGTAAGGGTACACATTGGGTGGCGTATAAGATAAACGGTGAGCGGGCGGATTACTTCGATAGTTTCGGTGATCTAAGGCCGCCACTCGAACTTGTTCGATATCTCGTAGGAATACCTATCACCTATAATCATACGCGCTATCAAGGGTACGGAACCGTTTTATGCGGCCATCTTTGTTTAGCTTTCCTTAAATACTCGCGCTGTCGTTCGATCTTAGTAAATATGTCTATGACACTTACACTGACGGGTCAGAGTTCGAATCTGACTGAGAACTACTTCCCGCATATCTTGCTCGGAGAAGAGAATCGCGAAGAAGAATCGTTCATCGGACTGATCAATCTGGCGACGTTCAATTCCATACCGAACATCGACGAACGTAATAATAAATTTTATTGTGCCGGTAAAGAGTATACCGTCCCTCCGGGTACCTATGAACTTGAGGCGTTGGACAGATTCTTGCGAAGAGAAGTCTCGAGTAACGTAAAGCTCTCGATTATCGGTGACCGTAGCACTTTAAAGAGCTATATCACTTGCAATAAGCCTATTGACTTTACCCGGTCTGGTACGTTTGCATCCTTGCTGGGTTTCGACACCGTCGTACTTCCCGCAGGGAAGACGCACATATCTACCAATACCGTGAATATTCTTCACGTGAATGTGATCCACGTAGAATGTAGTCTCGCTAGCGGGGCTTACGTCAACGGAGAACCGAGTCATACCTTGCACGAGTTCAGCATGAGCGTCCCGCCAGTCTATAAGATAGTGGAAGTGCCGAACAATATCATTTACCTTCCGGTAACGAAGCGAGTAATAGAGTCTATCGCAGTATGACTTATCGACGAACGAGGAGATATCGTCAACTTTAGAGACGAAACGATATCGCTACGTCTACATCTGAAACGAGTCGGTGGAGATGGGACTCGTACTAGATAAAACGAGACGACGTCATCTTCCTCGAAACATTGAGAGAAGAACAGTGAAAGTGTTAACACCTACAAATAAACTATATTTAAGACTTCTAGGCTACTCGTTACGAAAATAATGGATGACGCCGTGGACATTCTGAACATTGGAGACTCCGCCGCTTTCGATACGGCCTTGACCAGTTTCCAGTATCATTCCTACGCCTCGTATATTCCCGGACCGTTATCTAACGGGAACGAGCTTAGGATATCTATCCAACAAGAAGGACTGTACACGTTACCTCACCGTTCTCTACTACATATCAAAGGACGACTACTTTTGAATACGGGAGAACCCGGAAGTACTTCAAGGATTGTTAATAACGGAATACTGCATATATTCTCAAGAATCGCCTATGAGATCAACGGGATGGAGATTGATCAATCGAGAGATGTAGGCATTTCGACTCAGCTTAACAACTATGTATCTATAAGGAACGGTGAGCAGACTCATCTTTCAAACGCGGGTTGGAGGTTTGAAGGAGTTCACGTGCACGCAGAAACAGGCATCTTTGACGTATGCATCCCTTTACGTCTCATACTAGGATTCGTCGAAGATTATTCTCGAATACTAATCAATGCGAAACAAGAACTGGTGCTAGTTCGTTCGACCAGCGACAACAACGCTTTACAAAGAGCGCCTCCTCCTGTCGCGGAGACACTCTCTTGGATCGAGTTAAGTAAAATATCTTGGCTTGTACCGCATATAAAGACTGACGATATCAATCGTCTCAAACTGCTTAATTTCATCAAGAGTGGAAGGATCATCGAGCTACCTTTTCGTACTTGGGAATTGTATGAGTACCCTAACGTACCTACCTCTAATAAGCATGATTGGATTGTGAAAAAGTCAACCTTGCTGGATAAACCTCGTTAGGTTGTTTTCGCTCTTCAGACTGGACGGAACAATACGACGGCTGCAGATAGAAGAATTTTCGATCATTGTAATTTACGTAATGCTAAACTCTATCTAAATTCTATCATGTACCCTTATGAGGATATGAACTTGGACTTTAGACAAGATTCCTTCTCAAAATTATACGAGGACTATGCTAATTTCCAAACTTTGTTCTACGGAACGAGCACCTCTTTACCTTTACTTGACCCTTCTCATTTCAAGTCTCACGCACCCGTCGTCGTTTTCGATGCCAGCCGACAGGAAGATACTCTCAAGGACGGTATGGTGACGTGTCGTATAACGTTCGAGACGAGAGGAAATATCCCTGCAAATACCAAGGCGTTTTGTCTCATCATACACGATAGAGTAGTCCGCTATAACCCTTCAAGCAGCGACGTTAGCAAGATGACATCATAAATGATGCATCATCATTCTCATCTTGATCAGTATGTTGATCAACGTGGAAGGATACTCGATTGATGAGAGTATTCATATTCAAGGAGGTGAGCGTTCTACATTTCGAACCTTTTGACGAAACAAACTACAATTTTCCTTCCTCCGTTCAAGATCGACGACCTCTCCGCATCAAGCAGGAGGAATGTAGATTGGGTGACCAACTATTATCACGGACTATCTTGGTACGGCGGAGAAGTACAGTACTCGAATCTTCGTTCTATCATGATTTCTCATCTAGAGCGGTAGGCATCGCGACTATCAATCTATATCAAAGGAACTGAGAAGATTACTTGGCTACAGAGTGTCATCGCCGCCGATAGTGACAAGTACGACTTTTACGAGCTAGGCAATCTCGGTTGCCCTTCTCTGAGTAAGCTTAAAAATCTGTACAACGTAAACATGTGTTCCATTCATTCCGGTACCGTCTACTCGTGCGCCACAGAAAATGTCCGACTACTCCAAGAATGGTTTAAGAATTTTAGGTCTGATCGGCCAAAACTTTTGTGATCTGACCAATAGTTCAATGCGGAACGATACGGGTTCGGTTATTCCAGCATTGCTTCATATGATAGCCTTGATAAACGAGTATAAAGAGTACATCGATTTCGATAAGTTATCATGTTTCTGCGGTCAAGATGAGGTTGACACGGTCAGACCGAAGAAAACTGCTGGCACTTCTAAACGTACGCTCGGAAAGAAGAATAAAACTTCTGAGAAAGCGATCGAGGAGCCTACGAAGAAGAAGCTACGAGACGAGTTGAAGGATGCGTAACTATCGAAACACTTGAACGAGTGCTTTAAGTCAGAGACAAATAGATCGAAAAGGTTTTTCTTAACTTTTTTCATCGATCTTTCTTGGATACTCCCTAGCTTGTAATGTATCAATTATTACTTTGTATTTAATCAATTAGACGATAAGTATAGGAAAGAATGTATCAAACTTTTTCATTTATCCTTCTTGAATACTTGTAATATATTAATCATGTTTTTAAAGATTATTACTTTGTAAAAACATTTTTAATCAATTAGAGTATAAGTCTAGGAATCTATAAAAAGAATTATTCTTTGGAAATAAATGTATAAGTCTAATCGATCTTTCTTGGATACTCCCTAGCTTGTAATGTATCAATTATTACTTTGTATTTAATAAATTAGACGATAAGTATAGGAAAGAATGTCTCAAACTTTTTTCATTTATCCTTCTTGAATACTTGTAATGTATTAACCTCAAACTTTTTTCATTTATCCTTCTTGAATACTTGTAATGTATTAATCATGTTTTTAAAGATTATTACTTTGTAAAACATTTTTAATCAATTAGAGTATAAGTCTAGGAATCTATAAAAAAATTATTCTTTTGAAATAAATGTATAAGTCTAATCAATCTTTCTTTGATACTCCCTAGTTTGTAATGTATCAATTATTACTTTGTATTTAATCAATTAGACGATAAGTATAGGAAAGATTGTATCAAACTTTTTCATTTATCCTTCTTGAATACTTGTAATGTATTAATCATGTTTTTAAAGATTATTACTTTGTAAAACATTTTTAATCAATTAGAGTATAAGTCTAGAAATCTATAAAAATTTATTCATTGGAAATAAATGTATAAGTCTAAGAATGTAACAAAACATTTTTAAATAAATGAATTAACGATTATTACTTTGTTCGTATTTTTTAGATAGAGATGTATAAGTCTATGAATCTAAAAACCTTTTATTCTTGGAATATAAGTCTTAGAGGAGAGGGAGGGTAAGGGAGGGAGGGAGGAAAGAAATAATAATAAAAAACAACACACAATAACCCCATTTAATGAATATATTTTTTACACACAGATGCATACTAAATTAGTATTTTCTTCTTCTTCAGTTAATAATGATAAAGTTACAGAATATGTGGTACAACATAAATATTTTCTCAAGTCTTTTAGAAGTACTAACATTTTCTTTAGACAATAGTGATAAAGGTATAGTTCTTGACATTTTTTGTTTTCTCTTTATCATGGATATACATTGACATTAATTATTCGCTGTATTAATATTTTCTTAATCACTTACACTATAGACACTTTTTTCATAGAGACGACAGGTTAGTATCGAACAGTGGCTCTTGGAAGGAAGTAGATGCCTGCTCACTTATAGAGTAATGGTACCATTATAGAATATTAACTGTACCGAGTACTATATCTTATATCGAATAGTGATAAAGTTGTAAATCTTGAATATACATTATTACTTTTAGAAGCACTGTATTAATATTTTCTTAATCACTAACACTTACACTATAGACAAAATTCTTTTTTCCATAGAGACGACGGCTCAGTATCGATCGGCACCTCTTGGGAGGAGGTAGATGCCTGCTCACTTATAGAGTAATGATACCATGGTAGAGTATTGACCGTACCGGGTACTATATATCTTTTATCGTCGATAGAGCATAGGGCGACCCGATTGAATTTTTGAGTGTAAAGTTTGAATCCTACAGCTCTTATTGAACGAGCCTCTCTCATGACTATCGTCGCATCGGTCAGACAATTACGATAGTCCTCTAACGAAAGCGTTCTTAACGCGCTACTCTTGACCCCTTTAGCCTTGAGCGTCTCGCCATCTCCTTGTACCGCGAATGAATAGAGTTTAGGACGTAAACCTATGAGCTCGGTGATGATCCGACCTCGAGACTCATCTTTTAGTTTACCGAGCACTCCTTTATTTAGTACAGGCATCCCGTAAAAATTGTCTTGTCTGTAGGCGGAGGTGTCCAGGTAGTCATTAGCTAAGAGGATAAGTCGCTGGTACGCATCCTCAACAGTAATGTAGTAGAGAAGTGAGTTCGTATCCGTGTATTGGAGTTTTAACGCACCTGCCGGGAAGGCGGGAACCATAACCTGATAATGTAGACCGTACATGACTACCTTTGAGATTTCCAAAATGGCGAATCCTGCATAAATCGGCATATCAAAGTAAATCTCTTGCGGGCGGTTCCATCTCGATGATGACTAGGTTTTCCGACACTATCGTACGGTTTTTAAAGTTCGGGCTAGCTATGAGGTTACCCGCTCCAAATTCCCCACCCCCCCCCACCTGGTAGCTATCTTTATCGTACGGTAGGGCCTCTTGTTAGATATAAGACGACCGAATGCGGCATTGATCATCAGTTTGAAAAACATGTTTTCAAACTGATTGCTCGCTTTACTCCTCATTTCCGCATTCAGCTTGACATACGGAGCCATCCATGGCGATTGCTTGAAACTGAGAACCCTGTGGACTCTTGTCAGTTTCAATCCATTCGCCAAACATAGCTTTAGATGACGGTAGTGAATGACGTACCTAGTCTTATCAGCTAAAGTCGTTAACAATTTCTCGTGCCTACCTACGGGTGGAATCCCCTTCTCGGGACAGAACGGCAAGTTGGAATGAGCATCGTGTACATCTCGTGGATATTCGAGATCTACCTGCAAGATATACCCCGTCTCCGCATCGTCCTCTACTTTTCGCGCATCCAAACGATCAATTTCATCATCTTCGAGCCACCTGAACCCTTCATAGGGTAGTGAGGACAGCATACTAAATGAATAGAGTCCATTCACGTCTAGATAAACAAGGTAAGACTCCGGCTTGGAACGGTCAAATGAGTCCATATACCGATTATTCGCTACAGAGTGCCGATTAGCCACAAAACATACCCCTCCTCGGATACCTCCCTCGATGAATTGATGTATGTTCACATCATCGATTAATTCGAGCCGTACCCGGGTTATTCTCAATAGAGCCTGGTACGCAAGACTATGAGCTGTAAGAGACCATCCGGGATCGAGTCTATACGTCTTCATGCAGATATCGCGAAAGTTCTCAAAGACGTCAGCCAGTAGCGTTACGTCAGTATACAGGTAGAGGTTCGAATAGTCCCAAAGATTCTTACATTCAAATAGTCGCCAAACCTCGCAAGCATGATCATAGTCTCCCTGAGCTATATGACTATCTGGGAGCGCGTTGTAAAATTTATCCTTGCTCGGTAACTGAGTCTCGTTCAGTCGCTCGAATGAATCTATATAGTCATAGGGGAACACGCCTTTACGAGTGACTAGTTTGAACCGTTCATCCTCAGGATGACACTTACGGGTGATTTTAAGTTGGTCGGGTTCAAGGTAAGATACGCATTTCTCTAGGGACGTACATAGAAAGCTGAAACTATCTATAATTTTAATCGTGATCCCTCGAAACCCGTGCCGAATATATTTCATGATTAATTTGAATCTTCCCATAGTCTCTCCAATAACCTTGACTTTTCCCGGATTGACGAGAACGCTCTCTCTCGTGAATGGATCAGTCTCTCTACGTTCGACAAGTGATTCAAGAAGGAAAAAATTGTCGTAGCAACGCGCGTTATGGATTACTACGCTCAGGTGGCTCGGGTTCTTGTAATTAATATTGCATGCCGCGTGGCTGCTCCCGCGATAAAGTCCCGTCAAGTGGCAATGATCCATAACGCGAATATCATCATTCGCGTAAGCCTTTTCACATATATGACAATGATAGGTCGTATTATGAGCATCTCTTTGAGCAGGCGTTAGTGGTGTCATCGGAACGACGGTACTATAGCAATCTAGTACGCGCTTTGCTGTATCTACGAGAGCTTCAACAAATTGATCTGTACAATCTCTTCCCGTGAAGCGTCGGTACTCTGAGAGACTATCGTCAAAATTACATTTAGTGTACATACCTACAGAATAAGCCACATGACGCTGTACATTATTGGTATAAGAAAATTTCGGGTCGGGATCGCTCGTCTCTATCGGCACGAGTAAGCTCTCCAGGTCCGCATATACTATAAATCCTGTTTTCTCCTGCTGCTTATACTGTGAGAACGTGAGGAATTTATCCTATCCTCGAGGGAATGTACTCCTTACCGCGCCAAATTTTATACACGTATCTTTATGTTTTACAAGTTTGTTTTTCGGTCAGAAAAGCGGTCAGACATCGATCACAAAAGTACCTACGTCTTTCGTTAGACGTTAACGATAGTTGCGGGTTTATTAACCGAGACATATTTTTGATTCCGCTGAAATGATATGTTCCCGTTCCATGCACTCTTATCATGAATAAATGAACATGTCTGGCGCGTTCTTTAGCGCTGACGTGCACGGGAACGATCACTAGTGTTTTAGAGTTGTCTGCAGTGTCAATATAAGAGTCACTCCCGTCGTGTTTCGCGGTGTACACATTAACGGATATATCGTTAAGCCTTTCGAAGCGTTCGATATACCTTATTTCGAACGGGAGCGGGATTCCATCTAGATTCAGCACATCTCGAAAATTAGGATAAGAGGATAAACGTTGAGCTTTTCCCGTCGGTTCAAAGAGGCACGTCAATACGGATACGGGGAAGCAAAGTCCTTCTTCGGATTGTACATTTAACAACGCTCTACGTTTGGCTATAATTTCAGGGATTTGATCATGAGCTCCGATCGAGAAAGCCGAGTTTTTCGAGAAATTTATTCTCATTTCCAACGTGCCGTCATATATCCATCCCGAGTCTCTAGAAACGAACGCCTCAATCTGAGCAAGGAGTGGAAAGATCACGTTATTTTCATATAGCTTCTCCAAGTTTATCAGGGTAAATATATCGCATAGAGTCGAGTTGAAATAACCCTTTTCAATTCTATCTTCGGTAGGATGCCTAAACTCGCAGATGAGGGTACAATTTACCTTTATCGGGTTATTTGCAATTGATTCTTCTACCGTCTTTACTTAGATATCCCCGCACGCAACGAGAAACTGTGTAGGATCCTTATAGGGTAGTTCATTGGTAATGGAGTACGTCTTTATGCGTTGGGCGTACGCTTGCTCGATAAGTTTGATAGATAGTCCTAGCGGCTCCAGGTAAAGCCTAAACTGCGTAAATCCTATACCTAAGTTTCGTGACAGGGTCATAAGTCTTTGGATCTGTACGTTTATATCGTCCTGCCCGAATATCAGTACGCTCGAGGTCTTAATCTGTCCGGGTATATGTTCTATGTAAGCATTATATACCTTCCCATCACGAGGAGCGATATCATGTCTCAGGTTTTTAATTAAAAGTTGTTCATTAGAGGTTAATTCATCGAGGGTATACACCTTATTACCGTTAGTCTGTCTAGATACGATGATAGGAGATGACAGGCGAGCTCTTTTTGCCGCGGGTCCTAACATGTTTCTAAGTTTGCACGCTATGCTCTAAGCAGGCACTACTCTCCTCGCATTATTTTCTTCATTTCTGCGCGGCTTGCTCTAGGATCTCATCGAGTGACTCTGAGACAGCTATAAAAACAAACAAACAGGAACACCTAGTTATTATTTTTTTTACAGATAGCAGATCATGAAGCTATGATATACAAATATTGAAGTAAAAAAGCTAATGTCTTAACTCGTGAGTAATTATTTTTTGTTAAAAAAGAAAAAAAATATTTATTATGATATAAGTCTAATAATATAACAAACTTTTTTAAATAAAAAGAAACAACGATTATTCCTTTTTTCTCTGTATTCTAATAATATAACGAGCTATGATATACAAACATTGAAGTAAAAAAGTTAATGTCTTAACTCATGAGCAATTCTTTTTTTTTTGTTAAAAAAAAAATAATTTTTATGAATAATTCTAAGAATGCATCAGTATTTTAATCAATTAGAATATATAAAAACTTTTTTTTATTCTTTGGAAATAAATGTGTAAGTCTAGTATAAGTCTATGAATCTATAAAACATTTTTTTATCCTTTGTATGTATAAGTCTATGAATCTATAAAACATTTTTTTATCCTTTGTATGTATAAGTCTATGAATCTATAAAACATTTTTTTATTTAATCGATTAGAGTATAAGTCTAGGAATCTATAAAAAGAATTAACAATTATTATTAGTTAGAGTATATGGTAAACGATACAAAACTAAAACATTAAAACGGTGCTAGAGAAGTTTAAACCGTAAAGGTTGATAACTAAGCACATTTAAAAAAATGAAGAGTAGGTATTCATAAAACTATAACATTGGGTGTGTGTGATTTTAATGTACGCTTACCTTCAAAGTTTAAGATAGCCGTCTTGCTAAGCTTGGAGATACCCTTGTATACGAGCAGCAACTCCGCCTTGGAAATGTCTTCTAGCTGCGCGTCGGTTAACAGTGAGAAACGGTTAGGTAACCATACAGTATACTTCCCGTCTAATACTGTAAGCACTCTCCGGCCGAAGCGCGTGTTCAAAGCTTTTATACTAGTTACACGATAGCCGTGACCAATCTCTAAATCCGTCAACTTTCTCGATACAATCTCACTCGACCCGACCGTACTTAATAATACTGCTGCGTATTCACTAGACATTGGTAATCTTTAGAATGTAGATGGTAGCTAATGATTTCTCCTAGAAAGGGTTAGCTCTATATATAGGGAACGAGAGTATTCCAAGCCACGCCCTCTACTGAGCGTATGACTCGAGAGTATTCCAAGCCACGCCCTCTACTGAGCGTGTGACTTTAACCGAATCAGATCTTCTCAGGGATGGCGGAAAGTTCATAGTTCAACAACTCACACAGATGTTCACGTGTGAAAAGTTATTTTCTTTTAAGATTATCGCAGCTCCCACTCATTCTTAAAATCCCATGTCACAGGGTGGATGTCGTCTTTCACCAAGCCGAGAGAAATAATAAATATTGCAACCCTTAGGAAGAGATATTCACAGTCCCCCACACGTTCTTGTCGCAGAGCGGAAGTCATCCATCAGTGTAAGAGAACCCTCCAGATTTTATCAAGATTCCTGCAGGTGCGTGAGGTCTTGGAGAGAAACCGTTAGCCTACAGGATCAATAAATATCTACCTTAACCCCCCAGCTTCCCTTGTAATAAAGGGAGAGGGAGAAGGACATCCTTTCTAGATTACATTCTGAAAGGAAAAAAAACACCCTCCCACGGTCGGCGCGAAAGAGCTTGCCACCCCCTGAATCCATACTATTTAACCTTAATTCCTAATTTCCTCTGTAAGAGAAAGAGAGAGAGAGAAAACACCCTCCCGCGGTCGCCGTCGCTTGCCACCCCCTCCCCCCACAGAACCATCCTACACAAGCGAGCTATAAACCCTCAACCCCACCAACCACCAACCCCCCCACTACCACCCACCCCACCCCCACCATCCCACATCATCACACGATACCTCCCCTACCTTCTCCTATCTGCCCTGAAAACCGTATACATGTTTAAGGCCCTATACCCACAACAACCCATCCAATCATTATTACGTCACTTCCGCCCTGAAAACCGTAAATGTACCCTACTTACGATACTCATTACTATTAGAGTATTTGACTACATAAGTCCCTGGAGCTGGATGTTTTTCTACCACCACTGCTGGCTCCCCAACTTTACCTTGCTGTAACCATATGCTATCACCCTTATAAAAAGGGGGACGTTCAATCGCACACCTGACATATATATGTTTTTGTTTCTCTTGTTTTAGCACAAGTTTCTTCTTTATATCATTATTGGTCCTCACTGGTGTTAGTAATGACCCATTTATCGGTAACTTGGTGCGTACTCTTCTGTTCATCATCATTTAGGCTGGCGACAGATCCAAACCTTGTATGGGTGTGTTTATGTACTCCATTAATGAGATGTATATGTCACCCCCCCTCCAATGCCTTTCTGAGCATTGATTTCACTATTGTTACAGCTTTTTCTGCCACCCCATTTGATTGCTGATAGCGTGGACTAGAAGTAATTGCTTCAAATCCCCAATCTTTTGAAAATAGTTTAAACTTGAAACTTGAGAAAGGCATATTATCAGACATGACGATTTCTGAAATGCCATATTTTGCGAACATGGATTTTAGTTTTCCAATAACATCCTGTGCTGTTTTGGTCTTGAGCTGTGCTAATTCAATCCATTTAGAAAAATAGTCCATTACAACTAAGTAGTCATTAGCACCAAAACTAAGAATATCAGTTACTATTTTTTGTCATAGTCTATCAGGTATAGAATGAAAAAGGAGTGGCTTTTTAGGATTTGAATTTCTGTATTTCTGACATATGGTACATTTAGATACACATTCCTCTATGTCTTTGGACATGCCTGGCCAGTACATAGTCTCTCGAGTACGAGCCTGGCATTTAGAGATGCCCAGATATGACTCATGAATGAGGTCAAGCATCTGATTCCGAAGATCTTCGGGTACCACCAACTTGTCAGCAATAAATACTCGGCCATCTTCGACATGAATGTCATGGTGTATGCTCCAAAAAGGCTTAATTTGGAGAGGGATATTGTTTTTCGCCATAGGCCACCCATCTTGATCAAACAATAATATTGACTGGAGAGATTGATCACTATTAATAGAGTAGATGAACTCATCTCTTTTTTTCTTGTGAAATAGAGAAATGTTTTGACATGGAGTGAAAAACATATTGACATTTCGGATCATCTTCAACTGGAACTAGAAGATAAGCTTTAGCTAGAGTATCAGCCAAAAACATTTACTTACCAGACAAGTATTTGACACTAAGTGTGTATCTAAGAAGTTTAAGGGGATGGATCACGATGAGAGATGAGCGAGGCCGGTTTCTAAGACGATTTCTCTGTACGCGATTACTAAGAAAACTATTATACATATTTTAATCAGATTTTTACTACTGTAAAGATCAATTCAGTTACATGGTTTATAGTTTATTCATATCCACCCAGCCAACTTAAATTTAAGTTTTAAAAAATAATTTAAAGATCACTGCATGAAATAAACTGAGCTTGTCATTGAAATGTGGGAAGACTTTGAATAAAACGGTTTTCATTGTATTACAATAAACACATTTCTCTATCATTTAGTACAATTTAACGCCAGTTAAAAGACACATATTTGTAATCAGCTTTATTTGAATAATTTTTGCATGATCGTATTTTCTTGTTTTATTTTGATTCAAAAAAGTGTTGTGGTGCAGTAGCCTGTGATCTATCGGTGTAATATTGAATAAAATGAACCTCTCGAGAAAACTCATGGCAGTGATGCCAAGCGTTGCATTGTGACTAGCAGGTGCTCTCAGGAAAAATATCAACTCGACTGCGTTCATTTATGAAATCAGTTGTGTGAATACGAAATGTTTTGCAATGGAAGCCGTTTCTGTAAAAAGAGATCGAAGAAAATAAAATAAAAAACTACTTTATCTCTCAACCAGACGAAAGAAAATAAACGTTCTGCTCTTGTGAATTGGATTTAAAAAAGGTGTTGTGAATTTATTATTGTTTCTGCATGAAAAATACAATTTTTAATACTGTAGTTTAGAATTCATCAATTAATTTCAAATCATGTGCGTAGAATACATAATTAATATAATTACGGGACCCGCTTTGGTGACCGCATGATCTAAGGCACTACTCTTGCAAAAAAAACTGGACTGTCGAGGATGGGGATCGGTGTTCGATCCCAGTTTGGTGCTATGAGGTTATTATTCCTAAAATGTTTTCCACTCACCCTCCACGCAAATGTAAGTGTATATCATCTAAAAGCAACCTTACCCTTCTCTAACACATTAGCTTAATTAGTACATCGGCGTAAAACCCACGCGGGCTCGGCTCATTTTGGTGTACCAATCAAACACTTTGGCCCTACCTTTGGTAATCTGATCTGTAAACAGAGTCAATAATTTGGTATTGATAATACGGGGCTAACTAAATCATTATGGACTATTGGTAATTTGAACAAGACACTTGTCACAATAGATAAATGTCTTGAAACTATTTTCCTATTAATTGTAAAGGTGGATAATGAAACGGGGTGGGGGGACTATTGAATATGCCTTGACCACCACGCTTTTAAATTAATAACATTAACACAGATCTATATTTAATTTTGACAATTATTATTTAATAAAATAGTTTCATCATAAATATCATTTTTACTTTCTCGCACTCCTCGCGTGCCATAGTCAAAGATTTGGAAATAACGTAAGCCTTAGAGAGGAAGGGAAAAGGGGAACACAAATGCTAAGAGGAGGATGTTACTCAACATATATAAGAGTGTGCAGTGTAAAGATTATTTTCATTTATTTTTTTTTATTCTTGTGATATTAGAAATGCTTCACTTCTTAATATTCTTCGATGTTATCCGTAAATTTACAATAATAAAGTAGGGTGGATAATAAATACGGTAATTAAGAGAAAGTGTTCCCATATTTGCGTGGAGGAAATGAGCAATCACTAGGAAAAACACCTCAATTCACGCGGTCAGGATTCAACCAAAAATTGTTGCACAGGTCTCTAATAAAATTAAAATTAAAAACGTAATATTAAGTGTGTTCATTGCAGAAGTATTGATGAAGAACTTTGAATGTATAAAATTGTAGAATGGATGTACTGTGTGTAGCAAAAATTATAAAATAACTAGTGATGTGTATGTATATTATGAACGTCCCTGACACAAAAGTGATTGAAAATGGAGAAATAGATTATAAAATGATCATGCTTCAATGTAAAACTTGTGTTTAAGCCTATCAAATTAGGTCAAAATCGATGGATAGATATTTTCTATACAATTGGGTGAAAAACCTTTTCTTGCAGTATATTTCTTTATGTTTTAGTGTAATTTCAAATACTTATTTTAGAGTTGGTGTTTATAATTTTTGAAGTAGACGCAATAAGTATAATATTTATTCTATAAAAAAATATACATTTCTAAAAATAAAATATTTCTTTTTGCAGAAAATTGTTCTATATGCTGCCTTCAAATTTGAATATATATATATATTTTTATATATATTTATATATGTATATAGATATATAATATTTATTTAGTAATATAAAATTATATTATATATTTATTTACATTATTATATAATATTATATTATATTTTTATTTACATTATATTATGTATTTAATATTATTTAGTCTGGTCAAAATATTTTCTTTCAGTTCGTGAGGTAAATGGTCAGATTACAATTTTGGTCAAATAAACAGAGAATTTGTGAATAGATTTTGTTATTCAAATTTGCTCTAGTGGTTTTAGGGATCAGTAAGGTTATATTTATAGAAAGTGTACCCGAATTTGCATGGAGGGAGCGTGGAAAACCAGTTTGGAGAAACAAACTTTAGTACACCCGACCGAGATTAGAACCTTGATCTCCCCATCATTGGCAGTCTAGTCTACTGCAAGAGTAGCGCGTTAGATCATGAGGCCACCAAAGCGAGTGTTATTCATGTTAAAATATGTATAAACATATAAAGCTATATTTGACTATCGAATATAATTAATAAGAAATAGGTTAATAAAGTTTGAAATTCTTGATAGTTACAAGTTCATTGATGTAACTATAGGGTGGTGGCAAAATGCCACAGGCCCACGCCCAAAATAGGGCCCACCACGCTGGTCCACCCACCCAAAATTAATTTGGTAATAGATGAAAGCGTTGTCTTAAGGCCTATCATTGTTTCGTAAAGATCTCACTATTCAATCAAAAATTACTCAATAGTCCTTTTATTGCGCTTAATTTATGCTGTACAAAAATGTATGTACATATTTTTCTGTAAAATCAATAGAAACACCTGACAGGTAATTTTTAAAACTTTACTAAAAATTATTTAAGAATGAATCAATAAAGACTGCAGGGATTAACTATGTTGTCTGTTGAGCTACTACCCGTAGCTTGTCCTTGGATGAAATTGTATACAATTTCAGAGAAACCTATGTTTGTTTAGCCTCTATAAATGTTAATATTGATTATTGACTATAGATTTGTTTATATAGATTTGTTTATAATATTTATTAATATGGTTTTATTCAATTCAGATTAAGTTTTCTACATTATATTGAAACTTTTCAGCAACAATTTGATCAAATATTATGGCTGTATGGTAATGCACTTAGAGTGGTTTTTCCTCAATGGGTTTACACTCTTATCTCTCCACGCAAATGTGGGTACACTTCCTCTACATTTTACCTACCTACTCTATATTATTACGTATTATGAAATAATTCCAATAATAAGTGTCTAAATTTTTTTTTATAATCTACAATTATTCATAAGATTTGGGGACGGTGGTGTATTTTTTCCTTGGGGGCACCCACCGTGGGTCCATTACTGCAGAGTTACGCCTTTGTACATGTTACAAGCTAATGTAGGTCAAGCTAGTTTTACAATAGGAAATTTTAGTGCATCTTTAAGTTTATATTAAAATAATAATAATAATAATTTGTATCTGGGTGATGTAATATAAGAAACTATATTAAATAATAAAGTAAAAAACACAATTTCTTATTTATGTTTTATACGTATATGTGTGTGTCCCCCCTCCCTTCCTTTTAAGGGTTCTAACACTTTTCAAGAGGGGTACATCTCTGACCCCCAATTTTCTACGTCCATGAAAAAGGGTTTAAAAAATAAAAACTTTTCATGTTAATTAATAAGATATTTCTATCACCATTATTATCATTATCAGTCATTGTCCTCACCCCTCAAAACTTAGGTTAAGTCAGATGCTGAGGAAATGATCTACATTCTACGGTGTGTCTGTCGATTGTTTTATATCCAATGTTACTCATTGAGGGTGGACTGGGAAGGGGGGAGGTTTTATAGGGCGGGGTATTACCACCAATTTCTTCTCCACCCCTCTCCCCATCAAAATGTGCCTTCCTCCAATTTGTTTAACTACCCTTGATATACTCGAGTTTGAAGCTGAAAGATGGTTTGCATCAAACTTAAAATAGGTTCTATAACAATCTATTATTATTTTTAAATGCTTAAGGGCCACCCCAAATAGCTTTTAGTGGCATTCCATCTTCAAACATTTTCCATTGGCTTGGAGTCATTCCCCTAAAAATTCCTCAAAAATATATTTATTTACGACTACCTAGCCCGAAACTACTAAAGTTTCACCGACACTCTTAGTAGTCCTCACAATAGTATTTTTTTTTCATTGCGACTTACTTCCAGTTTGAGTTATACACATGCATGAACTAGGAATGAGGAAGGTAACATTTTAGATTTAATGTACCCACATTTGCGTAGAGTGAGAGTGGGGAACCATTTTAGGGAAAAACACCCTTATTGCACACAACTGGGATTTGAATTTCAATCTCCCCACCAATCTACCCACCGTGTTAAACTGACAAGCTAAAGGCAGGGAGATCACGGTTCAATTCCGGTTGGGTGCACTCAGATGGTTTTTCCTAAATAGTTTTCTTCTCTCACTCTACAAAAATATGGATGCACCTCCTCTTATTTTAACCTTCCTGATGCCTAACACATTAGAGTAATTAGTACATAAGTGTACAGCCCGAACGGGTAGTAAGACGCGGTGATATAAATAAATAATAATAGCGTGTTTGAAACAGTTTTTAAAAAAACCTCAGAATACACAACTGGAATTTGAACCCCAATCTCGTCACCATCAAACCAGTCTAATACGAGAAAGTAAAATGAAAAATGTTTTCTTCCTCAAGGTAAGAAATATTAAGAAAACCATACTACTGATTATATTAGTTCAAGCTAAAAATAAAGCAGCAGATTTCTGCATAGTGTGGTCTTTGATAAAAGCCGCACTCTAGCCTTTCCCTTCCAAGAAACTTGACCCATGTAAACAACAGATTAGCTCGCCCCCCCTTCACTCTTTCAGTACAAGCTTAACAAATATGACAACACCGTAACTCTAGTTCGGTGTCGGCTAGACAGTCCAAATAGTTCAATATATGGACGTTTCTTAGGAGTTGCGCTGATAGCGCTTCTCAAATTTTACAAGGTAGTCCTTCCACTTAAGGAGCATTCGTGGAAGGCGTGCTGAAACTTTGTTGATTTCCTTTTGAAAGATAGCCTCAAGGAGTGTGTGGTCAGTCTGAATTAGGACGGTTCTGCCATATGTGTAGTGGTGGAACTATGATACTCCAAATACAATACTAAGTAGCAGTCGTGGCTCGTGTATAGGCACTGCAGAACTGCAGCATCCCCTATTTCCACTTGATATCATCGATAACATTTAATATAATGAGTCATTTTTTCTTTAATTCTTTACTTATTTTTGTAGTACAATATATATTCCTTAAGCTTAATGTCAGTACTTCAGTAGCCATCCCCCAGTTTATGAAAAATATACAAAAATCCTTGTATGGAACTGTGCGCTTTACATTGCCAGTGACGTGGTGTTTGACTGTTGTGCGCATGCGCACATAGGAGGGGAGTGGGGAGGAAGGCGGGACTGCCAGGTAGTGAAGTAGAGAAAGCACTATTGCTCTCGCGACTCGCAGAGTCGCAGTGCCGGTGTGGCAGGAAATCTTTAGACTAGGAAATTTTTAGGTTGTGGTTCTTTGTAAATGCCGACTGTCAATACCACCCTTTTTGTTTTTTTAATCTCTTTGTCAACACCGCTATAAAGAAGTTTATTTTTACTCAGCGTGTGTTGTGCTTAAAAACCGTGTACCATATTCTTGAATGTGATAAAGTGTAGAATAGTGTAGAATTAGATTATTATTCTGCTTCCAGCTATTCTATTTGATTAATTTTTTTTCTGTTCTTTTATTTAACAGAAAACTTTAACCATGGCCTTGCATCCCCAAGAAATAAGTTCTGTGACTGTAAGTGAACTTCAACAGCTTAAGTTTTTACAGCTATCTCTCCATGAGAAAGTTACAGTTAAGAAAAGAGGTCATTCAACACCTGATATTCTAATATCTCAGCCTGGCAAAGCAACAACAAGAAATATATTCGTAGCTTTAATTCTGAATGGTACCAACGGAAAAGTTGGCTTTGTGGCTGTGAAGTAAAAAATGCACTGTTTTGCTTCCCGTGTTTGCTGTTTGGAGGTGATGTACCGTGGACAAAAGATGGTTTTAGAAATATAAACAAAATTAAAGAAAAAACGGAAAAGCATGAGAGGCTAGAGAAGAACGTTGATAATGTTGTTTCACTGTCACTTTTAGAAACCTTAAGTATTAGTGAGGCATAATATAAAAGTTAAAAAGAACCGTTAAATTTTGTCCAAAATAATATACTGCATTTACTTTTGTGGAAACTTTGAAACTCCCTTACGTGGACACGATGAAAAAGACGATTCAGTATATCCAGGGGTGTTTAGAGGATTAGTAAATTTTGCTTCTAACTACAGTAAACAGTGAGGAAATGGATCTTGTTATTTTTTTGTAAAACTGAAGCCAAGCAATTATGGCCTATTTATAGCTGGAAAAGGGAGAAATAAATACCTATATCTTTGGGTTTTCCAGGATGAGTGTTTTGTTACTCAGGATAATACTCAAACTTTTTTTTTGCTTGTGTGGCTTAACATAATACATATGGTAAAATGATATTATGTACCGCGTCAAACTCTTACTTCGGATTAGAAATGAGCTAAATTATTAAACAACTATGAACATAATATTTTATTGTTGAATAAAACACAAAAATCAATGCTATAACTTAAAGACATGTGCCAACCTTACCTCCATTGCTAGACCATTGATTTATATTTGAAACAGGTTCATTGGTCAACAATTAAAAATGATAGGTATTTGATAGGTAATGATCCAGTGGTATTTGTTTAATAAAGGCAAAAAAAAAAGAATGTTTTTAACGTCCTTGATTCCAATTAAAATAGGAATCAGAAGCCCTCCTCCAAAAATTGTTGGTCCGTATCCTTAAAGTTAAAGTATTGAGGAACCTTATAAGAATCCTGGAATATTTATCTTGACACATAATATTGCCTACATATTGTCACATCCTTTTGATTAAGACTGTATAAAATTATTTAAATTGTTAATACTCATTGTGAGCATGATAGTCTATACTTTCTAACTAGGTGTTTATTGCCATCTACAAGCCAAGTCACTATTTTAACATAGTAATTACATAGCCTATGTACATCATTAATACCTATTAATAATAAGCTGTGAAATGTTTCAAATTATATACATATTTAAATAATACATTTCAATATAAATTATATTCTATTATTTGCACTTGCTGAAAAAGAAGTTTCAATGCAATATCATATCTTACATAATCATATCAATTTTGACCATGAGAAGAATACTCGACACCTTTTACTAATAATGCTATTTTGATTTCCTGTACATATAACAAGCATTGATTTATTGATATAAGCTATATTTGTTCATAGTAACTAATTTAACAATAAGCTTTCGATTGTTTAAATTTTTCATGCACTTTTATTATAAGCCATCTTCTAGGGGTTTCCAACCATATTCTGTGAATGGTAAGTTTCTGTTTCAATTTCAAAATGTACTCTTTTTAAACTAGACAATGGAAAAAAATACGAAGAATATTAGTATATTTACTATTAGTTTGAAATCCAACTAAACTAATTGAACTTTGGTTTGGATTCCAGTGTAATTGAAATAGATTTTGAATATAATAATAAATATTTGCGGATCTACGCTCTAGTATCGCAGCTTGTGTATTAACCACCTTGGTATTTGCACTCACATTAATAATAATATGTTAAGCAAAACAAATTGATTGATACCTGTCCCGCTCCTGATGGTTCTTTTAAGAATGTCCTTTTTCCCCCCTAGAATATTGACATTGTAACATTGCATGTAATGGAACATGGTTAGTCATAAAATTATGTAAAAATGAACACATTTAAGACAGTACTAGTAATAAACATTACTAAAACAATCTATACATGAAATAATGTGCTAGACATTGTCACTTTTTGTAAATATAAGTACATTTAAAATAACACTAATAGTACAATTAAATTATATCATTGTTACCTGAAGGAAATTGTTTCTATTTTGTTAAAACTTTGGTGAAGATGTAATCAAACTCGCCAAAGGGCCATATTCACAAACTCAGGGAGTGGCCATGATGTATGTATATATTCTATATTGTATGCTACATATTTAAAACCATTAAAAGCATGATTTGATTGGAAATTCAGAAACAAATAGTCGAAAAATGCTTGATATAAATTGTTTGATAAGTTGTTACTATCTTGTCTGCTGTCAAAGAATGCAAAGCTCAGAAAATATCAAACAATAGTTGTATCAGTTATTCTCTATGGCTGTGAAACATGTCTCATACCTTACAAGACACAAACTAATTTAGGGGGTTCTAAAACAAAGCACTTAGGAAGATATTTAGTCCACAAAGGGTTTAAGATACTGAGAGGTGGAAGAGATTATATAATGATGAGTTGCATACCCTGTACTAATGACAAAACATTGTTAGGATTGTAGGGGTTTCCCCCCTTTCACAACAATACATTAACGCCTGGTGTTTGGGTGTTGTGTCTGATCTAGGTTTAAGTTAGCTTATAAGATGTGTGCTGATATAATCAGTCGGTTGAAACTGTGTACATAAAATATTCGAGAGAAAGGAAAATATCCCAGATATATAGGGGTGTCAGCGAAATAAATACTCGAGGCAATATTTATTAAATGTTCCTAAATGTTTTCAACTCTCCATTTGAGTTTGTATGTGAATGTTCAGGAAGAGTAGCAAGACACAGTGCTAAAAAAGACTTTATCTTACAATTATCAAGAGTTTGAAAACAAATATTAACTCTTTACTAATTTGCTTGATTTTTTTAAATGTCTATTTTTCTTTTCTTGGTTTGAAAAGTTTTGCCAAGTGTATTGTCTCATTCTCATGAGAATGTAATATCGTACGGTGTACACCATTATTTCCTCTTTGTGAAGTAAGCGTGGAAAAGAAAGCTGCCCATTATTTAACACACAATCCAGTGTATCTTCAAAACATGTAATTGAATGACAGTTCTTACTAAAAGCTGTTTCTATTTAATTTATTATATGATAAAAGCGAATGTTAGAATGGATCAGTTTATCTCTAACTTTCAAATTGACCAAATGGCCTGCTAGTTCATGACATAATCCCTCCTGAGTTTCTGGATTAACTAAAGTAGAACAACATATTTCACATTTAACTTTTTTTAGTAACTGCCTACATAAATACCCAGTTACATAATAAACAATGCAGTCTACAATTGGAACTCCAGAATAGTTGTGTTCTTCATTAATTATGTCACAGTCCCAGTCATCTTGAAGAACCAACCCCTTCAAACGTGATTTTATCTCCTCTATTTTGGAAGAATTCTTGCCCTCTTTGAAGATTTTCTTAAAATCACTGATAGACAACAACGTAGATGTTTCTTCTGAGACATAACAATTTCCATACTTTGGTGGTTTCAAAATGCTGAAAATTGATAGAATTTTATACAATTGAAGGAATGTTGGTGTAGACGGGTGATCGTTAGAACCTACAGCTTGCCGTGTCATACCAAAGAAGTTCTGGAAACATAAAATGTAACAGAATAGGTTAAAATATGTCAGATTTGCTCATATGTACTTCAACAGACAACTTTATAACTTATTTCAGTATGAATGTTTATATTTTGATAAATATTTATAATTGTTTTGATATTCTGTTTAGTGTTTGGGAAAATATATTTAAGTATCCAACACACATAAATTTGCCTAGCAAGTTTTTGCTAGCCATCATTAGTGTTGGACCTATGAGACCGCGGGTATTGATACACACCCCCCTTTTAAACTTCATAATATAAGGAGAAGGGGAAGTTGAAGGATAGGTAAGAAACATAAAGGGGAGGCAATAAATAAATTTGTGTATCAAAATATTAAATATTCTCTTTTTCCCCAAACCCCCACTCGGCTACAGACCTGATGCTTGTATTAGAAGTAAATAATAAAATAAGAGAATATGTATTTACCTCGAGTGGATCTTGGTTCATCTTTGCAGTTAGTACATATGAAAAATGGCATTCATTTTAAAGGTATGTTGTTAGCTGCATCGCAGACAGAATTGTCGCTCTCAGTCCGTCATCTGTGACTTTAGTAAGGAATTGTTCCTTTCTGATTTCCCTTCGTGTACTCTTGTTTCCCATTCATTTAGCCAGTATAATTAGTCTGCTAATACATAAAAATACAAATGAGTAAATAAAATAGGGCTGAGGTGCCTCTCTTACAGGAGACTACGTGTATGTCAATGTTGTAATATATAGTGCACTGCAATGTATGTTTAGTTCTTATAAATCAAATTAGAAATTATTAATCTCATTAACATAAGGTTTGAGTATTAATCACAACTCTTGTTTTTTATTATTGACAATGTGCTTACCTTAAAGTCAGAACCATCTATTCTTAATCCTTCAACTGCATAGCGCCTGTTAAGAGCATCAAAAAGATTGTTGAAAAAAAGGCAAAAATATTGTGTATCTTGGCAGTTTTCAAGTCCTTTGGTTTTATAATGCCGGTAAAATTCTAATCCAGTAGCAACAGAATTAGTGAAAACCTGAAATATATTAAAAAAGATAAAAATATAGACCAATCAATATCATATAGGCCTAAACAATAAATAACAGAGGTGAGACATCAAATACCTCAAATCCTTAAGGATATTTGAGTATTCAATAAAATATTGGATTTGAGACTCAAATCCTTAAAAAAAATATTTTCCTTAATTTTTCAATTGAAATTTGTTTTATACCTTTGATACTGTATGTTGGTTGCTCATAACAAATATAATTATAAGACAAACTCAACAATCAGAACCTCAGACCAATAATTTAACACGCAACAAAGTGCATTAATGTTATAATGAATAGATTATGGACAAAATTGTCACTTATCTAATATTTCTATTTTCTACTATTATATTATTTTTCTATTTACTCTAAGGTTAGTGATTTTTTTCAATATTCAATACTCAATATTCAATATTCAAATTCATTCAAATTTGAGAGTAGGGATTCAAAAGCAAAATAAAGATTTGTGTTCAACTCATCTCCAATAAGTAATATTGATAATCATAAATTATCATTATACATAACCCATAACGGTAGTAAAATGGGGTGCTAATAAGTACATTAACTATATTTTATTATGAATATTATAAATACTGAATTAAAACACAACAAAAAATAACTAAACAAGACACCAAACTCAGGATCCTTAGTTCAGGAGATGCTCACATTAATGGATGAGCCAAAATGTTGGCCCATCTTTATGTTATAGATTACCTGTGTAACAAGACGTACTCTCATCTTATTTGTGTTTGTCAAATTTATATGAACATTCGATAATTTTGGACACACACGTAAAGCTGCAGGGTACTTACAATCATCTTCATACAATATTCGAATATGACTCCACTTCACTAAATTCTTGTCAGGGTCAACCTAAAATAAATACAAATAAATATAATCTCTCACAATTCACGCCTCTCGAAATTTGAGGGCGTGATAAACATTGACACGTCAGTTTTAAAACAACCCGGAAATTTACATTTAATTTTATTTTTGACTTGTAAAGCCAATGTGCAAGAATAAAATCTTATAAATCTTAACTGTAGATCTCTGTCTGAACAGCTGTTGTTGTAAAACGTCACAACTAGGGATGGGTTGTGAAATCACAACCTGATCCTTTGTCACTGCTCCTCTGACGTCACATTCACAGTCTGCTCCGGACAGACGAAAGGAGCTGTTCCTTTTTGTCACAGGCCAGTTTAAAACGTTCCACCTATTACTCTACCACTGTATTGTTTGTATTCTCATTTCTCATTTGTTTTCTCCGAGCTTCTACTGTCAAGGCTGCATCGTTACAATTTATCCAGTAGATGGTAGCACAAAGTAGTTACGTAATAGAAGTGTTTATCAACGCTTGGCAATTGGCATTGCTCCTCGTCTCTCTGTCACAGGCAGCGCTGGAACAGGTCCGTAGCAACCTTGTTCCTTTATGCTACGGGGGTATTTTTGGAGCAGTCGTACGGTGGAAAGGAACAGGCCGTAGTCAGGGGGGGGTTTCGGGGTTCAACCCCCCCCCCCCCGAAATTTTATGAACAAAATATATATGGCTTTATTTATGGTTCAAACAATATCAAAATTAAGGTACAAGTACAAATTAGGGGGCTGCGTTACCATACAATGCACTTCATAAAGCTTCTAGAAGTGTTCATTATTTAAAAAAAATTTTGGCCTTCGGAAGTTATGGTGTTAATGTTACCATAAACAATACTTCAGATAGCTTCTAGAGGTGTTTAATATTTATAATTATTCCTAGCCTCCGATAGTTATGGGGTAGTGTTGCCATAAAAAACACTTCAGATAGCTTCTAGAACAGTTTTTTTAATTTATAATTTTTTCTAGCCTCCAGCAATTGGGGGATGGACCCACCAAACCCCCCCTGAAATTATTGGCTGGCTACGGCCTTGGAAAGGAAGTGGATTCTTTTTGTTCTTTTCACAACGCAACCTTACTTATCTATTATAGGCCTAATTTAGAGTTGTTTTGGGGAGTCACAAATGAATTTTGGGGGAAATATTTCGTAGTAAAAAACGCTATTTCCACAATACAAGCAAAGTATGTGATGTATTCTCACAATATATTGCATACGTTAATGATGAACATTGAAGGGACCCGATTAGTGATCAAATGGCTTTAAGGCAAGGTTCAGCAACCTACGGCCCACTAATTGATTTTATCTAGCCCACAAAATATTTAGAAAACAAACAATTGTGTTCTATTAATAAACTTAAATAACTAATTACTACATGAGAAATATAAAGTTGGAATTTTTTTGCTCTACTTTTTTTCACATCAACTCAACAATTCTTTTTAGCCCCATAAGACCCACGATATTAAAAAAGTTGCTGAACCCTAGTTCCTGGCGTCACTCTCGCAATAGACTGGGCTCTCAGTGATGGAGAGTTCCAGGTTCAAATCTTGGTTGGTTGTAGGTCTAATGAGAGTGTTTTTTTAATAAATGGTTTTTCATTTTCTCTTCACACAAATGTGGCTACATTACCTAAAAGTTCAACCTTCTCTATCCCTAGCATATTAGCGTAGTTAGTATTTTAGCGTATAACCCGAGGGGGTGCCAAGACAGGTTGCTTATAAAACATTGATGGATTGGGATTGAAAATGCTTATTTAGTGATATGGAATAATATAAAGTTTGATGGCATCAAGGACGTAACTACAAGGGGAAACATGTCCCTCTCTGAGTCTGTGTGTGTGTGTGTGTGTGTGTGTGTGTCTCTGTCTGTCTGTATGGGGGGCTGGGTGACACAAGCCATAAAACGTATCTTTAAAATAATGCGTGCAGTATGGTATCAAGAGCAATATTCTCATATTAAAGCTGATATCCGCTTCGGTATAGGCATGTTACTTTCGCAATAGACTAGACTTCTGATGACAGGGAGGTCGGGGTTCAATCCTGGTCTGGTGAACTGAGGTTTTTTCCCCCCTAATTGTTTTCCACTCTTACTCTACACAAATTCGAGTGCACTTCCTCTAAAATCAACCATCACCATTCCTAACACATTAGCGTAATTAGTACATATGCGTATAAACCGGACGGTCAGTAAAACGTGGTGTAAAAAGAAAGCTATAATATAATTCTGGTAGGAAGAATAGTTCTAGAAAGTTCAAACATAATTTTTGGGGGTCAACATTGAAAGCATTATAATTAATTATTAATGTTATTTTATAGGTATTGATAGTATCTATCAAAAGTTAAAAATGTAAATCACGTGACTTAAGCTATGAATGTATGAAAGAAGTTTTACTAGTGTGTGTGACTATCAATTACTGGTCTTCCTAACAGAATCTCACTAAAGGTGATATAGAAGACACTACAATAGCATTATTGTTCTTAGCACATGGAACGAGATAAACCCCTCCAAGTCCTGCAACGCCAACATTTTTGACAGTATTAAAGAAAAGCTGACTTGTTAGATACTTCTACCGTTGAATTAGTTTACTGATTTTTTTAAAAATTGTGTGGTTCTAGTTTTTAACTGTTGGACCATTAATCATTTAAACTATAATCAAAATGAACGCTGAAGTAAAAAAATAGAAAACTGCACCAGTTTGGAATATTTTTTTTTCAATTGTTAATGATTCCATGTCTAAGTATGATTTATGTAAACAAATAATTTCTTATAAAACATCGGTGTCTAACTTAAAAAAGCACATAGTACGCAAACATCCATTAATTAATCTCAATCACACTGACTCACCCGGTAAATATGCTCCTCGACCAGAAAATATTAGCAAGCCTTATACAGATTATTTTGACCCTGATAAATTGGAAGTCCTACCTTTAGAGTCTACAAGTACCGAAAATGAACCTTTAGCTTCTTGCTCTAAACTTCAAAAGCTCACTACAAAATCACATCATCATTCTGAACCACAACGGAGTTTACAATCAATCCCTACTAAGGACAAAGAGAAAAACAGCATTATTCTTTATCGCCACAGAAAAATAGGGGTAAGTGCAAAAAGAAAACTTGATGACTGTCTTGTGAGTTTATTCACACATGACTTTCAGCCATTTTCATTAGTTAAGGATATTGGATTTTACTCTTTCATATCTGCTCTAAATCCTTCCTATGTTCTTCCAAGTAGAAAGACAATAACCCAATCTATGCTTCCAGCTCTTTACGAAAAAACTCTCGTTGGTGTTAAGGAAAGTGTAAAGGACACAACTTCTGTTACCATTGCTACCGACTGCTGGACATCCCTCAATAATGAAAGCTATTTAGCTGTCACAGCTCACTTCATTGATTCAAAATTTTAAATCCAATCAATTTTATTGGAATGCCACTCATTTAATGAGAGGCATACTAGCGCAAATTTAACCACTGAGCTAAAGCGCATAGTCTATTCATGGGGAATTGAAAGCAACATTTTATTGGTGGTTTCGGATAATGCATCCAACATTAAAAACACAATTCAAAATGAGTTACATTGGAAACATTTTGGTTGCTTTGCGCACACAATCAATTTAATTGTTCAGAATGGTTTGAAACTAAGTGAACCTCTTATAGAAAAAATTAAAACTATTGTAACATTTTTTAAAGAGAAGTGCAATATTCAATTCCAAGTTTACAGATTTTCAAAAAAAATTGTGGCAAGGAACAAAAAAAAATTAATTCAAGACGTTTGCACTAGGTGGAACTCCACATTTTATATGATTGAAAGATTTGTTGAGCTAGAGGATGCTGTCCGGACTACGGTGGCATTGGTTGACAAAGACTTACCAGTCTTAACCACAGAGGACTGGAAAGTAACAAGCGAAGTGGAAAAGGTGCTCAAACCATTCGAAAGTGTTATTAAAATAATTAGTGGAGAGCGTTACGTAACAGCCTCGCTTGTAATAATTTTAACAAAAGGCCTCAATGACATGTACCACCGTCTACTTTAACAGGAATTCTCAGAAACAGCTACCATTTTGATTGTAGCAATCAAAACCGGTATTTCAGAAAGATTTGTAAATATAAAGCAAAGTTATACTTTATTAATATAAATATTTCTAGACCCTCGTTTTAAAAATATTGCCTTTAGTGAGAACGTGGCTGAGCATGCTAAAAGATTGGTGACAAATATTGTTGCAAACAAATTGAAAAATAATTGTCCTGCAACTCAAATATCATACGTAGACAAAGGAAGAGGTAGTGATAAAGATGTTTCTGCAAAGCTGTTTATTTGGAGCAACTTCAACACAAAAGTTGCGTCTGTAAAACCAAGTGGGACCGCACAATCAAGAGCTATTATAGAAGTACAATGCTATTTAGAAGATGATGTGCTTCCTCGAAATGAAGATCCTCTCAAGTGGTGGCTGGAACACAAATATAATTATCCTTATTTAAGTGAAGTGGTCAGAGAAGAATTTGGCACTATAGCGACGTCAGTTCCTTGTGGACGTTTATTTAAAAAAACTGGCCAAATATTAAATGAGAGACGTACTAGAATGACATCCGGAGTGAAACAGCTTATCTTGATAAATAAATTGCAATACTAAATTCACAAAGTAGTATTTTTTTTAAAACTTCTATGCATAATAATTAACTCTATGTAAAAGTGACCAGTGTAAAAAAAAAGTTTAGCTCAATACTTGAACAGTTACCGTAATATTAGAAAAAGTAACCTCACACACACACACACACACACACACAATATATATATATTAAACAAATCTAGTAAATATATATAATCTAATAATAATAATCTAATATATCTAATATATATATAATCAAATATAACAAATCAAATAAAAAAGTTTATTCCTATCAGAATTTAACGTCGATTAAATAGGTTTACAATATCTCGCTGGAAAATATATGCCTCACCAAAAACTCCCCTAACAGCTGTATATATATATATATATATATTTGGTGAGGCATATATTTTCCAGCGAGATATTGTAAACCTATTTAATCGACGTCAAATTCTGATAGGAATAAACTTTTTTTATATGATTTGTTAGAAAATTTACTAAAACCATTTTCATGCGACCAGTGAGCAGCTGCAGCTGTCACCTTTGTTATACGTTATCATTACATATAAAATATCACTAATAATATAATAAAATGTTATTAATGTTGACTGCAAAAAAAAATATTTGTATTTTGTAAAGCTTTCTTCATACTAGAATCATACTATACATACGGATACGCAATGGGGAAAGCATGAGTTAAAACTTTCCCTAGAACTTTTGTTCCCCTTCTCCGGCCAACCTACCCCATCCCTCTCACGTTCTAGTTTCAACTCCCGTGTCTAATCTGAGTAATTTCATAAACATGCTATTATTGTAAATCCTAAATATTACTTTATTTAGGTTCTCGCCTCTTTGATATAATAACAATATACAATGTAAATATAACTCTGAATACTATACTACCCGTTAGTATTAGTAAAGTCAAAATAAATTAGCATGTTAAAAAAATCAGCAAAAATTCTGCCTCCTTTGACCTTCGCTTACCTGAACATTTGCTCCATCACTCTCCCCCCCTTCCCCCCCAATCTTCTATCCATCACGTCCCTCTGTTTACTCTCAACATCTTACGTCATAATACCATACTGAGATTAGACCTTGATCTCTCCATTGTCGGCAGTCTAGTCTGAAAGAGCAGCACGTTAGACCAAACGGCCACCGAAGCGGGTTCCTATGCTATTAAACGAAAAGATCAAACCAGCTGACAATACAGCAAGCTTGTTCGGAGAGGAGCGTACATCCGGCAAAATGAAAGAGCAAGAAAGAAGAAAAATAACAATACAAGTGTACATGGTGCGCATGTGCGAATGTTGAATAAGAAACCAATCTAAATTAGCAGCTACACATGCCAATTCAAGCAGACAAGTTTTAACGTTAAAACTTCAACTTAGTTAGAAGTTAGTATAGTCTTGAATACGTCACCGTTAAATTTAGATTAAGCAAGTATAGGTAATAGTATAACGTTAACATTTTTAAGTGTAATAATTTATAGTTTTTCTAGATGGTGTAATGGAAACAAAACACTTATTCCGTATTCACGCATGCGCACAACTCAGTTCATATCTCGTTTCGACATTTCAATTTCTACGCCTAGGCGCTTGTTCAAAGAATTGTGCTGTTGCTGTGCCGGTACAAGCAAGGGACGTGATAGATAAGTGCTACTAGGCTATGAGTAGGTTCGAATATAGTGACTGTGACATAAAGGAGCAGGTAAAAGGAACAGGTCCAGTAGTGGAGCAGTAACAGATTGCTCCTGCTCCACTAAAGGAAATCGATCTTTGGACGATTGGTTGTATGCATTATATATTATGCCTGAATCGATACTACGCATCTTAAAATGAATCGATCCAGAGAATCAGTTCAATGACCATGAACCGTACATTCCTAGTTTTCTTATGCCTACACTCGAAGAGTTTTATAAAATTATCAGGACGACGCTGGCACGTGGCACAGCGGTATCCTTATACAAAATTTAAATTTTAGCGTAATTTAAAGATGGGAATCTGCAATTTTCTGTTTATATGAAAGAAAATTTTAATTGTCACCGAAAGTACGATTGTGACTAGAATAATTAAACATATACCAAATATGTTTACTGTATTTAGTGAATATGTTAGTTAAGAATATTACTCCTATTATTATAATGTAATATATATGCATACAATTACATATTATATTAGGTTTTAAACATTATTAATGAATTTATATATACAACACAGAAACTAGATTATGCGAGCCATCTGTTGATCAAGTATGGAACCTGCGTATAGATGAAATTGTCAATATTTGTAGCTCTGTATTGTAATTTTATTATTATTTATTATTATTATTATTATTGTTTTGTGTCTGGGAATTTGGAAATTATTTTGATGAGAATGAAATAATGATATCACGGGATAATACTCAAAGCAAACCAAGGCGATAATTCTTAAGGTGATTAATGTTAAAGCGTATTTATAAAGGGATTAATTTAACATTTCTGATTTCCAAGGTCATTCATGTCCTAGCAGTGATAGAGGGGGCAGGAGGGTAGAAGATAGCTATGCCCTCCAGCCCTTTCCAATACCCATGTTGAAACGTTAAAGCAACATTCATAAGATATACTCCATTCACGGTAGGAATTACTCTCTGAAAGTTCTTTTTTCCTACCAATATCCTACTTTATAATAGCTTTCTGGTAGGGAAAAAGGCCTTTCAGAAAACAATTCCTACGGTGAACGGACTTTACATAGTTACTCCAAATGATATACTCAACGATTTAGCGAAGTGTACACCCAAGTACCGAAACATTATATAGGCCATGTTGTTGAGGGGGCAGAGGGATAGGGTATTGGTATTGTAAGACTCCTTCAAGTTAACATTTTATCATTTTAGTGATAATACTAGTTTACAGGAATATTGTAGCAAACTATAATAATAAAAAGAGGATTTGTAAGAATAAACCAAAATGTATTAACAAATTAGTAATTTTAAAACAAAAATTAAATAAAAAAAAGTCACTGCCCAATAAAATAGTTTATACATAGGCCTAAAATGCGTTATTAATAGAAAACTAATAATTTAATAAAATTACTTGTTTATCATACTAAACTAGGTAATATGAATACTGAACAGTCTTAATTTTAAGTACTTGCTTAGCTACACATTAGAGATAAGTTGAAAGTGCTATTGGTTAGGTCATGGAGGAGAAAGGACGAGGGAGATAGTAGGTCATGTAGGAGATAGAGGGAGGGAGATTATAGTTATTGTAGGAGATAGAGTGAGGGAGATGGTAGGTCATGTAGGAGATAGAGTGAGGGAGATGGTAGGTCATGTAGGAGGTAGAGGGAGGGAGATTATAGTTATTGTATGAGATAGAGTGAGGGAGATTGTAGTCCATGTAGAAGATAGAGTGAGGAAGATGGTTGGTCATGTAGGAGGTAGAGGGAGGGAGATTATAGTTATTGTAGGAGATAGAGTGAGGGAGATTGTAGTTCATGTAGGAGATAGAGTGAGGGAGATGGTAGGTCATTTTGGAGATAGAGTGAGGGATATGGTAGGTCATGTAGGAGATAGAGTGAGGGAGATGGTAGGTCATGTAGGAGGTAGAGTGAGAGAGATGGTAGGTCATGTAGGAGGTAGAGTGAGGGAGATGGTAGGTCATGTAGGAGATAGATTGAAGGAGATGATAGTTCATGTAGGAGATAAAGTGAGGGAGATTGTAGGTCATGTAAGTGATTGAGTGAGGGAGATGATAGTTCATGTAGGAGATAAAGTGAGGGAGATGGTAGGTCATGTAGGAGATAGAGTGAGGAGATGATAGTTCATGTAGGAGAAGAGTAGGGAGATGGTAGGTCATGTAGGAGATAGAGTGAGGGAGATGGTAGGTCATGTAGGAGATAGAGTGAAGGAGATGGTAGGTCATGTAGGAGATAGAGTGAAGGAGATGGTAGGTCATGTAGGAGATAGAGTGAGGGAGATTGTAGTTCATGTAGGAGATAGAGTGAGGGAGATGGTAGGTCATTTTGGAGATAGAGTGAGGGAGATGGTAGGTCATGTAGGAGGTAGAGTGAGAGAGATGGTAGGTCATGTAGGAGGTAGAGTGAGGGAGATGGTAGGTCATGTAGGAGATAGAGTGAAGGAGATGGTAGGTCATGTAGGAGATAGAGTGAAGGAGATGGTAGGTCATGTAGGAGATAGAGTGAGGGAGATTGTAGTTCATGTAGGAGATAGAGTGAGGGAGATGGTAGGTCATTTTGGAGATAGAGTGAGGGAGATGGTAGGTCATGTAGGAGGTAGAGTGAGAGAGATGGTAGGTCATGTAGGAGGTAGAGTGAGGGAGATGGTAGGTTATGTAGGAGATAGATTGAAGGAGATGATAGTTCATGTAGGAGATAAAGTGAGGGAGATTGTAGGTCATGTAAGTGATTGAGTGAGGGAGATGATAGTTCATGTAGGAGATAAAGTGAGGGAGATGGTAGGTCATGTAGGAGATAGAGTGAGGGAGATGATAGTTCATGTAGGAGATAGAGTGAGGGAGATGGTAGGTCATGTAGGAGATAGAGTGAGGGAGATGGTAGGTCATGTAGGAGGTAGAGTGAGAGAGATGGTAGGTCATGTAGGAGGTAGAGTGAGGGAGATGGTAGGTCATGTAGGAGATAGAGTGAGGGAGATGGTAGGTCATGTAGGAGATAGAGTGAAGGAGATGGTAGGTCATGTAGGAGATAGAGTGAGGGAGATTGTAGTTCATGTAGGAGATAGAGTGAGGGAGATGGTAGGTCATTTTGGAGATAGAGTGAGGGAGATGGTAGGTCATGTAGGAGGTAGAGTGAGAGAGATGGTAGGTCATGTAGGAGGTAGAGTGAGGGAGATGGTAGGTCATGTAGGAGATAGATTGAAGGAGATGATAGTTCATGTAGGAGATAAAGTGAGGGAGATTGTAGGTCATGTAAGTGATTGAGTGAGGGAGATGATAGTTCATGTAGGAGATAAAGTGAGGGAGATGGTAGGTCATGTAGGAGATAGAGTGAGGGAGATGATAGTTCATGTAGGAGATAGAGTGAGGGAGATGGTAGGTCATGTAGGAGATAGAGTGAGGGAGATGGTAGGTCATGTAGGAGATAGAGTGAGGGAGATGGTAGGTCATGTAGGAGGTAGAGTGAGGGAGATGATAGTTCATGTAGGAAATAAAGTGAGGGAGATGGTAGGTCATGTAGGAGATAGAGTGAGGGAGATGGTAGGTCATGTAGGAGATAGAGTGAGGGAGATGGTAGGTCATGTAGGAGATAGTGCAAGGAAGATGTGAAGGTAGAGTTAGTCAGTTCTTACAATATTAAGGCATTGGTTTCAATTTTTTTTACATTAAACTGTGTTAAAAGGGGAGGATGATTGCCCCATTATCGCTCTGGATCCACTACTGACCCATCCAGGATAACTGCAAACTGCAAAAAAGTTCAGAGGAAATCGACTTACCTTGCAGTGGAGGGAAAGTAAGTAACCGTTTGGTAAAAAAAACACATTCAGTACAGACTTCTGGGATTTAAACCCTAACCTCCCAATTATTTGCAATCTAGGATATCCATTCAACCACCAAGGTGGTTATTAATTTAGTTAAAATTCATTCTCTTTATTTAGTGTCTTAGGATAATGGTTTGGTCCAACACATTAGCTCAGTTGGTAGCGTGTCGGCTTAGTAAATTTGAGTACCGGGTTCAATTAACGGCATGGCGGAAAAATGTATAATTAATGCACTGTCTCAGTTGTGAATTAACGGCCGGGGAGCTGGATGTTGTGTCTGTTCTAGATCTAATATATAGTAGAATTCTGGTGGGAAGAACACTTATCTCATATCTGACAGCCACAGAAATTACTAAATTTGTTTAATATATTCATATATCAAGAAATATATTCTATAATTATCACGTTTGCTAAATAATTTAGATACCTATTAAATAATGGATTAAAAATATAGTAAAATGTTAGCAATGCTGACCACCAAAATCAAAGTATGTATTTTCTAAACTGTTACTCCTATCAACATAATGGTATAGCTTCTAAGACGTGCGCTAGAATATTCAGTCGATTCAGAAAGCAAAATATATTCAAATGAAGAAAAAAAAAAAGTATTTTGTGTGAGATACAGATGCAAATACATCTCCATCGCACACCATAAACTTTTAATATTTGTTAATTCACCTAAAGGCCTGAGGGGTGATATTGACATTCAGGAGAGTTTAATTTATTTTAGTCGTAGTTTTCAAAACATAATACATAAATTTTCAAGAACAGTACCACAACACACATACCGACAGTAAACTGAATAAAGAAAGACGTCATCATTTGTAAAATTTTAATGAATAAACACTGAGATTTTAAGGCAATAAAAACAAAAAAAGATCGAAATATTAATTGCATCAGTAGTGTTTTGAATTAAGGCGTCACTATCTGGTCTTATCCAGCAGCGAAGAGGTCATAGTTTAAATCCTAGTTGGGCATATTTAGGTAATTTGAACCCGCCTCGGTGGCGTAGTTGGCTAACGCGCCAGTCGTGTTGAGCCAGACCACCGAGGATGGAGAGATCGAGGTTTGAATCTCGGTCGGGTGAACTGGGGGTGGTTTTTCCTAAAGGGTTTTCCACTCTCCCTCTACGCAAATACGGGTTCACTTCCTCTAAAATCAACCTTCCCAATTCCTAATCCATTAGTGTCATTAGTACTTAAGCGTATAAACCGAACGGGTAGTAAGACGCGGTGCTAAATAATAATAATAATAATAATAATAATAATAATAATAATAATAATAATAATAATAATAATAATAATAATAATAGGTAGTTTGTCCTAATGGTTGTCCCACCTCCCTACCCGTGAATTCGAGTACTTTCCCATATAGTGTAAATATCCTAATACTCGTACCTAGGAATTAAATTTTGGAATGGGCAGAGGGGATTTTACATGTGGGGTCTTGGAACGAAGTACCTACCCAAAAAGTAGATGCAAGTATTAAAAAAAAAATCCTTCTTGAAGTAATTGACCATGCAAAGCGGAGCACAAACATATACAAATATAATTTTGCTATATTTATTTTTATTTCCTCTCGACACCTCAGAGAGAAAGTATTGTGATCGTGAAAAACAATCTTATTCGAGATTTTGATTAATGTTGACGTTTGTTGACCCCCTAATAACAAAAAAGTTCTCTTCGCAATCTCATCTCTCTGTCTGTCTGTCTGTCTCTACCTCCGGCTAGGGCCTAGACACTGTGTACCGATTGGGTTAAAACTGTTATCTGGGGGTTTTCATAAGGTCGGCCATAGAAGTTTTTGAAATTAGACATCCAAACATAAAATTAATGGTAGTTTACTGAAGGTTAGAAAGATAAAAAGCTATTTTCTCAAGAGTCGTTTTAACGATTTCGATTAAATTTTATATCTAGACACTGTTTATCATTTTTAACAATATGACAACTCTCATTTTCTCATGAAAATGATTTTATGGTAGTACTTCATATGAGGGAAATTTTTCAATTTTCATCATTTCTATGTAACTATTTGAGATTTGAAATAACTTATAGTTGTAAAGCCGTTTAAGATAAAATCCTTTATTTGGAATACATTTTTATAAAACCAATTATTTCTGAGACATAAGCAATATATATACATATATATCTTAATTCAGTTTTTTAAAATGAATTTGGGTGACCTGGTGGTCTAGGGGTAAGGTGTTGGACCTATGTGCTGGGGGTCCGAGGTTCAATCATCGGCCCCGGCACAGATTTATCTGATTGCCAAAACCTTCCTTCACCTCTGACAAGACGTGTATTAATCACAACTTGTGAATGTGTGGAATGCCAGGCCTCCACCGTGGTTCGGATCCCACGTTAAACTGTAGGTCCTCCATTTCATCACACAATCACCCTACCATTGCACATTAGCGTAAGTACGTATAACCATAGTGGGTAGTAAGACGCGGTAATAATAATAATAATAATAATAATAATAATAATAAATAATAAACATTTCAAACCTTATAATTTTATCTAAATAATTAATTGATCAGCTTTGTTGACTTTAGTTTGGTACATACCTCCTTTTATGTGTATTTTACTTGTGTCTACCGAGAGAAGAAAATGAGTATGGTGGTTCTTTGATATTTAATCCTACGGACCATTCAATAGGACACCGCGGACCACACTTATAGGAACACTTACTTATTAGCTTGTTGTGTATTATGATACTGATATCATTAGTTGGATGTTGGATAGATCTATCAAGTGCATTTATTTAATAATAGTTATGGTACTATTAGTAATAACTACAGTTTAATAGATAAGTAATCTGTAAATATACAGTATCACACTTGATTAGGTGAACAATCCTCATGTTTTTCGAAAAATTGTCGACACTAAAATTTAGGTGTATGGGGTGGTCACTCTTATAGGACTAGCTGATCCCGTAAACTAGTTTGGGGCACCATCGATAGGATCAGCTTGCAATGACGTCACAAAGGAGTGCGCATGCGTGGACGTGAAGTCCATAGAAGAGGAAGTGTGAATTATATGTAAAACATCGATTTTATAGAATAAATAAAACACGGTATCTTAATTTTTAAATACCGTATTTTATTTGTTCTATAAAATCGATGGGTTTTATATATATATATATATAGGTCTAATATATATATATATATAATATATATATATATATATATATATATATATATATATAAAATCAATGGCGTGAGCATCGAACTTTAAATATCGTTTTGAAAACAAAGATGTCCGATGTTCATTCCAACCAGTAACTGCTGGTGGATGAAATATGACAAATTTGACAAAGACAAGAAACTGTTTGCAAATAAAAATTGTTTCAAAAGGAGTGGTTTTACAAACAGTGGACGACGGACCGTGGTTATTATAGTTATTATTAAACGAACAATATCAAGACGGGGCTATTTTCAAAATGCAAATTAAAAAAATAATTATATGAATGTATTATTTTATGATAGAGATGGGTTGTGAAATCACAACCGGCTACTTTGTCACTGCTCTTCTGACGTCACATTCACAACCTGTTCCTGACAGACGAAAGGAGCTGTGTGTTTTTGTCACAGCGCTGAGATCAGGTTCGGCGCAACCTTACTTATCTACTATACGCCTAGTTTAGAGTTGGTTTGGGGAGTCACAAATGAGTTTTGAAGGGGAAAGCTTTCGTAGTACAAAGCACTATTTCCACAATACTGACACCGTATGTGATGTATCCTCACAATAAATGGTTACGTTGATGATTGACATTGAAGGGACCCGCTTGGTAATATAATGATTTAAGGCAAGGTTCAGCAATCTACGGCCCACTGACTGATTTTATCTAGCCCACAAAATACTTGGCAAACAAACAATTTGTTCAAAACATGGACTTAATAACGAATTACTATATGGGAAATGTAAAATTGAACTTTTTTTGTTCTACTGTTTTACTTTACTTTTTTAAAATTAGTCGAACTTTTTTTAAAACCCATATGGCCCACGATATCAAAAAGGTTGACAACTTTTGGTCTTTGGCTTCACTCTCGCACTAGACTGGACTGCCGATGACAGGAATATTACGGTTCGATTCCGGTTGGGTGCATTTAGGGTAATTTTTCCTAAACGTTTTTAACTCTCATTCCAAACAAATGTAGGTGCACTTCTTCTAGTATCAATGTGGATGCACTTCCTCTAAAATAAACCATTTTCATCCCTAACACAGCAGCAAAATTAGCATAAATGCGTATAACCCGAACGGCAGTAGATGCAGTGATAAAAAAAAACAAGGCTGGTAGTAGGTACGAATATAGTGACTGTGACAAAAAGGAGCAATTAAAAGGAACCGGTCCAGTGGTGGAGCAGTAACAGATTGCTCTTGCTCCACTAAAGGAGCAGTTTTTCCCATCCCTAGTCACAACGAACCGCAACGATCAAAACGATCACAACGCTTTCTCATATAGCGGCAAATCGTGCAACTAAAAAGCTTCAAGTTCTGATCCAATTTACAATAGGTTTTAAGTGGAGTGTCATAGGGGTGACCTAGATACATTTGGTCGCTCTAAAAAACGTCCATCTTTTATGGCAGATTATTTCTTACAGGAGTTCGAATTTCATTGTTAATGCTACAAATTTAAGGCAAATTCGCCATCACCACTAACGTTTACAAATACTTGTTTAATTTTAAATGGCTAAAAAACCTCCACCAAGTCCATCTCACAAGTAGAAGAATTTGACAAAAGTAATGGCTGTTATATGGATTTTTGTTTAGAGATAAATAAGGGCGTACTTACACTTTAAAAAATCACAAATATTATTACCAGATACAAGGTCAACTAAATATTACCGGAAGGAAATATTTTGATTTTATTGTTCTCACAGAGAGCTACTTTTTTTATGGAGCGTATTCCAAAAAAAGTGGATTTATGGAACAATATAATCCAATTGAAACTTAGGGGATTTTTTATGCGGTGTTGGCTACCGGAGATTTAGGATAGTAGGGTAAAACGAAAATTGAAATACGACATCCGCAAAATATACTGGATGCCAAGGCAGAAAAAAAATAGGAAAAATCTAAATCTGCTAATGATAATCTCGAGCCTGATGAGAAAGACATCACACAATCATAAAATATTTATAATTCACGTTTAAAAATAATATTAAATGTTTAAAAGTATTTAAGTGTAAAGATATATGAATATGTGTGATAGAGTTCAGATAAAGAATACCTTCCATTACAATAAATGTCATAATAAATGTAATAACTAATAAAGTACCATGTAAACACCGCATTTATGCGAGTTAATGTTGTCATGAAGCCAATATTTATCTACCTTTATACTGTCTTAATTTGTGAAAATGGGGATCGCCGCTCTTTTTGAATTGAGTGTTGTAAAGAAGCCATGTTTTATATCCTGTTTGTGTTGTCCTCCTTAATGAAGAATGAGATTACAGCTCCTATGCACTTGAGTGTTGTAAAGAAGCCATGTTTTATATCCTGTTTGTGTTGTCCTCCTTAATGAAGAAAGATATCGCAGCTCCTATGCACTTGACTGTTGTGAGGGAGGTTAAGTGTTTACCACCTACGATATCTATTTTGGTTTTCTTGGTCAGGTAAAAATCCAACCACCACAGTTTTTATCTTTAAATACAATACCAGAAATCTTATTTTTGTGTCAATTATTTGGCTACATTTAACTATACAAGATTAGACAATGTTTAATAATCTAACATGGGCTAACAAAGCTGTTTTTATCTTGACCTATCCATGAGATTAATCTGAAAGACTGAAACTATGTATAGCCTACAGCCTACAAATTGCTACAACTTAACATTTGCTTATAATCTTAAAGGTTGTCATATTCATTACTAAGGGGAATAGTTAATTGGGATATTTGATATGAAACCATTTTATCGCTTATAATAGTAGCTTCTGACTGTTATAAATTTTAAAAAGTGACAGTGTAATAGAGTTTAGCGTTTTAATTGACTGAGTTAATTACATTGGTTTCCTTAAACTATTAACTGTGAGAATTAGAGTTTTTTTATTAACTTGTCACAGTTGAGCGTACAATATTTCACTACAATCGTATAAACGATTTTTGAACAGCTAAATATTTACTCTGTTACAAAGAAAGATGTAATTTTAATAATGTTTGAACATAATGATTTTTATTTTGTTGGATAAATAATTTTTATTTTATTTTTAATGTATAGTGGTTTAAATAACTTTGTGATCCATATAGAAGATTCAAACTTTTTTGCTGTTTCATATTTTTCACTAAGTTATAATGTGTTTATATATATATATATATATATAAAACAATTGTAATGTTTGCTAATTTTTCTAATTGTATTCTGTTAGCGATCAATGTAGGACAACAACATTTTTTTAAAATTATTCTTTATCAGCACTGTTATTATTATTATTTTACTTGTTTTGCCTAAGCAGAGCGTTGTTGTGCAATCAATTATGTCCCTGCCTCCCCCCTACACACACCACTCCCCTTACGAGGTGTTTACATAATGTGATCAATAGAAAAATATGGCCATACTTTTAACACTTTTAATATTTAATGTGGCTTAGTAAAATATTTGTCTTGATTTGTATAGTGTTTGAACCTTCCTATGCATTTATTATTTTAATAATGTAGGCCTATTTATCATAATAGTAAAATCACGAAAATAATAATGTTAATGACGTGTAGGGCCTACTAAACAAATGACAAACAATGCTACTCTAGTGATTAATGTTTATTGTTATCATAATAATAATAATAATAATTTAGGTTTTTTTTCTATTTATTATTGGTGAAAGCTCTTTGTTTGATTGAGTAATTTTTTTTAACTTAAAATCGAACACTGCCTACGTCGGATTTAAAAAAGCAATATTTCTGAATGAGTTCTAAATCCAATATTTTCTTTATTTAGATTTCACAGTGTTAATTTTTCAGATTAGGCGTCTTGCAATAATGATCTGCAGCGCTATTTTTTACATTCCTTGATCTTTGCTACAATTGGTTAAAACTATCTATTTAATAAATAAGTAAAATTAAAAATAGTCAATATGTCGTCTATTTTATGAATCCCCCTTTTAATAATAAATGTCAGTTGAGATCCTCTGTCAAGCTAAAAATATCTCTAAATGCATAAGGCCAGTAGGAAGCTGAAATTTGGTAGGCAATTCGTTCTTACCCCAAAGGATGTAAGACTATGAGTATAATCTATGCATGTTTATTATTATATCGAATATTGATTTTGGATGATTTTAAGGATCTGAGTCCAATGCTATGCACGAGTTGTAACAGTAGTAATAGCTATGAATGAATCATTGCTACGATTACTTGAAGGGTATCTTGGAAAACATAACTATATAAGAATAGCTCATATTTGTGTATTTAAGGAGCTACATCTCATGAAAATAGCAGCCATTTTTCTGGTTAGGACCACATTTGGCTCCGGAGCCACACGTTCCCGAACCTTGACATATATTAGCATTAGCATTATTAGCACCGCGTCTTACTACCCGTTCGGGTTATACGCACTTACGCTAATGTGGAATGGTAGGGTGATTGTGAGATGAAATGGAGGACCTACAGTTTAACGTGGAATCCGAGCCACGGTGGAGGCCATTCCTCACATCTTGACATATAGTTCATATAAATAATGTGTGATATACACGTTGTAAAGATATGGAATTATACATCTAAATAATTTATTATTCACTTCTATATTCAAAATTACGATATTATAAATACGAGTGGGTAGTAAGATTTATTTGTGTTAAGTTGCAAGGTATGGCGACATCTTTCTACGTCTCTGTTAAAAAAAACCTCAGTTTTGTGGACAGAGACGCACCTGGATGACCACACCTTTCTTTCTTTTGGGAAGTTTCGAGAAGGAGATGTCACTTAGATATACCTACTTCAAAGTACGCATCTCTTCACTTGCAATCCTGACGAGGAGCCGTGTGGGTTGGGTCTATGATAAATTAACATACACATAATACAATAGTCAGGGCTTTTAAATTAATATTTACAACGTGTGAAATATTTAGCAAAAACTGTTTATCTACTTAAAATAAAAAACTATAAAAGACCAGAATATTTAATTTATAAAATAAGACAACATCCCCTTTTGATTACCATAATACAGGATAGCAAACTTGAACTTAATTCAATAATTATGTAAAAATATACTAATTGTGACGAACGAACATTAATATATCATGCTAGCTCTTTTATGCGTTACAACGTTCACATAATGCAAGTAAAAAATAAAAGTTAAATTCGGTCAACATTATAGAAATGTGTAGACCACTGTTATCATAAAGAAAACTATCACTATTCTTTCTTTATGCTGCTATAATACATCGTAAAAAATACCACTGAAATATATAACCTTGCTTCACCAACTTTATATTCAATAATGATTTATTTACATTAAAAATAGAAAATACGAAATGAGACACCTGTTTCTAAGGATTCAACTGAGCATTGGAGGACAATAGATTATCAAGATCAAATATACCGATTGTTGATTAAATAAAATAGTCCATAAGTTTTAACACAAGGTCTATTTAAAAATTTGATCTAGAGCCAGAACTCCCTCTCAACCCCCTCCCTCCCCCAATGATTCTAAAGAAGATTTGAATCTCAATTTCACTGTCAACGAAAATTGTCAGTATTAGTTTTCAATGATCTTATTTTCAGATACTTAAAATACATTTTAGTCCATATTAAAAATATATTTACTTCTTATAGGTAATTTAATACTCATTTATAACGACGATAATACACCATTGCTTTGAAAAAAAATTCAGAACGTCAACAATATTACCTTCCAGAGTAGTCACTCGATCTGGGAGGGGGCGAAGGGGGGTTATTTAACCCCAATCTATTATTCATAATTGATCACTTGTAATGAACTTTTAAGGAGTCGATTTGTTTAACCTCTTCAACATCCTTAAAGATCTTATAAATGGTAAAAACAAAAATTTAATAAACCTAACTTGTACTTACAACGAGATAAAACAAATTAACACTAAATATTGTTTTCATGTATTCTCACATTATTATATAATCGCTAATTTACGCGATTTTATTTCATCAACTAGTTCTTTATAACCTCAATTTCCCATCTCTAAATAGTTAATCTAACCATTTTAAAATGTTGCACTCCATACAGAAATGTTTTAAAAACACACACTCTATACAAAAAAGAGGTGACTTAAAAAAGTGAGGGCTCATGGCCTATAAATTCTTAAAGCTGGCCCCGAGGGGAACCAACACAAAATTAACTATAGGAATACACATATTTTGTTGATAGATTTTATTTGATCAAAATTTAAAACAAGGGGGTTTTAACGTTTTAATCTATATGTAGGATTAAAACCAATCCCAATTAATTCGAATAAGATTTGAACTTTGATCTCACTGTTAGTGAAAAAATTAGAATGTATTTTAATTTTCTATGTCTTTATTAAACAACATATTATGTGTACTAAAGTAGATAGTTTCCTTTAAATAATGTGATAATAATTGTCTTATTTGGTCTTATTCTGAACCAAGAGTATTTGGTTAGATTCCCTGCACTTTCGATAAAATTATTATTGATAAAATTTGGATTTTCCTTTCACAGTGACGATTTGACAGCAGCGGGTCTTGTTGTGACTGTTATGGAATGAGCTAGTTTGTAGTTCATGCTCTGATATAATTAGTCGGTAATAAAGTGCACGTTATAATACGTTGAAAATGTAAGATATAGTATAAAATGCCTTCAATTAGTTTTTATTTTCATAAAGAGGAAAGTCTCGAATTAATCCGCTTTATTTAACCCTACAGGCTTAGCTTAGTCACTGTGTCACTGAGTTAACTCCCTCCTCCCCCTTCCTCGCAGAGAAAAGCTGTTCTATAGCATTAGAGGGAGAAACTAAACTAGAGAGAGAAGGCTGTATGCTAGCCGGCACAACCTGTCACTTATTGCAGATTAGTCAGGAACAAGGACCTAAGTACACATTTCTTAGTACGCGATAAACATCTAAAGGCAGAACGAATACACCCAACGGGGACGCGGCAGTTGGCCTAAAAGGCATTTGGCCTAAAGGCATTTGGCCTAAAAGGCGTTTGGCCTAAAGGCGTTTGGCTTAAAAGGCGTTTGGCCTAAAGGCATTTGGCCTAAAATGTAAATTTAAAACCTTCGGCTATCTTCGGAAAGTAAAAAGTACTGTTAGTTGTTTCATCTGAATATAGATAGCACAACTGATGCAAGGTAGTTACAATATTTCTAAAAATATTGACACTATCCTACATACAACTAGATCAGTTCACAAAACACTATATCACCTTTTTTATGTATAGATTTCCGATATTATTTCCTTGTTAATATATCTCACGGTCATAAAGTTAACGATAAACAATAAGAAAACACCATTCTCGGGGACTTTTGACAACTTATTTCGAAAGGCAAAATGAAAGTGGAAGCCAATATTAATAATTAATATATATAATAGTGACGCATTAAATAAATTTTGCCAGTAAATATGTAGACGTCAAACGGATATCATAACTTTTTTACGTGGCCCAATTGTAATGCGCCCGTATATACACGTGTTTGTATATATATATGTTGTAATGATATGGAATTATACATCTAAATAATTTATTATTCACATCTATATTCAAAATTACGATATTATAAATACGAGCAGGTAGTAAGATTTATTTGTGTTAAGTTGCAAGGTATAGCGACATCTTTCTACGCCTCTGTTTGAAAGGCGAACTCAGTTTTGTAGATAGAGACGCACCTGGATGACCACACCTTTCTTTCTTTTGGGAAGTTTCGAGAAGGAGATGTCACTAGATATACCTACTTCAAAGTACGCATCTCTTCACTTGCAATCCTGACGAGGAGCCGTGTGGGTTGGGTCTATGATAAATTTCACGTGCCGGGAATTAACATACACATAATACAATAATATTGACAACGTGTGAAATATCTAGCAAAAACTGTTTATCTACTTAATATAAAAAAACTATAAAAGACCAGAACTTTTAATTTATAAAATAAGACATTATCCCCTTTTGATTACCATAATACAGGATAGCAAACTTGGACCCAATTCAATCATTATATCAAATATCACCCTAATGGTGGTGAACGAACATTAAAATATCAGGCTAACTTTTATACGTTACAATAATGGCTTCCCAAAGTGGAGGGCCTGATAAACTGAAATAATAAAATTAAATCCAGTTCACAACCCGAGAAAGTGAGTGCTCAAAGAACAGTGAAAGTGCCGCAAACAACTTAAGTGCTTTATAACGCAAAAAAAAACAACAAAAAAAACAAGTGACTTAAGAAGAAGAAGAAGAAGCTCCAAACCAGGTGACTTCAGAGGGAAGAGTTCGAAACCAGGTAGATTCAGAATAAGGTCCAAAGCTTCTAGACTTCAGGTGAGGTACGCAAGGAAAATCTCACTTAAGTCATCAACAGCAAAACTTCATTAAATATGGAAGAGACAGACAGTAGTAGTAGTGAGGATAATCCTCCCCTAATGCAATATTCCCAACCAATGGTAGAAGACCATTCTTGTTTAGAACTATCTGATCAGGAACAAAGTGAACAACATGAGAAAGTAGTTGAACCAATAGTTCATAAAGAAGAATACTTAAAGGGAGTGGAAAATGTTTCAAAGGTAGGAGGTGTAGCTCAACAAACATCAGCAAATGACCTAAATGCAATATTAATGCAGTTAGTGAAGCAAATGAAAGAGGGTAGTGAAAAGAGTGAAAAGTTAAGTCAGCAAATTAAAGAGAGTAGTGAAAAGAGTGAAAAGTTAAATCAGAAAATAAATGAAAGGTTCGATAATATTAGCCAGGAGCTACAAAAAACTAGACAGGAGCTACAAAAAAATAGCCAGGAGTTAAAATAAATCAAAGAAAATAATCAGAATTTAAATACAAAGTTTGATGAAAAATTCAAGGGTGTAAATGAACAATTCAACAGGTTAGAACAAGAATTGCAGGGTAAATTTCAAGAAGTACAAAACGACTTTGACAAAAAATCACAGAAAATACAACAGACTGAAAGTGACCAAACGCAGGAAAGGGACGAACTACAGACGCTTAGGGAAGGCTGTAGTAAGTCAGAAAAACAGACGAATGAGCAGATAAAAAAAACTTAAAAATGCAAAGGAAAACTTTAAGCTTAAACAGGACGCTTTAAATTCCAAAGGAAAAACTACTCAGGAAAGTTGCGATAAAAATAAAAATGAAATTCTAGAACAGGTAAACCATTTAACAGAACGATTTGCGACTGTTGAAAAAGAACAACAAAAATGTAGTGATAACCTTAAATTCCAAAATGATTTCTTTGATGGCCACATAGTACCAGATGTTTACTTACAGGAAATAGTTGACCAGCAATTGGAAAATTTAAGGACAGCTTGACTGAAACTGTGGACAAGACGTTACAAACAGTCGAACAAATGCGACATCAACTAGAACAGGCTAAGTCAAAATATGACTAAGTAGTGGAAAAAGGGACGCTAATTACTGCTGGTGCCTTGGTATTACCTAGTACAAGCATCCAGAATCAATTAATGGACTATGTACCCACCTTCAGTGGAAATAATGATAGGGTGCATGCTGTACAGTTTTTGAAAAAGATGGATAGACTTTTTGAAAATAGTAAACTCACCGAAGCACAAAAATTAGCATTTTTTAATTCAAAGTTAGTAGGTGAAGCTGAAGTGTGGATGAATAGTCACGAGGCTGACTATACATCCTATGAAGCAATAAAGATAAACTTTCGTAAAAGATTTTGGTCCGTGTATAAGCAGGACAAGTTAGTAAATGATATTTTTACCATTGATCTCTATAGTATAACTGGATGGACATCTGTGGCTGAAATTTTCGAGCTGTCGTCTGCATACCATTGTGTAAGAGAGAAGGAAACTTTCGGGTATCTCTTCCTTTCTTTTATCCATACAAGGCAATGTGTCATTTTGACATAGTTCATTAATCTGATTGAATATATGAGAAACATCAATGTGTTAGTGGTTAAATTAAATAAATATGTTAGTTAAAGCTTTGAAGAGCATATAAAAGTTCAAAACTGGTTAGTTTTTTCTTTAAATAAGTTGATGTAGCCTAATATGTAAGATGATTTTTGAAGGAAGCTTACTTGTAAGGCCTTATCTCGTACCAGAATCCTACCCTATAGTTGTGTTTAGTTAGGATAAAAGACCTTACAAAAGAAAATTTCTACTTCTGTTCTAAATTGCCGTTCATCCTACCAAAATATTATATATATGATATTATTTTGGTACGAAATAAAGCCTTACAGATTGGGATTATTACTAAAATCAGGGTTTAGTAGATAATGTACTTTCTACAAGCCTATAACCTAAATTATCATTTGAACGTAAGACTTCTACACAAAGTGTGTCATTCAAACAAATGTAATATAGTTTTAGCTGACTTGTTTCATTATAGTTATCGAAATTTAAACATAATATGGTTTCTGAAAGATATGAGCCAACTTAAAAAAACCGTTATTATTATAATAATACTTTCCACAAGCCTATAACCTAAGTGATAGTTTGAATGCATGGCAACTATTCAAATTTTGTCATTCAAACAAATGTAATCAAGTTTTAAGATACCTTGTTCATTATATTTATAGAACTTTCAATATAATATGGTTTCTGAAATCAATATACAAGCTAATAATCAACTTTAAATATAAGTGTAGTCGTGCCAGACTAAACAACATTGATGATAAATACATAGAAATGGGAATATCTAAGGTTTTATTCATATCTGTACAGTATTACATGTAAAACTGGATTGTATATCCTTTAATGTAAATGTTTCTTCAGGAAAGTGTGGTATAATACTTCACTATTTTCAAACAATAACACTTTTATTCATCAGAGACATGTTTTCCCATAAGAACATTTAAAGAAACCGTTAAATCTGCCCCCCCCCCCTCTGTATAGCATATGATACACTTCAGCGTCACGCTTTTGTCCTTGGAATGTGCATGTGTATGTCCATCCAGTTATATCATAGAGATCAATAATTTTTACAGGCCGGTATGATCCACATAGAGGGCCTATGTGTGAATATTAGAGAATAGAGAAATTATGATTGGGGAGAAGGGAAAATTTTCAAAAACCAATAGAAATAATTACTAACAGAACAATTTATTTGATAATCTGAGGTGCTTACTATAGTGATTCTTTCAAATTAATTCAAGTTTAATTAGTAAATTTAAACTATTTCTTTTGGTGTTCATTTCAACAATGTCTCCGCGTAAGCGAGCAAATATTGATGCAAAGACTGCATATATATATATATATATATATATATATATATATATATATATATATATATATATATATAATTGATTTAACTTCTTATAGGTAGTAGTTAATTTGTGGCTTCATCAACATACAAAGTTATCGCCTCAAACGTGTCTAAAATTGTATTTTTGGTAGTTTAGATCAGGGTTTCTCAAACTGCGAGGCGTGAGGGGATTTCAAATGAGGTGTGAACCAATTTTTCACTTCCTTCGACTTGCTAAATTATGATTGACTAAAAAATTAATATTCTGTTTGGCTTATGAAGCAATAAAATTAATTAATATCTTACAAATCTTTACTATTCTTAATAAATTTCTACAAAGCTCTTATCAGAAAATAAAGAAATAAATTAAATAATAAATGTATCATTTTTGTATTTTAACGTAAAAAAGTTATCTTATTCTAAGAAAGAAAGTCTTAACAATTACTTTTAATGTTCATGTAAGGCTCAAGAGCATAGAGTAGTTTGAGAAAACCTGGTTTAGATGATTTGCTAGAAATAAGATAATTTACCCAACTTAAATGTGAGCGAAGCCGTGGGCAAACTCGAGTAAGTTAATATGATTATTTAAAAAAAGAATGATTAATTAATTCATTTAGCAAAATTAATAAACAAATATACTAAGAAAGACTAATAAAATATACTTTGGCACATAAAAAAATTCAAAATAAAACAAAATTATTAAAATGGTGTGATTGATTAATTCATTTAGCAAAAGTAATAAACAAATATACTAAGAAAGACTAATAAAATATACTTTGGAACTTAAAAAAATTCAAAATTAAAAATAAAACAAAATTATTAAAATGGTGTGACCACATGTATGTGCTAATTAATAGAAAACGGTACGTGTACAAAACTTTTTATTTCTGGTACAAAACGGTACAAAAACTAGTATAAAACCTTGGCAATGTAAAAAGTTCAACATATACAAAAGTGGTACTACAGGTTAATGGACGTGCTGCTATACCTTGGGAAGTAGTAAATTGAGAAAAGACTTAGGTATTTTGAAACGGTAGTATATACTAGTTAACTAAACACTACACACCTCGCCATCTATTAGCATCACTACAAATCATAACGAATGTTTCAGGCAAAACACATTTTAATAAATGGTCTAAAAATTAACTTTACAAAAAGTAATTTGGCCTAAAGTCGTTTGGCCTAAAGGCATTTGGCCTAAAAGGCATTTGGCCTAAAGGCATTTGGCCTAAAGGCATTTGGCCTAATGGCATTTAGCCTACACTTTAGGCCAAATGCCTTTAGGCCAAATGACGGGTGCCCCACCCAACCTCTAAAGAAAACTCACTCGCAATCTATTAAACTGTCTTTTCTGTGCTCGCAATGACAATAATATTACCTGCCACCGTGGTCATTCCGTCTTGGAGCGGTTGGAGGGGAGGTTAGTTCACCCCACTCTATTATAACACTGGTTAACAGCCATTTTGCATCTGGTGTGTGATACAGCAATTAATATGTATTTTTGGTTGTAGAATACTAATCTGCCTCTGGAAATGCTCTGTAACGTAAGGTTTTTATACGATTTTTTTTAAAAAGATTTTTTTGTTTGTGTTTTCTTTTCTCATGAATTATCATTGACTGTGCTGGTTGCACTCTGTATTTGGATGCAATATATGATGTAAGAAGTTCAAAAAATACTCACTAGATGGCAGGGCAATTTAGTTTAGAGGTAATAGTACTGCCATTGGCCGTTAGAGATAACTCAGCTAGACACGTTAGCCCTGCTGTTTAGTGCGTGTTGAAGCTTGGATGGTGTTAGTCACTTTGTATATTTATCTTTATTGATACCTTAGTTTGTGTTATTGTGTGTTTTTGCTTTTCCTGTATGAACTAGTGAGACGTTCTGATATTCTTACGTTATAGTTAGTACAATGTTCTTAACGTAATGGCAACTGCTAAACTTCGTGGTTGTGTAAACCAACCCGATAACTTTTGCTCTGTATGTGGTAAGCTCACTCCAAAAACCCAAATAAAGCCAATCATTGACTTAGTTAAGAAGGTTTATAAACTGTACTTTGATTGTGCTCTTGGAGATCAGGAAAAACACCTTGCACCTCATATTTCTTGCATAATCTGCACAAATACCCTTATAGAATGGATGAAAGGAAACCGCCAAGCCATGCCGTTTGCTGTTCCAATGGTTAGGTGCGAGCTAAAATCATATGGACTGTTATTTTTGCCTGACAAATATTGCAGGACATTCCAGTAAAACTAAACATACAATTAAATATCCTAATGTTTCTTCATTTCATATGCCTGTGCCTCATGGAGAAGTCCTACCTGTTCGTGCTTGTCACTTGCAAACCACTGCATCAGAACCATCAGAGGAAAATGAATCAGAAAATGCAAGACCTTTGGAAGAGTACATCCCTGAAACTCATGACAGATTGCCTCACCTCATAGAACAGAAGGAACTGAACGATTTGGTACGTGATTTGAAATTATATAAACAACACGCTGAACTGTTGGGATCTAGACTGCAACAATGGAACCTTCTAGAGCAAGGTACAAAGATTTCTAGTTTTAGAACAGGAAATAGCTGTTTGTCTGGATATTTTGGAATGAAGAGTTCAATATGTGTGTGCACAGACGTGAATGGCTTGATGATGGAGTTGGGTGTTCAATATAATCCACATGAAAGTAAAATATTTATTAATTAATCTAAAGCAATCTCAAAAGCATTGCTATTGCATAATGGCAATAAACTTCCGTCAGTGCCTTTGGTGCATGTGGTGGACATGGGGGAAACTTATGAAAGTATGGCTTTGCTGATGGAGGGAAACAAATATAAAGATTATGAGTGGCAGATATGCTGTGATTTAAAAGCTATCGCACAGCTTACAGGTTTACAGGGTGGATTCACAAAATAGTGGTTTTTTATTGTACTTGTGGGACAGTCGAAACACCAAGAATCACTACAAAGCCAAGGAATGGCCTATGAGGAAATTATACATTGCTGGAAAGGAAAATGTGAAACTTACTCCATTGGTTGAGCCGAGTAAAATCATTTTGCCTCCGCTTCATATAAAGTTTGGCTTGATGAAGAACTTTGTAAAAGCTCTTGATAAAGAAGGTCAGTACTTTAATTATTTGAAAAAAATGTTTCCCAAGTTGAGTGAAGCAAAGCTAGAGGAAGGTATATTTATTGGGCCACAAATTAGGGCATTGTTGAAAGATTCAACCTTTGATGCTAACATTACAAATATCAATTAAGCTGCTTGGTACTCTTTCAAGGCCATTGTTTACGGCTTTTTGGGGAACAGAAGAGACGATAAATATATTTCCATAGTGAGTGGTCTATTGGACAACTACAAGAACATGGGGTGTAGAATGTCACTAAAAAGTCACTTTTTACACTCGAATCTTGACTTTTTCCCTGAAAATTGTGTTGCTGTTAGTGACGAACAGGGTGAACGATTTCACCAAGATATCCTGGCCATGGAGCATCTTTACCAAGGACACTGAAACCCTTTGATGATGGGTGATTACTGTTGGTTTCTTTTTAGGGAGACTAACGAAACACCTTACAGAAGAAAAGCATCGTCATTCCATTGTGTCAAAGAAAAATGACATTAAACTTTGTAAATATTAATATCATGGCTTAATATGGATTAATCTATTGATTTTTGTTGGTTTAAATTATTTTTTACGCTATCAAGAAACCATAGATGATTTCTGAGGGCTATGTTTGTTTGTATTTAAAATGGCAAATAGTTGCTATTGTCACATTATTGTTTTTGTATTAGTGTTTTGTATCTTGAAAATGTGACGTAATAGAGAGAATTTGATTTTCCACTGAATTCAGCACCCAAAATTTAAAGTCTTTTCATCATAGGAATTGTTTTCTGAAAGGTCTTTTTCCCTACCAGAAAGCTATTATATAGTAGGATTTTGGTAGGAAAAAAGACCTTTCAGAGAGTAATTCCTACCGTGAATGGAGTATAGCTATATCCATCCATTTACAAACCAGACACAGAAAAAAAGTTTCAATTTGTTGACCAGTGTAATTGATCACTTAAAATTGAATTTTTACTAAGTCCATTTTTTTCAACTACTGGAACACTCTTAAATATATATCAACTCTAAAAAGAACAGTTCATGCCCAGCCCACCAGCTGGAGCTATCTATGTAGGAGCTTACCGGCATTTGTCACAATTATATTATTGGGTTGGCATAGTATTCTTATTTATTTTACTTAGCAGGCATCTTACTATCCGTTTGGGCTATACGCCTAATTATTAATTAAGATAATGGGTTGTGGATTGGGAAGGGTGAATGTAGAGAAAGTGAATCCGCATTTGCGTGGAGGAAGAGTGAAGACCATTTAGGAAAAACAACCTTAGTTTACCCGAACAAGGTTTGAACCTTGATCTCCCCGTCCTCGGCAGTCTAGCTCAACACAAAACTAGGGCGTTAACTAACTACACCACCGAGGCGGGGCCTAGTCTTGTTCTTCATTTCGAAGTGTTTGAAAATTTTATTGTGTCCACTATTTTTGTAATGAAACTAAATTTGGCACACAAAGAAGGTCAGACAGTAATAAAATTCAATATAATACTTTATAATATGCTTAAAATTTCAGTGTTCATTTAAGATACTTATTAATTTTTGTACAATAGTTTCCTTTTTTGAAAATGAAAACAAAGTTCTAAAAATGTATAAAACAAATTCAATAATCGGTGTAGGAACGGGAGGATTCCGCTCAGGAAATAACTTTTCTACTTTGACCGGAATAGACTCCTCCCAACCCTGGAAGAAGCTTGCCCCCCCTCCCACCCTTAGAGCTATCTCTTTCTATTTGATATTTTCGAACATGAAGATGAAAAATGGCTTTATATAAACACAAAATAACTTCTAGAGGCATCCAATTTTCAAATATTTTCGGGAGAAGACCACTCTAAATAGATTATAAACCATCCAAACATCAAAATTTCCATAGGAAGATAATTCAAACTATCTTCTGAGAACATCTAATTTTTCAAAATTGGCCCAAAGAGGTCCACTCTAAAAGTATTGTAACGTAGGGCGCGTGTGACCTGGGAGAGTCACGGGGGCTGGTCACACGTCACCGTGCGAACCACGAGTTCTTTTAAGGATACCGGAGTGGGTTGCTAATTAAAAACGAATGAAAGTGCCCGCGGAATATTCAAGATTTTGACTATTAAAACTAAAACATACATACACACTGATTAACTATACATCTAAATTAGTTACAACTAAACAAGTCATTAAATAAAATAAAAAGAGTCTTAATTAAGTCTGTAGATAATAAACTAACAGAACACATAAAAATATAGGTAAATTAAATAAACAAATTTACAACTATAAAACACCTAATAACAATTCAAATATTTAAAAAAATGTCACAAAAATGTTCATTAAAACAGTAGTCCGCATATAGGCCTACACGGTTGGTTATAGCTAGATAATTCCAGTCTGATTCAAAGCTAGCTGAGTGGGTGGACCGGGGCGTCCGGGCTATCGTGTCCGGAAGTGGGTAGCATGACCAACGAGTGGGTCAGCGTGTACAGAAGGTGGGCTAGCCTGTCCATTGGATTGAGCCAGCATGTCCAGTGGAGTTGGTAGGTACAGCATTCGTGTAACATGGGTTAACGAGGTGTGCCACGTTTGGGAACAAGTGGCAACATATGTCGACTACCCGGGTGACGTATACATTGTTTGTTGTGAACTGTTCTAGTAATTAAAATTATTTTGTGACTGCTTTAAATATTTTAATAGTCATTATGTGTTTCATAGTTATTAACTTGTTTGTATATTTTAATTCCATGGTGGTGAGGGATGTAACCTTTTATCGTTTACTTGTTGTAACGAAGTTACAGCCTTATATTTTTAGTAACCTATTACATTTTATTTTCTTATCGAAAACAAAATATAGCCTAATATTAATTTATGAAAAATTAAGAAATGGCCCCCACTAATGTTGGCAATAAGTGCGCACGAAGCGTGGGCTATTAGTTTTAATAATATTTAGTTACGTCAGTTATAATAAATAAGGAATTTGACCGTGCTTGATATTAGACTAATCATTACCCTGAAAACTTGACGTGGTTAGATGAGACGTGGCTAGATGAGCGATTGTGTGGTAAACTGCGTAACCCGTCAACTTCAAGAACATTTTCTTCACCACAAAACGGAATTTAACATATGGACAATAATTCTTATGGTAAATTAAATTTCCAAAAACATTTATTCAAGTTGTTTTTCAATAATCTCCGCTCATTCAGCTGTAAATTGTGTTAAATTGTCAATAAAAGTCGAACCTTTGTCAAAAATAGACAAATTCAACTACACCAAGAGGACATAACGAGAAAATCATTAGCATAAAAATCAAAGATGATTTTATTAACTTTAATATAAAAATAAATTAGTAAAATCAGACTATTGGTTACTGAAATAATAGGGTCTACAGAAAATGGTCCAACCACCATCTTTAATGGCCACCATATTGGAAGGTACTAGTATTCAAAAAAGCTACTCTGACTTTTTGTAACCCTTAAAGGGTCCAGAATTGTGATTTCGTAAGTAAACTTCCGTACACGAAAATCATGAGGGCTTCCTCTTCAAGGTCTGGAATATTACTCTTATTATTTAATTCAGTGACTTGTTTAGTTTTAGTTAGTTTGATTTATCTTACCAGTGTGAGTTGTTTAATTTTTAGTAATCAAAACCATGAATATTTGTGTGCGTTTTCAATCTTGTTCAAACATAATCTACGAGACTTTATTATCCGAACAATGTCTTGTGATAAATATATATGCTATGTAACTCATCATTATGTAACCTCCTTCAGGACCTAGTATCTTCATCACTTTTTGCACCATGTTTTCGAAAAAGTTTCAACTGACTGATTTAAAACACGATGGTCTGAAATAAAACACGCTACCATTAATCAATGAAACAATAGTTTGTTTATTACTTTTATAGCTCAAAACAAAATCTAAACAATTCATTTTTATAAAATGCAAACAATCTTGAACCAAAAATAGTAGGTTGAAATAAAATATAAAAAGAGTACTTCATAATCGTACACACTTTTTAAAAAGTAAATATTAGTTAAGAACAACATTTTCAAAAATCTGCTATCAGTAAAATATAATTAAATAATAGTTCTACACTTAAATCCATTTTTCTCAGAAAAAAGTCTAGTCTGTTATACATCATTTGAATCACTCCCACGATAATGATTTCAAGCAATTTTTTTCAACCTTATTCTAAAAAATTTCGTATTTGTATTCAGAAAACTCCTTTTAATTTTAGGTCTAGAATTAAAATTTCGATCTCTTCTGAATACATAACCAGACATCAACTCAATATCAAGTTTTACCCAAATCATAAAACTGATCTTACTGTGGCCCAAGCTACAGACAGACAGACAGACAAAATTGTAAATCTCACTCTAGAAAATTCTGAGTGACATTGTGTGCTTGAAATTAGTCGTGATACAACATTGGTTCAAAAACTACTAGGGTATTCACGTATACATACAGTCAGGGACGGTCTTCAGTTTTGAATAGATTCCGGAACGTTTTTCTTATAAAGTCGACGAGTAAAAATCTTGAATATCGAACAAGATTTTTTATAAATAGTTTATTTGGCTGTAGAATGAGGTTTTCCCTATTTTTTTGTTGTTGTGTTAATGAAAATTTTTTTTATCTTGTCAAATATTATGAAATCTATCTTTATTTAGGTGGCCTGGAAGGATGAGTTTATTTTCAAATTTGAAATATGTCTAGAGCATGCTTACTAATATAAAATCTAAAGTAAGCCTACTATGATGAAATGTTCAAACTATGTCATTCAAGATTGTGGTCACAAACTGGTATTACTATAATCGAGTATCTACTTAGTCAGAACTTCGTATTAAAATGAAAGTTGACCTAGAAAATAGATTTTCACTCACAAGTAATGGATACTGCTGGAAATATTGACTCAGAGTAGTTACCATACTTTTATCTATATCTAACACTACATATTGAAGTATTCTCTGGTAGATTGTCTGCCTATTAATTGTTGTAGATAGAACTACACTTTGGTAAAAGTGGACGAAGTGGACAAAGTGGACGATTATTTTTAAAATCAGAAAGTGCATCATTGATCTCAATATAATAATATGTTTGCATGTATACTCGAAACTGAATGTATTGTAGTTAGTGTATATAAAGCTATAATATTTATGATACAACACCAACTGTGACTATGTGGTTGGTTCGTAAGCTTAGGATTTAGAAGAACTTACCAAAACTCTACAAAAGAAATATTTAAAGAAATAAACTAATATTCTAGTGATACACATACGGCTGGGAGTTTTTATTTTAAATATATACTTTTGGACAATTAACTATTGTTATAGGTAGTTTATCCAATAAAATCCAAGTAAAGGTTTATATTTTCAAATTTCGATTTTTAAATTACCACTTAAATAGAATATGTGGGTGATAACGACAATTTTGATGTTGTACTTCACAAGAAACATAAAAACAGAAATTGATATTTTAGTTAAACCTGTCAGTTTTAATAAAGATTTCCTTGAAATAATCCATTCCATCGTAGACGTCATTCAAGGAAGTGGGCCTCGACCTCTGGCCGCCATCATTCGACAAGAAAACTCTCATCTTTCAAATGAAGTTTTCAGGCAAGTGCACATGTTGGAATATTTACCTACTTTATCTCTGCACATGAATATGAACTATGCTTTGGAAATTGAAGAAATATTTGACTATAAATATCTGTTAGATGGTATCATAGGGGTACCAAGAGTTGTATTTTGGTTCTTTGGGTTAAGTGATTCGAGTTTTTGGGCATATCTCACACAATTTAGAAAAACTTTCCTTGGTAACCCAAGAACACCGTTTATATTAATAATTACTTCACAAGATCAAAACCAGATTGAAATATTTAAAAGAGATTGCTATAGGACATGGGATGAGTATCAGATTTTGAATTTTGTTATGATTTATTTTACTCCTGTTTCCTTAAATGAATATGAATACAAAGCTGAAATTCCTTACCAAGCAACCACAACGGAGTTGATTTTCAATCAATTTGCGTACAAAGGATCACTTTTAGAATCATTAACAATGTTGAAGGTAAAAGAAAATCTAAACATTTTTTCACATAAACTAAAAGATACTTATGGATATGGAATAAAAACCACTGAAGGAAGAACTGTGTATGGTTTGAAATTTGGCAAAACAAAAGCGGAATATATGGGCATGAAAACGTTTATTGAATATATAAACGCGACACTGGTGATTATCAAGAATTTTCCTAAAGCCGACGACTTATATAGTTCTCGGGATGAAGAACACTCGCTTAGAAAGGACCTGCAGCCGGATATATATGGAAATATGTTTCTAAAACACTCAAAAAATATATTTAAATCATCTATCGCTGGCATAAATAGTTGCTCCAAATTCCTTGTGCCCAAGGCAAATCGTGTTCCACAATATTTGAACGTAATTTTGCCTTTCAACAAGAATATTTGGGCACTTTCTGTTGGCACTGTAACAATGATTGCAATGTGCTGGAAAATATTTAGACATAGCTCTATATTTGAAACTGAAACTTTTTTAGAAACCTTTAGAATCTTTGCGAGTGGTGCTACAGTATTTACATCAGTTTCATCATCACACAGATTCTTTATCATGTGTTGTTTGTTGTTAAGTTTATTATTGGTGAGCGCATATAAAGGAAATCTAACCAGTTACTTGACTACTCCTCATTTTTACCCTGATATCGATACAATGGAACAGTTGAACAATTCAGGGTTGTTAATATCAGCAGCACATATGGACGGTGGAGAGGGTTTAACAGATATTTTAATGGATAGTTTCGACATGAATGATATATATTCAAAATTGATTTTAGATAAAACTTCCATAACACATGATGTAAAAAGTGCACTAGACAGAGTAGCATTTAATAGAGACACGGCTTATGTTGATTCATCAGTTTTTATCCAGTTTTATATCAAACTAAACGACTACTATGAAGATGGCTATCCTCTAATGCACGTCATGGAGGAGTGCTTTCATTCAATGTGGCTCGTTGCACATTTCCCAGAAGTTTCTCCTTTTCAAGACAAAGTCGATTTATGCCTTCGAAGAATGTATGAATCTGGACTAGAAAATAAGTGGATTCACGATGACGAATATGAGCTCACATTATCAGCTCGTAATAGGGTCAAGACAAACAAAATGAAACCTCTAACCCTCGGTCATGTTCAGATGTCATTTTATATCCTTCTTGGAGGATTGGTTCTTAGTTTCATCACAATCTGTTGTGAGCTTTTATGTAACATTATTGTATGCTATAAACATTACCTTTGTCCGAGAATGATACGAGCTGTCAAATGGTAGTCTTATAAAATGTATTTTATTCTCCTATAAGAATAGTAATTATTTAATTGTATTTGTATTTTTCTTCAAATGGTATGTAGGCGAGTACAATTACTCCTATAAATGCTGTAGGTCTAGGTTAAAGTTTTTCACAATTCATTGATTTCTTTGGTTTTTAGTTAATACCTTTTCATTTAAAAATCAAGCTCATAATAATTGTATACAAAATAATATTCATCAGTATTTTCTGCTAAAAGCAGACATCCATGATATAACAATCACACATAAAAAGTGGAAAATGATGTGGGTGGATGCCACGCTCGATTTTGAATTCAAAGGTTAATTTCAAGGTTAAATAGAGTAAAATAAGGTAAATGGGTTATTTTGAGTTTTGTATGGATTCAGTATAGAATCAGTAAATCTATCTAATGATTCCAAATTAGATACAATGCAAATATATAGAAGCCTTTTAATTAACTTCTAAATTGTCATATTATATGTAATTATATAGCCAAATGACAAACAAGATTTCAACTTTCCAAAAAACATTTTTTCAGTGCAGAATCAAGATAATTTAGCAATCCTATTAGTGGTACATTTTTATTTTATCTTTTCCGGGTTTCTCCTTGTGCTTAACACTTGTATCATATCAGAATTGATATAATCATGGCCATGAATCTAGTGTCCATAAACAACGGATGCAGCATCAAGTGAAGTGATTTGTGATCAACAGCTCAAGAACGTGGAAAGCAGCAAGTTGTCTCCAATATTAATTAAAGACTTTAAGGCAACTTCTGGGTTTAATAACGTACTTATAAAAAACAAATCTAAAGCTTTTGCTGATCTCTACAAGGCAGTACTTATTAAACCAAACAGATAAAAAAAACAGAAAACTATCTAAGCTTAAATAAAATGACTTCAGCGACTGCTTAGTGCTGTAACTGCCGGTCAAAATGTTTAAACGATTAATGTATTAGAACATAAACTGTCTCTAATCCCATTCTTATTAGCTAAGCCAGGAGGTAAGATGAACGCAACACCAAAATCAGTAATTACCACTATTTTGATGACTGGACTTCCCACATACTTAAAAGTTCCTGCTTCTGACATGAAAACATGTGTGATGATTGATGGGCATGTAATTATTCAGGCTCTTGGAAAGCCTGATAAGTCTCCCCATTGGTGACTACATCCATGTGTCTAAGCGATAAGTGACACATTACTTTGGAGAGCATACAACAAGAGTTGGCATGGTTTTCAATCGTTACTTTGGGGAGGAGTCCATCAAAGCAGGAACCAGGTTAAACCAATTAGGCAAGATGAAGTCAATTCGCAAGATCATTGATGGAGAGAATGTCCTCACCTCCAGAAGTTTTTGCACAATTCATTGCATCAGATGAAAATAAGGTTGATATTTTCCTCTTCCTATGAGAGTTTATAATTCAGAAAGGGAAGGATCTATTTCTACAGTACGAGTTGGTAGCACACACACAAATCAACAAGGAGACAAGATGTCATGCTTAGAGGAAACCACGAAGAGGCTAATACTAAGTTGATTCAGCATTCATGTGAAGCTGTCGACAGAGGATACGAAATAGTGATTGTTATCTGCAGGGATACTCATGTAATGTTGCATATCACTGAAGTTGGCCCACCACTCCCTCAAAACTTAAATTTAAATATACCACCGTTTTGCACCTATTTTGCACCGCTTCGCACCCAAGTATTACGTTTCGCACCCTAACCACAGAGAATGTACGAATGTTTATGTTTTGGGGGGCCCAAGTTAAAAGCAGCTCCCCACTATCAGAATGTTGGATTTTTAATGTCATCTTAAAAGTACTGTTTTGAACCGTTTTGCACCCAAGTATGGCGTTTTGCACCTGAATAGTTTTGCAAGAAGAAAATATATAAAAGGAAAAAAGGTGGGGGACGGGGGAGTGAAGTTAAGCGTAGCCCACTCACTAATTGGGGTATTTGTTTGATGCCATAATTAAAGTCCAGTTTTGCACTGTTATAGACCCAAGTCCCTTATAGATTAGTGAGGAAAAAAATTTAACATACAAAAAAATTAAGTCGTTGGACCCTCCCTCCATCCCCCACATGTTCGAATTAAGAATGTAAAGATGACATTGTTTTCCATCTATTTAGCACCGTTTTGCACCCAAGTACTAAGTTGTACAAACCATCCCCAGAGACTGTACGAATGCTTATGTTTGGGGATGGGGAGCAAGTTAAGAGTAGCCCCCTAATATTAAAAAGATGTTTTTAAATTCCAATCTAAAAGTTTTTATTTGCACCGTTTTGCACCCAAGTATGACGTTTTGCACCTTAATAGTAAATCAAGGAAAACATATTTTAAATTAATAAATGAGGGGGGCCAAACTAAGCGTAGCCCCCCACTCGATAACTGGATGGATTTTTTAATTCCAAAATAAATGTCTTGTTTTGCACGTTTTTGCAACCAAAAATGCCGTTTTGCGCCTTAATGGATTAGTGAGAAAAAAATAATATGAGATAAAATTAAATAGTTGGTCCCTCCTTCCATTCCTAGCAGCCTCAAATTAAAATTATACATATGTCATCGTTTTTCACCTGTTTTGCACAGTGCTGCACCCAAATATTACGTTTTTCACCCCAGTCCCAATGATGGCGAGACTGTTTTAGTTTGAGACAGGGGGGCCATGTTAAGTGTAGCCACCTCCAAGTTTAAATTTTGGTTTAATGCCAATTTAAAGGTTTTTATTTTCAACGTTTTTCACCCAAGTATGGCGTTTTGCAACTCAATTGATTAGTGAGAATTATTTTTCAATATGAGATAAAATTAAGTTGTTGGACCCTCCCCCAGCCCCCGTACCTATAAATCAAAATGGTAAATATCTTCTTTTTTTTAAATATTTAGCACCGTTTTGCACCTTAATAGTTTTGAAAGAAAAATAAATTAATTAATTAATTTAAAGTTAAAAAATGTTCGGGGACCGAGTTGAGTGTAAACGCCTCCAATTTAGAAGAAAAAAAATATTGTAAACACTGCCTAAGCTTTCCTCGGAAAACAGCAATTTTTTAAGCACAATAAAAACCTTGACATAAAAAGTCAAACAACATCGATCAAACAATTTTTTTTAATATTTCAAATTTTCAAAATGTTTTTTTCTTAAACTACCCTCAAATTATTTATGCTTGTTAAAAATAAATATATCTTCTTATTTATCATGAAAAACAATTAACATATACCCATTTAAATAACATATTAAAACACTTTTTGAACGATTTCAAATTTTCTAAAATTTATCATGAGTAAATTATCCTTAAATTAATATATTTTATAAAAATCAACATACGTTATTATAAAATCCTGTAAAATAGTCTTCAATTGGCAAAATGGTTAAAACTGTTTTCAAAATACCCACTTCAGCGGCAGAATCATCTAAAGCGTCATTTTCATGTTAGACTGGCCTGCTGGAGATGGGGAGATCGGTGTCCGAGTCCCAGTTGTGTCTACTGAGGGTGGATTTCCCTCAATCGTTGTCCACTCTTCTTCCATACAAATGCAGGTATATTTCCTCTAAAATACTTACTTCATCATCCCTACCATTAGAGTAATTATCATAGACGCGTGTAAGCTGAACAGGCAGTAAAACGCTGTGATTCAATTTTTTTCTTTTTAAATTACAATTTTTCAAATATTAGTAGTCAGCACTACTGTTAAATTAATTGTTTAGGGAAAACGAATATATATGTAATTATTTTTATTGTAAGTAACTTGCCAGATACCATTTTGAGCCAAATCGTTAAAACTATTTACAAAACATTTCAAATTTTATATAAAAAAAATCTGTCTTTGGTAAACTACACTTTAGTGAATTTTCCCCTAAAAAACAAGTGTACATTTCTATTTGTCATGTTGAAAAATCTCCAAATATACATATTTAACCAAACTGCTAGAGCTATTTTTGAAAATCTTTAGACTTTCTAGAAATTATTCTTCACTAAACTTCACTAATTTTTACTCAAAAAACAAGTATAAAGTGTTATTTGTCAGATCAAACACTATCTAGATACACAATTTAAACAAAATTGGTAGAGCCTTCTCAAAAATTTGTAGTTTTCAAAAGTCACTCATTAATAAACTATCATTAATATAAGGATTAGTGTCAAAGTCAATACAAATTCCCAAAGTATAGCAATTAAAATTAATGTTGAGCCAATTCATTCAAACAGTTTAGGATCTATATTCGGAGGCAGAGAGAATGGTAAAATCCATTTTTTTAATTCAGGGGAAAATAAAACGTGAAGCTTCATTATAATCTCGAGGTTGAAAACGTTCACGATTACAATAGAACCACTTTTTCTCGATATGAGAAAATAAACAAATCTATATAAAAAAAAGCACACTTTCAAACTTGCGAGTAGTTATTTCTTAAAGTCAAACATTTAAATATAAAATATAGTTTATATTTAAATTCTACATAATATTCAAATTAATTTTTCTAAACTATATTAAACAATCTCAACTTATCAAATTTGACGTAAAATGTGTTTGGCCAAATATTTTACATTTCAAAGCTCTATAGCTAGGATCATTTCAAGTTAGATAAAACATTTTAGCTACTAATTGGATCTAAGTACTTTTTTCTGAATATTATGAAGAAAATACTAATTAATGAGCTATGGACTGGGATATAAAGCGACTCGTTATTTCATAGTTAATAATTTCCATTAATGAGGAAAATATTGTCGTTTATCCTAAATGTCAATAAAAATAAGTTTTATAATGCACAACCTTTATATATATATATATATATATAGATGTATATAAAAGAAACCTTTAGAATAATATAGTACACTTTTATAGGAAAATGGCAGATTTCTACTATTAAAGATGCCCATGCACACCCTCCCAGCTTGAACACATTCCATAAAAGAAGCTCAACAAGGGTAGTTTTGTTAGTTATGGGCAAGATAACCATCTGGACCAATAGTTGCTCAGCAAGAATTTTTAAGACAGCGATAATAAACGTTACCAGAACTATTTAATTTAAAGTGACTGAATATTAAGAAAAGCAGGGTATATCATTAATATTTCACATAGTAAAACACTTCAGAAAAGGTCACTAGCCTTGTCCATATAAAAAATAAATGTCATCAACAAGGGAATAATTTTCAAATATGGTGACACTAAAACCCAAATATAAGACAAATTATAACGTTTCGTAATTATTGAGATATAATTGGTATTTATAGTTCCGTGATCGAGCACCAATTATTACGATACGGTATTATTGAGATATAATTGTCCGGCGATTGGAAGCCAATTACAACTTTCTTGAATTGATTGTGAGATAATTGTTTATTATAGCCCCGTGATCGAGCGCCAATTATTATAGTATTTTACTTGAATAAATACAACTGTTAATGTTGCACACGATTTATTTAGCTCATGGCACTGGTTTATTACAACGTTCTGTATATTTATGTTACCGGCACTGTGTAGATTTATGTGATTACTCTCTGTTTATGTCGCCGGAACTCTGTGTGTTCATATGCACAAACAACTTATATATGACATACCCCTTGCCCCTTGGACCTCTCGTGACCAGTGTCAAAACCAACAAATCGAAAGCGTCCCTGCGACAGGTGTCTTTAAGGATAGCTTCCTATTGGGTATAGGGAACTAACGTATCTGGCTTGTTTGGTAAATAACACGTAATTAAATTTTGAAATGAAAAATAAGTTTTAATGGTGCAATTCTTCTACATTATTCCTGAAAAGCTCGTGATTCTTAATGGATGAAGTCTTAAAAGGATAATTTACATACAATTTATTGAAGAAAAATACCTTCATCCACGACTTTTTAAATATATGAGAGTGGTCCAAATCAGTATTGTTACAATACCTCCATTTGCTTTTATCTTAAAGAATTTATCGAGTTTTGATATAAGCAAATTCTATACTGTGCAAGAGCTACGTCATATTTGATATTTGAAATTCTTAAAGTTAAACATGAATAAATTTGTAAAGTGTAAGTTACATAAATTGTATATGTGTATAAAAATTGATTTAAAATTACTTGTATAACAATACAATATTGTATGATATATTGTTTACATGTTTTCACAATTGTTTGATTTTATTTTCAATGTTGCATATTCTTGATGAATAAACGAAAAGATAGAATTTTCTGTCTTATTATTTATTTAGTGTTTCCTTTTATTTGCCATATATTCTTTATTACACTGAAAAATTGTCGCACTGTTCGTTGCACTGTTCTTGAAATGGTGATAATATAAAAATTTTAACAAAATTATAAATTGCTTTGGTTGAATAATTAACTTTGTATTTGAGCTTAGGTAAAATTAGGTTAAGTTTAAATTTAATAAATCCAAATATAATTTAATTGAGTGATCTGAAAATATTGAAAATTAATATAAATTAATATCTGTAAAACCTTAAATTCAAATTAAATTTTGAAATGCCTAGTTAAAAATAAAAATATAGATTTTTTTTTATAAACGTTTAATTTAATCATCTATAAACCAATTATTTCTATTAAAACTCAAATCGATATGTGGGTTGTGTTAATTATCCAATCATTGTTTACCGAATTCACTACGGCAAACCCTGCGTACAACATATATTTACCTATTTAAACATAAATTTTCTTATTTAAATTGTCCTTAATATATTAAAAAAATCTTACATACTCTTAATAACTAACTTAAATTAATTTGAAGAAATGGGGTCATGTTTTCTCAAACATTTTTATTTAATTTTTTATTGATTTGATTTTTATTTATTAATGTGACCACAATTATTTATTATCATAGGACAAATATTAATGACTTGACATTGAGCAAGGCATATTACATCATTACATATTCAATCCACTTATATTAATATCTGAACAAAGTATATTACATTATTATATATTCAATCTATTTATTTTAACATCTGATTATTAAAATATTTAGTTGTTTTGTTGTTAAAGGGTGCTGGCTCTTCACCCGAGGTCAAACTACCCTCTCACATTCTTTTACCTTTACTAGTGACACATCTGTTCAGGTTCATGGTCAACCTACCCTCTAACTTTCACTTTCTCACTCTTTCTATCTTTTGTGATGTCAACTTGTCGACTTGTTGTGAGCAACAGAAAATATATTATAATAACCTAACTTTATTATGTTTGAAATAGTTGAAATGTATAGAAGACAATCTTGGAATCTTATAGTACGCTTGAAATCAGCATGAAATCATATGTCACACTACTGTGAAATAATTAAAATAATTTTTCCCTTAATAATTGGGTAGTTACTTTCTCATTAGTGAGAAAATCTTTTTTATCTATACACTAAAACCTTTTAAATGTTGCCTGGTTCACTTAGGCAATTACATAAAATGAATTTGTAATTACAAATCTATTATAGTAGTCTAATTAGGTACAACACCCTAATTAACTTTCTTACACATTTTGTTACTATGTTAGTATTGGACGTTACATCACGCAATCACAGATTACCCTTTTAAACTTCTTTATAATTTTCTTAATATCTGTCAATCTCAATCCAGATTTACTGTTGGGCATTTATCACATATTGGTGGAAAACATAGGCCTGGCCTCATTATTACTGACCAATTCATATGCTGCGCTGTGCTAGCCCTATATTTGAAAATACCTGTTGTCTGTTCCTTGGTGGTTCCCACACCGCTAAGTCAATGTCTGAATACACCTTAACTCCTCAACCAATACACTTTAACTCCTATACATAACAAAAAATGCTTTAAAACAAGACACAACTGGCCTCTCATGTTTCTACTCGCCTTAACTTAATGTGATAAAAGTACTCATGAATATCTAAATTTACTTCTTCAGATATCTTAAATTTTACCTTTCTGCTCTTTTGCTTTATTCTGTGATTCCGTTAATGTCTTTAACCAATACTTGTTGAAATTATATAAAATGTTATTAATTAAAATGAAATTCCCCCCCCCCACACACACACACACAAATATTAAGTTCCTTGTCTTAACTGTCACCCTTAAAATTCACTATTGGTGAAATAATACCTTTATTCTGATTTCCAATATCGTCTACTAATTAAGTTTGATTCTAATTACAATTAGTCAAACCTATACAATTGTTCTTAAACTGAAAATTGCCCTTTTGATATAGTTTTATATTAACTTGAACTGATTAAATTCTTACCAAATAATATTATCCAATTAACAAAAATACGTCCTTAGATCTTGTCACACTATAATCTCTCCTAGCGTGCTTTCACGCACCCTCCAGTTGACAACTGTAACCAACCCCTCACCTAACTTTCCATCCACATGCTTCAAAACTGTAAGAGAGTGGATGACCTGTGAATTATTTATAGAAACTATGAATCATTTTATTAAACATTCTCATAGTTCTAAAAACAATCCTACTTTTCTAGTTTATGACAATCACGAGAGTCATCTCTCAATTGAAGTTCTAAATTTATCAAAAGAGAATGGTGTTACAGTTTTGACTATATTGCCCCATTCATCTGCAAAATTACAACCGCTTGATGTTGGAGTTTTTTGGCCTCTCACCACAGCCCACAGTGCTGCTGTGTACTCTTGGATGATCATACAACCTGGCCAAAATTTAACTATTAATGAAGTGGCAGCGTGTGTTGGAGAAGCTCATTTAAAGGTGATGACACCAAAAAAATAGAACAGCTGGATTCAAGAGATCAGGAATATATACATTTTATGACCAAATTTTCACAGATACTGATTTCAAGTCAAGTTCAGTTATTTATAGACCACCTCCTGACAGTACAGTTCAAAATTCTGAAAATAATATTCAAGAAAATAACTATCCCACTGTGAACTTAACCACTGGTCCTGTTTCAATAACACCCTCCGTAATTCTTCACCCCAATGTAAGCTCAACCATCACTGAACCCGTTCCAACGACATCCTCAGTTAGCCTTCACTTCAATGTGAACTCACCACAAACTAAACCCAGCCCAACAACATCCTCTATTAGACCTAAGCAAACCACATCACCACCCAGTTTTGCTCTTTCTCCAGAAAACGTAAGAGGATATCCAAAATACACTCCTGTAGTAATAAAAAATTCAGAAAAGAAATAAAAAGGAAAAAGTATGATAGCTACCGATACACCAATAAAGGAAGAAATCAGAAAAGGCAAGGAAAAAAGTAATATAACAAAGAAAAAAACGAAGAAATTAAAGAAGAGTTTGTTTAGTGAAGATGACATTGAACCTGAGTACGATGACTCATCTGATGGCCTAGGATATTTCGATGATCTTCAAGGATTTGAAGAGTTATCAAAAGACCCAGTAGAAGGTGATCACATCCTAGTAGAATTTCAATTTTAAACAAATCAGAAGATTTATTACATTGAAAAGGTAATTCAAAATAAAGACGAAAATGGTGAATTAGATGTAAGCTACTTGAGTAAAAGTGTAAAGATAGATAATCAATTTTGTTTACCAACTGTACCAGATTTAGTATCAGTGCAGTTAAAAGATATTCCTCATATTCAACCACCACCCAAAGTGTTTGGTACAAAATGTCATCGTTCACATTATTCATTTGTAATTAATTTTTCTGGAATTAATATTCTATGATCATTTTATGTTAAATTTAAAATTAATTACACCTTGAACATTACTTTAAATACTTGAATTTATGAAATTTTAAGATTATTCTTTACTCTCATATTAATCAACATTTATAATAATTTACCTTAGAATTATTATTTTTAATTAGTTTTAAACTCATAAAAACATAATTTTACCTTATAATTTTAACTTTTTATTAGTCTTATAACTTTAAATATTAAAGATGTACCTTTATTTAATCAAAATAACTTTTATTTCTTAAAACATGTAAAACTATATATTTTGCACGAAATAATTATCTAATTAAATCATTGTTTCACTGTTACCCACTGAGACAAATGCATATTCACTCAATTTTTAAGATTTTTAGAAATCCTTAAGAAATACATCTAATTTTTATATTGATTATGACAGTAAATATGATTATTTTAAAGTTCCATTTGGTCAGCAGTAAAAAATATATTTATTTTCTTTTAATTAACGAAAATAAAAAAGTGTCTCACAGTTTCCCACTTTCCCTTGATGAACAGTGGCGGTGGAACCCGGGAAATTTTTTCCCCTGAAATAAATTTGCACCCTCACTCACTCCTACTTGAACATTGTTTGGGACGTTAATAGTCTTTGTGTGACCCTTTTGTTACTTAGTCATGACTAGTCACAAAGTAGTTTTTCAGCTGAAGGAATTGCGTGCGGACAGCATACACGATATAATGAGTCCCTTCTTACTTCCCAAGGTCATTTCACTAAACTCCCCTTCCTATTTCACAACTCTGCCCTTCCTATTTCAATAATATTCCCTTACTATTTCACTACTCTCCCCTTCCTATTTCACTAATATTCTCTTCCTATTTCTCAACTCTGTCCTACCTTTTTCACTAATGTTCCCTTCCTATTTCACTACTCTCCCCTTCCTATTTCAAAACTCTCCCTTTCCTCTTTCACTACTCTCCCCTTCCTATTTCACAACTCTGCCCTTCCTATTTCACTAATATTCCCTTCCTATTTCACTACTCTCCCCTTCCTATTTCACAGCTCTGCCCTTCCTATTTCACTAATATACCCTTCCTATTTCTCAACTCTGCCCTTCCTATTTCACTAATATTCCCTTCCTATTTCACAACTCTCCCCTTCCTATTTCACTAATATTCCCTTCCTATTTCACAACTCTCCCCTTCATATTTCACTAATCTCCCCTTCCTATTTCACTACTCTCCCCTTCCTATTTAACAACTCTCCCCTTCCTATTTCACAACGCTCCCTTCCTATTTCACAAATCTCCCCTACCTATTTCACAACACTCCCCTTCCTATTTCACTACTCTCCCCTTCTTATTTCACAACTCTGCCCTTCCTATTTCACTAATACTCATTTCCTATTTCACTAATACTGCCTTCCTATTTCACAACTCTGCCCTTCCTATTTCACTAATACTCCCTTGCTATTTCATTAATACTGCCTTCCTATTTCACTACACTCCCCTGTCTATTTCTCAACTCTGCCCTTCTAATATCACTAATATTCCCTTCCTATTTCACTACTCTCCCCTTCATATTTCACAACTCTGCCCTTCCTATTTCACTAATCTCCCATTCCTATCTCACAACTTTCCCCTTCCTTTTTCTCAACTCTGCCCTTCTTTATTCACTAATATTCCCTTCCTATTTCACAACTTTCCCCTTCCTATTTCTCAACTCATCCCTTCATATTTCACAACTCTCCCCTTCCTATTTCACTACTCTCCCCTTCCTATTTCACAACTCTCCCCTTCCTATTTCACTAATTTCCCATACCTATTTCACAACTCTCCCCTTCCTATTTCACTAATCTCCCATTCCTATTTCACAACTCTCCCCTTCCTATTTCACTAATCTCCCCTTCCTATTTCACAACTCTCCTCTTCCTATTTCACTACTCTCCCCTTCCTATTTCACTAATATTCCCTTACTATTTCAAAACTCTCCCTTTCCTATTTCACTAATCTCCCATTCCTATTTCACAACTTTCCCCTTCCTATTTCACTAATATTCCCTTCCTATTTCACAACTCTGCCCTTCTTATTTCACTAATATACCCTTCCTATTTCGCAACTCTGCCCTTCCTATTTCACTACTGTCCCCTTCCTATTTCACTATTTTCCCCTTCCTATCTCACAACTCTCCCTTCCTATTTCACTAATATTCCCTTCCTATACCACTACTGTCCCCTTCCTATTTCACTACTCTCCCCTTCCTATTTCACAACTCTGCCCTTCCTATTTCACTAATAATCCCTTTCTATTTCACTACTCTCCCCTTCCTATTTCACAACTCTGCCCTTCCTATTTCACTAATATACCCTTCCTATTTCGCAACTCTGCCCTTCTTATTTCACTAATATTCCCTTCCTATTTCACAACTCTTTCCTTCCTATTTTACAACTCTGCCCTTCCTATTTCAATAATATACCCTTCCTATTTCACAACTCTGCCCTATCTATTTCACTAATATTCCCTTCCTATTTCACTATTCTCACCTTCCTATTTCACTACTTTCCCCTTCCTATTTCACAACTCTCCCCTTCCTTCCAAAAGCCACTTCATACCACCCCTCACATTCCTGAGATCACTATTTTTATACATCCACCTTTTTCTTATTTGGTAGTGTAGGTATTGCTGTGTGACCTTTTGTTAAGTTAATGTGCATGTCGGGATCCGCAAACTATTGTAAAATGACTAAGAAGAAATAATTGTGCGATTATTTAAAAAAAATAAAAGAATCGTGCATCATTCTCGATAAAGATCTCTAAATTAATAATTCAATACAAGGTAAGATTAATAATTATTAATTTTTAAAACCAGAACTTTATCATTTAATTATTTTGTCACCATATTTTAATTCCCGTCTGGGTTAGAGATGAGTAAGGTTGAATCTAGGGGAAGTGTATCTACAAATATGCGTGGAGGAAGAGTGGAAACTTGTTTGGAAAAAACATGCTTCGTACCCCGGACTGGGATTATAACCCCGATCTCCGTGTCGTCATAGACCCGGTCTCTTTCGAGAGTGACTTTCTCAGATCTGGCCCACGAGACATATCTGTCCGACCCGCTTGTCTGCAATACTTTTGTATTAGGCTTACTACCCAACCTGCAGTCATGTATTTACGCAAAAATAATAATAGTTTAATTTCAGTATGTAAGTCATTTTGAGTTACAATAATAAAAACACTTAAGGTAGTTGCAATACCGTAGCAACAGAGGGGCATAGGGGATCTACCCTTAATACCACAAGTCAAGGGGTGTCATAGAAATGTCATTTTGTAAAAAGAAAAGAAAAATAATTAAAATAACCTGAAAATTGAAAAATGACACCTGGACACGGGAATCGAACCCGGGACATCTGGCTTAGTACGCCAATGCTCTAACCACTGAGCTATCGAGGATTCGTCCCGTGCCCTGGGTCATTCTTTACTCATATTTTAAGGCAGAGTCTATGATGGACAAAGCAGAAATCGTCAGCTATAATTATGTGATTTTTAATATCACAAGCCATCGAATAACGCAGCCATCGGCGACTCGGTAGTTGGCTGTTATGCTGCCATTTGCACAATTATTAGATTGTACGGGATCGTACATATTTTAAGAATTAATAGCCAGAGCTATTATTTATGCTTATTAGTAGGGAATTACTCCACTAGATATCATATTCTGAAAATTGAAAAATGACACCTGGACCCGGGAATCGAACCCGGGACCTCTGGCTTAGTGCACCAATGCTCTAACCACTGAGCTATCCAGGTGGACATGCGGCATAATTTTACTAGACCTAAAAGCACTGGACCTAAAATTCATTTTCCATCGATTACTTTAAAATATCTTTAACTGTTCAAACAGGCAGTGGACCTAAAGGCACAAGACCTAATTTTATAAGACCTAATTTCACAAGACCTAACTTCACTGGACCTAATTTTATAAGACCTAGCCCCACAAGACCTAATCTCACAAGCCAACAAGCACAAGACCTAACCTCACAAGACCTAAATTCATAAGACCTAAATTTATATGGCATGCCGGCATAAGTCCTAAAACAACATTCTTTTTAACACAATGATAGGAACACAGACAAAGGCGTCAGTTTTGTCTTGTCTAGTTGTCTGAGGAATGAGGGGTCGTAGTTTAAATCCTGCTGGGTGTATTTCTCTCGTCATATAAAACATACCATTATCGATAAAGTGGTTTTAATAAACACGGCCAAACCACTTGGAATGTGGAATAATGTCAAGCTCATCTAATCTAGTTTTCCGCTGACAAGGAAGTTGGGATTAGAATCTTGGCCGAGCGTACCGAGGTATTTTTCTAGAGGATTTCTCAATCTCTTTTCAAGCAAATGTGGGAACATTTCCCCTAAATTATTCCTTTCTCAGTCACTTTACAATAGTGAAATTAAATGCGGATAGTTCGAACGAGAAGTAAGATGAAAATCTCTGATAGGCAGGATTGCCTCATGTTAATAATCTCGACTGACGTGGACAGCTTTTATTTAGGAAGTATTTGTCTATCCTTTACAGGTATGCTAGAAGTGTTTTTCCACTCATTTGTCTACTCATTCTTTCTACATGTATTTCACCGTATTTAAAATAAAAAGATATTAAAAATGTATTGTGGAGACATAATTATTATTAACTAAAATAAAACCCGCCTCGTTGGCGTAGTTGGCTAACGCGCCAGTCGTGTTGAGCCAGACCACCAAGGACGGGGAGATCGAGGTTCGAATCTCGGACGGGTGAACTGGGAGTGGTTTTTCCTAAATGGTTTTCCACTCTCCCTCCACGCAAATGCGGGTTCACTTCCTCTATATTCAACCTTCCCAATTCCTAATCCATTAGTGTAATTAGTACTTAAGCGTATAACCCGAACGGGTAGTAGGACGCGGTGCTAAAATTAAATTAAATTAAACTAAATTAAATTAACTAAAATAAAATTTAACTGTGTAATAACCGTGGCCCAAATTTTTGTCACCCGTATCATGTATTTACTAGCACGCTCAGGCTACCCATATTTTTTCACAATGGTGCAAGAAAGAGAAATGTACAATTTAGAGAATATGTACTCTAATTTGCGTGGAGGAAAACTCAGAAACCATTTATTAAAACTCACCCTCACTTGACTGGAATTTTAACCGGGTCTCGCCATCCTAAAAAATTCAGTCTATTCTCTTAATTATTCGATCCCCGATGCGGGCTAAAGTGTAGTTATTGAGGGAACAAAGCAAAAATCATTATTGGATGCTTGTATTTTATCAGCTTAATCTAATAGCATATGGCATTAGCAAACTTCACTTATTTGTTGAGTCAATTAATGAGTAATTCTTATTATAACACATATTATATACTATTATATTTTAACCGTCGAAAGTCGAAAGTCTTTAGAGCCGCAACAATCACATAAATAGGTAGCCTATATAAATACTATTTATAAAATGTGAGTTTTTTATTTTATTGAAAGCCAAAGTATTTTAACATTAGGGCCTAATATATTAATTACCCTAATTAATCACTTAGGAAAATTCAAAATGGCCTCCAAAATACCTTACAACGTTATGTGGAGATCCGAGATGGCCGCCACCAAAATCAAAGATGGCCACTCCTATACCTTATAAGCAGTGCTGGAGCCCATTGATCTCTATATTATAACTGGATGGACATATGCGGCTAAAATTTTTGAGCTGTCATTTGTACAACATTGTGTAAGAGAGAAGGAAACATTCGGGTATCTCTTTCTCTCCTATATACATACAAGGCAATGTGGCATTTCAACATAATTCGCTAATTTTATTGAATTTAGGAGATATATCAATGTATGATTAGTTAAACGAAATAAATGGGTTAGTAAAAGGTTTGAAGGGCATAACTAATTTCAACACTCATGACTTGTTTCTTTAAATAAGTTGATTTAGGCTAAAATAGTAATATTTCCTAACCGCCTATACTCTAAATGATCGTTTGAACGTAAGACTTCTACACAAAAGTTTGTCGTTCGAACAAAATTAGCCTGGTTTTTAGCAACCATATTTCATTATTTTTTTTATTTAGCACCGCGTCTTACTACCAGTTCGGGTTATACGCTTAAGTACTGTTTACACTAATGGATTAGGAATTGAGAGGGTTGAATTTAGAGGAAGTGAACCCGCATTTGCGGGGAGGGAAAGTGGAAAACCATTCAGGAAAAACCACCCCCAGTTCACCCGACCGAGATTCGAACCTCGATCTCCCCGTCCTCGGCGGTCGAGCTCAACACGACTAGCGCGTTAGCCAACTACGCCACCGAGGCGGGTTATTTCATTATAGTTATCTAACATTAAATATAATATGGCTTCTGAAAGCAAAAGGAAATACACGCTAAGAGCCAACTTAATAATATTATAATATAGTAATACTTCGTATAAACCTCTAGCCTAAATGATAATTTGAATACAAAACTACTATACAAAGTTTGTCATTTAAACGAATGTAAGTAAGTTTGAAGCTACCTTTTTTCTTTTTAGATATCGAACTCTAAACATAATATTGTTTCTGAAACCAATATATTAGCTAATAACCAATTTTAAACATACTGTAATATTGGCAGAATGTAAACCACATTGGCTTTAGCTACTTATTTTAATATATCAAAGATGTTATTCTTATTTGTACAATGTTACATTTAAAATTGAATAATTGTATATCCTTTAATGTAAATGTGTCTTCAGTCAAGTAGGGTATAAAAAAACTTTTATTCACGAGAGACACGTTTTTGCTCAAGAACATTAAAAGAAACCGTTAAATTTGTCCTCTAGCTAGCAAGCAGACGACAAACTTGGTGTCACGATTTGGTTCGTTGTAAGGGGTGTGTTAGAGAGAAATACGCCATGGATTATTATTATGATTACTATTATTAGCCATCTTAATTTTGTTTTACATGTCTTTCTTTACAATTTTATAAAGGAGCTACAACTTAGCTTTGTTCGAGAATATTCAGTTCATCTTGACGAATATGAAGCATAAAGTTTTTCTAAGCACCGCAGGATTGTTTACGATAACTGCATTATTGATAAGGTCGTAATATATCAATGACAATGTGGGTAATAAACCTATTTATATAAAAAAAATGCTGCATTATACTACCCAGCCAAAATATTGACACTTTTGAATCATAATAATAATAATAATAATAATATTTAGCACCGCGTCTTACTACCCGTTCGTGTTATACGCACTTACGCTAATGTGTAATGGTAGGGTGATTGTGAGATGAAATGAAGGACCTACAATTTAACGTGGAATCCGAACCACGGTGGAGGCCTGGCATTCCTCACATTCACAAGTTGTGATTAATACACATCTTGTCAGAGGTGAAGGAAGGGTTTGGCATTCAGATAAATCTGTGCCGGGACCGAGGATTGAACCCCGGACCCCCAGCACAGAAGTCTGACACCTTACTCCTAGACCACCAGGTCACCAACGGCTACTGGATCTGCAGGATGGTTGTGTGCTGTAGCACTCTTCATTAAAATGTGGTCACCCGTTTGTTCTAACACAGCCGTACTTCCGCGATGAGTTTCTTTGCATTTGCAATAAACTTTATTATTGAGCTTTCGTTTACTAAAAAATATATTGTTTCTATAAATATAAAGTAAACTTCCCCTCCATTCACCTTCTATCGAAATTACATGGTCCATTTTAGATTTATTTAAATTGAATATGATTTCGGTACGAACACACTAACAATTCCAACAAGAATGAGCTCTGAGTTTGTAGTGTACATCCAAAGCGGATTTATTTTAAAACAAACGTAGCTATGACCTATAGCACAGCTAAGCTACACCAGCAACCTGATACTTAGATATTGAAACAATTACTTTCAAATTAAACCGACACTTGGGCTTTGAGATTTGTCGGCTTTCAGAACAGTCTATAAGAGAAAAGAAAAATACCGCTATTAATATTGCTATCAGGGTAGCCACTCAAACTAAAATAGAATTAAAGAATAATTCCGGTTTTCCTGGCAAATAAAAAATATTTTCCCGATTTCCTAAAAGGTTTATTTTCTCCGGTTTTAAGACTTTGAACAAAATATGATTTCGAATGAAAATGTTTTTGTAAAATGTGTGCCAAATTTTATAAATAAGTATTTCCAATGTCTAGGCGTGTAAATAAGTGGAGTCTTAGATAAATCATCACTCCTAATTCTGGAGCTTTTTTTTTTATCTATTTGTATGTCTTTATTTAATCCAAGCTAGATGTAACAGCTTGTTTTTCCCTTAACCGGCTTACAATATTATCAATTATTATTATTCTAATTTAAAATAACTAACTTAGAAAATAAACCTAAAAATAAAAATGAAATTAAAAGATAAAAAATTAGTAATATCAAATTAAATTAAGATTCAAAGGGATATAAATTCTAAACAGCCTTATTAATCTATCAGCTAGGCCTCATGATGACAAATTCCTTGCGCCCAGCAAAGAATTTACATTCTTTCTCCAGGTGAATGCTGATGCACTTGACATATTCTGAATACCTCCTCTACACCACATCCTCAACAACCTATCTCCACAGCGGTAAATTACCCACGTTTCCTCGTAAGGTTATGACATTTCTTCCTTTTGACTTACCTTTCTCTCCCTGACACACCCATTTTTGCTGCAAAATTCCTTTTTTGATACTATTAACATTATTTTTGACAGGTATTGCCCCCTGAGCCCAAGAGCCCACAATGGTAGTTACCCTTGACGCTCTGAAACCTCCTCCAAAATGACGTCCCGACGCCCCCAACACCCGGACCTCATAACGGTAATTTACCTTCAACGTCTGGACGCCCCACGAACACGACACCCGCGGCACTTCCAACAACTCGAACCCATAGCTGTAAATACCTGGCGCCCTGTTGCTCCTAGAAACTAGAGCCCATATCACTAACTTCTCATCCTAACTCCCTCTCTCCCAACCAGAGCAGGTATCGACAGGCTTTCCACCACCTTTCCTCTAACCCCTTGCTCCATACCCTCTATTCTTTAACCCGCACGACAATTTAGAGATGGCGGCATGGGATTAAAAATAGACCTAAAATCTTATTAAAATATAATTAAAGTTATTTTTAACCTTATAGTGTGATGTGGAAAATCACAATGGATCCCTACCCCACCCCCCTTTTTGTACTCAGCCTATGCAGGTCCCGATATGCACCCTCAACCCAAGGTTATATAGCCCTCAAGGCAAGGTAGTTGGTTCTAAAATCTAGGAGGTGATGAATTATTTTAATGTTGTTTATTTGATGGTCACGAAGGGACTGAATATTTTTGATGAGATGCAAGTTATAATTTATTAAATGCGGGTTCACTTCATCTAAATTCAACCTTCCCAATTCCTAATCCATTAGCGTAATTAGTACTTAAGCGTATAACCCGAACGGGTAGTAAGACGCGGTGCTAAATAATAATAATAATAATATAATTTATTACACCTAACCTTATAAGACCTAACGGCACAAGACCTAAATTCTACAAGAACTAAACCCCATAAGACCTAAATTTATAAGACCTAATTTTATAAGACCTAACTTCATAGCACCTAATTTTATAACTCCTAACTTTACTATACCTAAAAGCACTGGACCTAAAATTCATTTTTCATCGATTACTTTAAAATATCTTTAACTGTTCAAACAGGCAGTGGACCTAAAGGCACAAGACCTAATTTTATAAGACCTAATTTCACAAGACCTAACTTCACTGGACCTAATTTTATAAGACCTAAAGTCAAAGCTCCTAAACTTTAGGTCTTGTGAAATTAGGTCCACTGCATGTCATCCATACAGGTGTCATTTTTCAATTTTCAGAATATGATATCTAGTGGAGTAATTCCCTACTAATAAGCATAAATAATAGCTCTGGCTATTAATTCTTAAAATATGTACGATCCCGTACAATTTAATAATTGTACAAATGGCAGCATAACAGCCAACTACCGAGTCGCAGATGGCTGCGTTATCCGATGGCTCGTGATATTAATATAATCACATACTTGTAGCCGACGATTTCCGCCAGTCCATCATAGACTCTGCCTTAAAATATGAGTGAAGAATGACCCAGGACACGGGACGAATCCTGGATAGCTCAGTGGTTAGAGCATTGGCGTACTAAGCCAGAGGTCCCGGGTTCGATTTCCGTGTCCAGGTGTCATTTTTCAATTTTCAGAATATGATATCTAGTGGAGTAATTCCCTACTAATAAGCATAAATAATAGCTCTGGCTATTAATTCTTAATAATTAAAATAAGTTAAAAAACATTGATAATAATTAAAAATAGTAAAATAATATCAAGTTCAAAAATTATAATTTTAGATATTCTATTGACATTACACGAATAGTTAAGTTCTATTCTATTTAAGATTATTTAGTCTTTATTTAAGACTGTGTTTATAATTTGGTCAAGGTTACTGTGGTAAAATATTTAGTAGAAATATTTGACTAAAACTACGTTTCTATTTTTTCTATTTTTAAATTGCACAAAATCACTGACTAGCCTTGACCTATATTTAAATCATGTTTGTCAAATAAAATTAAAAATATGAATTTCTATTATTTTATATTATTGCTGTGTAACATTGTTCGTTCATGATTTAATTTGAATATACTTTGTGAAAAACGTGACAAGGAAATTGAACTGGGAACATTATTCTTTGCGCGAACTTTGAACGTAAAATAATTTTATTAATGCTTTCTCACAGCCAACATTTAAACGGTGCTGTCGAACTGGTCCGATGGTTGAAGGACCACCCAATTAGTAAGGTCGAACTGGTCCGATGGCCAGCGCGAGGGATCGTAAGGGTCAGTGTCAACTGGTCCATATGGTTATTACAAAGGGGCGGGAGGGGAGGGAGTGCTGTATGATAGTATGATAAAATTTAAAAATAAGAATATTAAAATTTAGTGTGACATATCATTTTAAAGCATCTTATTACAAATTTAAAACAAAAAACACGTGTGACATATCATTTTAAAGCGTCTTTTCAATGTAAAAAACCTGTGAAAAAACCTCAATAAAAATTATAAAAAAAAAATATAAATTACAAACCAACCAAATGTTTTCTTTTCATTGCCAATTTTCTCAAAATTAGCAAAAACTCTTCTATAACTGCGCCTCGATATACTCGTTATAATACTAACTGTCCTAATTATATAGTAAATATATGCAGCGGCCTTTCAGCCTTGTCAAATGATTTATGTACAGTAGCAGCATGTTGGCGTTGCCAAATAATCTAAGAGTACTTATTTACATAATTTACAATATTACTTGAGCCTTGTTTTCATGATCCATGAATTTTGCTAAATCTTTTTGTACTGGTAGCAAGCGATCTTAATGTACTGCAACCTCGATATTTTTTCTTGTGGATCTGCTAAACTATAGCGCTTTTGTAGAGTTTCCAGGTACTGGAGTCTTTTCTTGTACTTGCCGTTGAAGATGGTTCTAGTTTTTGCTGAGCTCCGGATGGCAATGTATGTATCTGTTTGAACGATCGTTATGGCTTCGATGAATACAAAAATGTTCGGATGAGAGTGATTGAAATATTTGCCGAATTTTGCGTGTAAAAGGATTCGCATGCGTTTGTGGTGCGCTCGGATGACACAGACATCGATGCCCAGATATGTGGTGGAAACATAGAACCGCTATCAATGTAGTTGTCTACTAAATAGTCAACAAACCTTTGAACTTTAGGGGATTTTGGCTGGATTGGTTCGAGATCTTCTATATATGCGTCTCCTACTTCTTCACAGTTTAACATACTCAGCCCAAAAACCCAGTGTATCCATTTTCCGACCTCTGATGATGGATTTTTATATTCAACGCTCAATCCAACCTCTTGGATTTACTCCACTAGGCTTGAGAAAGGTGGAATCTGCACCCAACAATTTCAGCTATAGACCAAACAGATTGAACTGCGTTGTGAATAGCTTTTTCAAAATCGATTGTAACTATTTTAGGTTTGAATGTTAGTTTCATCTCCTCACACTTTTTTACTAAATGTTGAAAAAGGCTTCTGTAGGTTGCTTCTTTTTTTATCGGGTAAAAGACCAAATACCAACGGTATGTAATCTCCATTTTTTACTCCATGTATTATGAAAAATTGATAAAAGTACTTAAAGGCAAAAGTAAAAGTCCCGTCAACAAATATTGCTTCATTTTCGACTAGATAACTCAAATTACTCTTTGGGCACAACACAACAATATGTTCAGTGACATCATTCAGCAACAACATATCCTCACCTCTATCAGTCTTTATCTGTACGCTGTCAAGGGCCTCGTGCACATCCGGAGCACATTTTGGAAGAGGAGGAAGATGTTTTCTTTTGGAGTAGGTCAGGTTCCTTCTAACTCGGTTAACATCATCCCTACAAATGTTATCTCTCAAGGGAGCGGGAGCGGAGGCGATCTCTCTTCGTATCAGCTTTCCCGGAGGTTCCAGTAAATATTCACTAGCTTTGCGTTTCACACTGTTCGAAATAAACTGTCTACTGAGGTTTGGACAAGGTTCATGGTTATGAGCATGGTTTAAGACAACTTCACCCGCGTCATCTATAAATAAATGCGCCGAACACCCTTTCCTTCTTGAACACCGCCACTTTTGGCCCGTTTGTGTCTTGTCCGCCTTAAAATATTTAAAACCTTCATGCACCTCTAATTTACACCCTCTCTCACTTAACATTGAAAACATCACTGCACACCACTCTGCAAACAACTGACAACTGAGTGACCACTGACCACCTGGGCGAGTAGGGGGTGAGGGATTCCCAGCCGGGGTACGGTCGAACTGGCCAGTTCAACCTTACTAATTGGGGGTCCTTCAACCATCGGACCAGTTCGACAACACCCCCCAGCCGCTACCTGCGAGCTTGCCATCAGACCAAAAAAAGAAAAAAGATGACGGCAGGCCCCGTATCCCGCTCTGCCGTGTGTGAGAGCCGACTCTACTACCGCTCTCTCCACATGTGCAACTAAGCTACACTAAGGTGGGGTACTACGCGTGCGTCAGGCCAAGGCTTATGCACTTTAAAATGTGGGAAAGTAAGAAAAGAAGTACGATTCTATTAGAGTAGGGTAGGGCAGGTCTGGCAGACAAAGGGAAAGCCATCAGGACCACCCCACTGAGTGGAAGTAAGAGCAGGGAAAAACCCCTTGGACTAAGTCAAGGGTAAAAACCTGCGATAGTATCGTGCAGGGTGCATGCGTAAGTTAGTGTTAATATGGTTTGACGCATATTCCCACTAACATAGGATATCACTGGAAATGTCAGGGATCTAATAGTACTAATGGGTCTCATGTCCCCTAACAAAAACAAGATAATTTAGGTTGGTGGGTAACTTGGGTCGCCAAGTGGAAGAGCTAAGAGTAGCCCCCCCAGTAGGTGCCTAATTTACTTGGGTGCCTTTATAATTGTACATTCACTTGAATGTATATTTTACTAGAATATAAAATGTTGAGAGGGAAAATAAATATCTGAGTCTCTAGGTGATTGATGCTTGGTGAAGATGGTTAGTGATAATGATGGTGAAGCTGAAGTTCCAGTTCGACAAGACCCTTCGGTATGGGCTCGAAAATTCCTTTTGGAATTCTTGACCGTCGGACCACTTTCAACCATACCCATTTAAACGGCTGAACCAGATATTAATTTCATTGTAGTTTATATCATTATTTGCTTTTGTTGTAAAGTGCAATATATATTTTACTTAAGTGCAGTGTATATTATTATTTGCTTTTGTTGTAAAGTGCAATGTATAATTTACTTAGCTCATGCTAATTTTCAGTAACCTAGTTTTAATGTTTTCAAGAGTCAATTATTTTTAACCCTTGTGAATTGTGAAGGAATATCTAATTAGTTTGTAGGTAAACTACGCTTTGTATTAAACACTTATTTAGTACTTATTTGGCACTTATTTAGCACACACAAATAAATGGTATGACGCAATCCAAATCTTTCTCATTTATAATGTATTATAGCTTTGAACAAATTTTTTTTTTCAATAACCTATTCTTGGGTAAGCTTTCTTCTGAAAAAAAAATCGTTTTGTTTAAATATTCTTCATATATGAATTTTTAATATAATATTAACATCAATTTTTAAAAATTTCAAATTTTCAAAAATCAACTGTGTATAAATTATTTACAAGTGTAATGCATCATGTCAAACAGTCCCAAGAATACCCATTTGGATCCAAATGGTTAGGGAATTTTGTATATATCTCACATTTTTTAACAATTGGTCCTTAAAAGAAGTTTTACCCCCAAAAACAAGTATACAATGGTTTTAGTCAAATCAAATTTTCCCAAGATACCTATTTGGAGCCAAATCGATATAGCCGTTTTAAAAATATTTTAAGTTTTTGTACTCATTTATCAGTAAACTACCCTTAAACGAAGCTTTAGCCAAAAAATAAATATATGGTGTTATTTGCAATTTTAAACACTCTCAAGACACCAATTTAGAACCAAATTGTTGAAGGCATTTTTGAGTTATTTCGAATTTTCTAAAACTACTCATCAGTAAACTACCCTTCAACTAATTTTCGTCCAAAAACCAATACCATTGTGCTATTTATTATGTCAAATAAAACCATAAATATGTATTTTAATCAAAATTGTTAGAGCCGTTTTCGAAATATTTGAAAGTAAAAAAAAAACTAATTAGTAAACTAACCTTAATTTGAAGGCTAGGGTAAAAAAAAATGTCTGGAGGTATTTCAATATAGTATCTATATATCAAGTTTTAAGAAAATCCATCAAACCGTTTCGGATCCGTGGCCCAGGACGGGCAGACAGACAGCCTGACAAACAGACAAGAGACAAGAGTTTCTATATCGCTCACAAATGATGGAGGGTGGTACCATTGGTACCATGGTACCGAGTTCCGTGACTTAGAGGGGCCTGGGCCCGAGATCCAAATTCACAATTTTTTTTATTTATAAGGTGAAAAAATACAAAATAAAATATGAATGACAATCAATTAAATGTCTACCAACTCTGAAAATAACATACATGCTCAGCCCGCCAGATGGGCCTAGCTACGCAGGAGCTTACTGGCATTTGTCATAATTATATCATTGGTTTGCCCTAGTCTTGTCCTTCGTTTCCAAGTGTTAGGAACTTTCACGGTGTCTATTGTTTTTGTAATGAAACTATTTTGGCGCACAAAGAGAGTCGGGCAGTAAATCGAATTCAATTTAAGTAATTTATGATTTTCTTAAAATTTCAGTGTTCATTTAAGATACTTATTTGTTTGTGTATATTGCTTTTCTTTCGTTAAAGTGAAAACAAAGTTTTTAAAAAATCTACAAAACAAAGTCAAGAATTGATGTAGGAATGGGTGGTGGGGACTTCCCCCCAGGAAAGAACTTGTCCACTTTGATTGGAATAAACTCCTCCCACTTATTGAATAAGCTTGCCCCCCTTTAGATTTATGTCACTTCCCTATGATATTCTCAAACAGGAAGCTGAACGATGGCTTTGTATAAAACTTTAAGTAACTTCTAGAGGCATCCAACTTTCAAATATTTGTCACGAGAAAACCACTCTAAATAGATTATAAAGGCACCCAATTATCAAAATTGCCAAAGAAAGATTGTTCAAAATATCTTCTGAGAGCATCCATTTCTTTCCAAATTTGCCCAAGGAGGTTTTTCCCTAAATAGTTTCAAGATACATTTACTTTCCAAAGATTTTTCAAGCGAGGATATTCCACATTGGTTTTATAATCACACAATTTTCACAAAATTTACCACTTAAAATATATTCTGTAGTAAGCATCTAATTCTAGGGGAATATCACACTCAATAACTTCTAGGGGCATCAATAGGTTTAGGTAGAGTATCCATTGCATATAGCTTATGAAAGTGTCTAATTTCAAAAATTTTCCAGATGAGTTCCACTGTAAATATTTTCTATACATTTGACGGGAGAGGGTCCCAAACACCCTCTAATTTTTTTTCCTAACTGCCCCCTTGTCAATTAAGGTACCTTCACCACTTGGATCCTATATTACAAAGAGAAAGCGGCCCGTGCTTTTCCCCTGGTACCAGGTACAGTTTGAGCACCTGGTGGGCCTGGATATGCATCTTAAGTCCCGAGAAGAAGCATATTCTGATTGGTCGAGAGCTTTTAAATTAAATCTAATTTAATACAGATATAGCAGGGACTAAATTATATGCTTCATATTTTATAATAATAATAATATAAGTAAAAGCAATACTGTGATTATTTTCACAGACTGCAATAAAAAAACTATTCTATGCAATTTGTCATAAGTTCAGCGTAGTAATAGGAGATTGTGTCACACAGTCAATAAATATGTTAGATAAGCCAACACTCATTACGATGTATGAGTGTTACAGCTTGAGTTTTATTTATAGTTGTAATGAAGAGATACAATATTATATGGACATTTTAAAGGTACTGCAGTGAGAGAGTTTGTAGCGGGCTAACCAATCTAGCCCCATACTTCCTAAATCAACTACAAAAAATAATTTCTCGAAATAATACATATATAGATATTGATCTCTAATTATATATACATATCTATAAATGTATAGCTCCATTTGTTACATACCATTCCCCAGAACATCGCTGGAAAGAACGGCTCCATCGGAGGAGTTAAACTATAATCACGCTCCTTTCAATACTGCACTTGACCCTTCGGAGCCATCTAATCAACTGACCGAAGTTCGACGTAGGCCGCCAGCGCATGTGTTCACTGTCTGGTGACTACGTGCCATTTTCAACGTCAAGGGGTGTCTTCCCCCCTCTTTATCTCCCATGGTTCATCACGTTCAGCCACTATAAAACTCCACGGTTCACTGGGATCGACACAACAGTTCCGGTCAAATATCCTACACGTTCGATGTCTCTTCGCTCAGCAGAAACTACAGTACTCAGTGGTCATGATGATGCTGCCGATGGACAGACCAGATAGACGGAAGTAACACGCCGTAATGTTTGAGATTTCAAATTTGTAGGGCGTAGGTGGCTTAACCACTGACGAAACCACTGACCGCTGTGGCAGATATGTTGAAAATGTTGTGGTTGGAAAACTAGGCTCTACGGGTACTGATAAACCTCACTTGGTTGTTTCAAAGATGCTTGAGGCAATCAACAGTTCAACAATTGCCATCGTTGTTCGTGATGCTTTGCGTAAGTATATAATTTAATTGCGCAAGATATTCTGTATTAATTTAAGAATTTACAGTGCTAGTCCTGTAAAAATGAGAATTATAAATAAGATAATTTGTTTATATTAGGTGTCCTGTGACCATCAGAAAACAACGATGAGAGGTTTTTGGTGTTGCTGACAGACAGTGCGGCCTAGATGTTGAAAACAGCTGCGAACTTAAAAGTATTCTACACCAAGTTAATTCACGTGCCTTGTCTGGCGCATGCTGTTCATAGGGTTGCAAAAGATATTAGATCACGTTTTCCAATTGTTAACGCTATTATTTCTACAGTCAAGAAAGTGTTTTTGAAGGCTTCATCACGAATCTTCTCATTTAAGGCCACCCTACCCAACACACCCTTGCCACCACAACCAGTGTCAATGCGTTAGGGTGCATGGCTTCAAAATGCGTTGTACTACACAGATCACCTGGATGACATTCAAAAGGTATTATTCAATACACTATTTTTAGGTGCGTTCACAAATTGAAATTGCAGTGAGCGCTTACCACTAGTTCATTGATTCCACCTGTCCACCCCCATTATTAAAAAATATTTTAAATTTAATGGTTATACTTGTAGAGCACAATATATTAAAAGAATGGCGAGTTTTGTTGTATCGACCGTTTTGTTTGTAGGTAGTCTAAACATTTGACGTGGAACAAGCTGTCGCCATTACAGAAGCAAATACTGTCCATCTCCTGCTCAAGTGTCAGTGCGGATCTGACACGTTAAAAGCAATTTGGAAATCTTCCTGGAGCAATGACTGCTTAAGAGGCGAGGGATTTGCCTATTGTGAAAGCTATGGAGATAATGCGAGGATAGAAGAAAATCCTAATCATGTTTATGGCTCAGTTGGCACAGCCATAGTTGACCAACTTGACAGATTATTACAGCGAAACCCTCGGTGGAAAGTGATGGCAAGTATTGCGGACATCTTAGAAGGACAAACTAAATCACTCCCAGAAGTTAAGTTTGCCCGATGACTTCATGTGAAGTCAAGAAAAGTTTCTCACAGTATAAAAACATTTTGTCAGACAACCAAATGTACACCTGAAAATCTTGAGAAGTCTTTGGTAATTAACTCTAAAAATAATTAATTTGTGTTTATGGAAAGTGTACTGGATTTTAAGAATAAATAGTAAAAATTTTGGGTGTTTTGTTGCCTTTTTTTGCATAGCTATGCCTATTTATGTGCCTATTTTTGTGATTTTTAGTGCCTATTTGCCTGCCTTTTAAAAAAAATTAGTGCCTATAAATCCGCCTCCTAGTCATTAGGTTAGCCTTTTATTTAATTGTGACATGTTGGACATGCCATGAGTGATCTCTCGGGGGACGCGGCAGTCGGCCTAAAGTCATTTGGCCTAAAAGTCATTTGGCCTAAAGGCATTTGGCCTAAAAGTTAATTTCACTAAAGTAATTTGACCTAAAGTCTTTTGGCCTAAAATGTAAATTTAAAACCTTCGGGTATCTTCGGAAAGTAAAAAGTACTGTTAGTTGTTTCATCTGGATATAGATAGCACAACTAATGCAGGATAGTTACAATATTTCTAAAAATATTGACATATCTCCTACATCCAGCTTTACAGTTTACACCAACAAACCAATAATCTTAATTCTAAAAACAAAAACAATAGAGTAGTTCACAAAATATTATACTACCTTTTTTGTGTATAAATTTCTGATATTATTTCCTTGTTAGTATATCTCATGGTCATAAAGTTAATAGGAATGAAGATATTAGCGAAAAATAATTTTAAAAACACCATTTTCAGCACTGTTTACTCGCGGTAAAATTGTATGCGTACAATCAAATTATAGGAACTTTTGACAACTTATTTAGAAAGGCAAAATGAAAGTGGAAACCAATATTCAACCCACCCACTTTAAATTTGTCTAAAGTGATGCCCGATTTTCGTTTAAAGTCACTGGACCAAAGCAATGTTAACTCTATTTGAACATATTTTTTATCTATTGTATTAATAAATATATGTAATAGTGACGTATGAAATAAGGTTTGCCAGTGAATATCATAATGGCCATATATACATATATATATATATTTATTTATTATATATAACTTAGACTAAATCTTTATCTCTATTATTATTATTATTATTATTATTATTATTATTTATTATTATTAATATATAACTTTTTATATATTATAAGTTATTTTTTTCCCCAAAAGTGTAACTATTTTTATTATGGTGATATTATTAACATCATGGGCTATTTTCACACAATAAGTCCCTTTAAAGTCCCTTGTTTAAAAAGTATATACTAATTTCCTCCTAGTAATTAGCAAAGATTCTCACGATTTAGTTCAACTAATACGCTATTATATACTATTATATATGTATACTAATACGCTATTATATACTATTAAATATGTATACTAATACGCTATTATATTATGATTATATTATGATTATACTATGATATTCACTGGCAAACGTTATTTTTATGTTGTATTATATATATATAATTTTTTGTGTCTGTCACCCTGGCCACCCAGTTTTGAAAGTGCCCATCGTTTGTGCTACGTTAGTGCTGGTTAGTGTTCGATTTTCATCGTTAGTTCTGTAAATTTGAAACACTAATTCACGATTTCTTATGGGTGGCCAGGGAGATATCTCCACCCGGTATAAGAAATAATAGAGATGAACTCTTTTCTGAAAATGCCCATCGTTTGTGCTACGTTAGTGATGGCTAGTGCTCGATTTTTATATCTCTGCTCCAAATTTGTTTTTTCATTTATTATCATTTTTATAACCTACAGTAGCCCCATGGCTTCTTTGGTGCTGACTGACAGTTCAAGCTGACTTATGACAGTCAACATTAAGGTATATACCTAAATTTTGACTATCAGAAGTGACAGCTGCTAAACACATTTTTTATGCAGATCATATGGTTCGGCGTAGGGATACATAATTTGGTCCGGTAGATTTTCAAAGCTGTCAGCTGTCAGCTTCAGTCAGCACCAAAGAAGCCATGGGGCTACTGTAGTACCCTAAATATCATATACAACGTGTATCCAAAACATTGCATCAAACTTTGGCAGGCTATTCCTTGGGTGAAAATAGAATAATTTACATCAGCAACCTAGGATCCATCTTGAATAATAAGGGCGGTACACACCCCTAAAGATAGAGCTACAAACGACTGTTGTGTGAAATATTATGAAAACTGCTTAGGGTATTACAACGAATATTAGTATACTACTTATTGAAACCTTGATGATTAATAAACTAAATGTGTTGTTACCGTTACACACCCCCAACATGTAAAAAAGAGGGGGTTGTAAGACTTTTTTCTGCAATAAAATATGTAAGAGTAAGTATTGCCAATTTTGACTTAAGATTACAAAACATGGAGTAAAAATTTAAAAAAAGGTGTATTGGAGAAACTGTCTAGTTTTCTCCGTTTCCGAGATAATTACACAAGTTTGAGCTCAGAGACAAATGTATCTAACACAGCTATATACTGGCTCCCTACCTGGCAGGAATTAACGCTTGTTCTTGAAATCACACATGCATGATTATCTCGGAAACGGGGAAAGTTAGACAGTTCTTCAAAATACTTTTTTTTTCTAATTTTTACTCCATGTTTTTTAATCTTAAGTCAAAATCGGTAATACTTACTTTGACATATTTTATTGCAGAAAAAAGTCTTACAACCCCCTCTTTTTTACATGATGGGGGTGTGTAACTGGTAACAACACATTTAGTTTATTAATCATCAAGGTTTCAATAAGTAGTATACAAATATTCGTTGTAATACCCTAAGCAGTTTTCATAATATTTCACACAACAGTCGTTTGTAGCTCTATCTTTAGGGGTGTATACCGCCCTTATTATTCAAGATGGATCCTAGGTTGCTGTGTGAATTATTATATTTTCACCCAAGGAATAGCCTGCCAAAGTTTGATACAATGTTTTAGATACACGTTGTATATTAAACAATAATATTCAACATATAATACGGGCAAACAGCCTGAACGGGCAGTAAGATGCTATGATTTATATATAAATTAATCAAAAATCTTTATTCATGTTTATTTTCTAGGCTATTATATTTTCTTATATTGTAAATATACTGATTTTTAAAGGGTTTTGTGTTATTTTAAATGTTATACTATCTTAATTATTATATTTTATAAAATATGTTTTCAATTTACGATTTAATCAAGCTATAACTTAATTTCCATCTTTTACCAGCCTATAAATAAAAAATAATCAATACTTATTTTATTTAAAGCTCCTTAATACAAATATTTTAAAATATCTCCTAAAACGTTCAACTTTATAGTAATATTAATTCAATATGCAGGGATATTATCGACTTTATATTCACTTAGCAACTTAATCATCATAGTAGAAATGTATGACATTTTCAGAGAAAAGTTTAGTTCTTTTTAATGATTTAAATTTAAACTTACTTAAATAAATAATTCAGTTTTGATTTTATTTATTAAATATTCATTTGCAGTATTTTTTCACGATTGTTTTAATTAATATCGATTATAAATAGTTATTGTAAGGTTTGAAATAATTCACCTTAAAAATAATTTAAAATTGTTAAAATATCCAAACTATGTTTAGAAAATGTTTGCTGTTAAATTTCGACTGCTATAGCTAGGTTTTGTTGACCAAGTAGTAAAAATAAAACTATAAATGAGATGTTAAATTGTAAAACTTGTCCTATCCATCATATGCAATTTTAAGATAATCGCGAAAAACCTTTTAGCTTAGTTACTTTTATAGTTTTTATACCCATTTAACTTGTAAGCTTTATTTTATTGCCTATTTATCTTAAATATGTCATAAAGTGTTTTTTTTCATGATTAGACATTTTAATTTGTATAATCTAAGTTTTGGTGTTAAACAATGGATAAGACAAGTTTTGCAGACAAATGAATAGGATTAAACGGGCCAAAAAAGACATTCAATTTTGCAGAAAAACTAAATCTTTATTTACAAAAAAAATTTCAACATTGAATTCATACATTTTTAGGATAGTAAACAAATTTCCATGTCAACAATATTGGATATTTTTTAAGTTATACGATAATATCATCAGTGTCCTCGTGGAATCCACCTTCTTTCTGGTCATTTATATCAGCACCAACTTCTACTAGTGGCAATTCCTTTTGACCGTCAATTACATCATAGCTGTAATATTCTATCTCTGAGACTTGAGAGGTTCTTTCATTTGTCCCCATAATGTTTTAGGAGACATATTTAACCTTGAAGTGCCTATCCTATATAGCCCATTTTAATGACAACATTTCACAGATCACACCCTTATGTATTTAAGAACCGTTGTCATTCGAATGTGCTTTATAGGACCGGCATTAAGTGTTTGACTTGAACTACATTTTTTTAAAGGATTTTGGTCAATATTATTGATTATTACTCTCATGTTGGACTTTGCTGCAGAGGACAGGGAGATTGGGTTTTTTTCCTAAATGGTTTCCCACTCTCTCTCTCCCACACACAATTGCGGGTGCACTTCTTCTAAATTGCACCTACCTCATCCCTAACCCATTAGTGTAATTAGCACATAGACGTATAAACTGAACGGGTAGAAAGACGTGGTGCTAAAAATAACAATATTACTTCCCTCCATCAGCTGTACAGCTAGTGGAAATAAAATATTACCCAGTACCCATGCCAACCAACGTGGCTAGAAAATATAATTGATTTGAAAAAACTTCATAGTAGTTAAGCTTCTTTATAGATCATTTTTCAAAGAAAATGTAATGCATGAATGAATAAAATAAAATAAAATAGAACCGGTCTAAGTCTTTATTTATGTGTATTTTGAAGGTAACATTTGAGATATTTTATTAGTTTTAAGTACTAAGACTAGCACTAAGCAACTATAGTCCAATTAGCATGGTAAGGGACTTTTATCTGGCAATAAGAAAAATAATTACAAGTCTTCTCGTGTTCGTACGTCAAGTCATGTGATTTGAAGCTTTCACTTTTGATAGATAGTACCCATACATATAAGATAACTTTAATAATTTCGTAAAATGTTAACAAGTTTGTCTGAAAAATATGTGTTTCTATATTATAAAAGGCATAGGATTTCAGCCAAGTTCATATACTATTCACAAATAAAAGTGTGCGATATTGTGGTAGCATAAAAAACATATTTTCATAGCCACAAATTATATGTAACAAGAAAATGTACTAAATATTTTTTATTTGTATAAAACGTTAAATATTGAAGACAGACCCTTTTGCATTACAATTAAAGCTTGGGCCATAGAGTTATTTTATTTTTTGTTATTATTATTTTTAGCTTTAAACATTAAAGTTGTAATAATTTATATTTTATATCGGCTAAAACAATAATTTAATATAGGTCCTGGGAAGTAAATAAGTCATAAAGAAAGGTGTAGTAAAATCACAATATAAAAACATTAGGTAGATAAATGGTGAGTATGTGCTAAGAAAAAGGATACCAGAGAACGTCTTTCTGCAACAAATCTAGTTGAGTTCAAAATGACGAGTAGAGAGGAAGTATTTCTCGTGGCTGCTGCTTGTGTAAGTTTAGCGCATCTTACTATGTACAGTAGCCCCATGGCTTCTTTGGTGCTGACTAACAGCTAATGGCTTTGAAAAGATACCAGACCAAATTATGTATCCCTACGCCGAACCATATGATCTGCAAAATCATGTGTTTAGCAGCTGTCACTTCTGACAGTCAACATTTAGGTATATACCTAAATGTTGACTGTCAGAAGTCAGCTGTGAACTGTCAGTCAGCACCAAAGAAGCCATGGAGCTACTGTAGCAACCGTAAACACATTTTAATATTGCTATATATCACATGCTATATAACTTTTTTATCTTACTGATAACATTTTGTCTGTTCTATAACAAGAAAATCTGCCATATAACATCGACATCGTGTTATATAACATTTTACAGTGAGCATACTTATTTATATATCAATGTCATATAACTTAGCTATAGAGCGTGTTTTGTTACATAGTGTAAACGAGGCTTTAGTTGAACTTTTGTAGACGTCAATGTGTATGATTTTGAATTAAGGTTCTGTTACAGGGACTCCAGAAATGGAGGAGGGCAGGAGGTTCAAGCCCCTACTTATATTACAGGGGGCTGGGAATATCTTATATTAACGACGTATATTCAAAATTATGTATAAAAAACCCCAAGTGAAAACCACTCTAAATAGCTTCTAAAGGCATTCAATGTTCAAACAATTCCAAGTGAGAACCACTCTAAATAGCTTCTAAAGGCATAAAATGTTCAAAATTTGCTGAATGAGGCCTACTCCAATTATATTTTAGAGGCAGCTAATTTTCAAAAAAGAATTCAGGTGAAGCCAGCTACGAATATCTTCTAGAGCAGCGGTTCCCAAACTTTTGGAATGGCGTACCACCAGAACAATTTTCGTAATTTGGAGTATCATGATTTGCCTGTTCCGTACAAGACTGCGCGGCTGCACCAACTGTCTGAGCTTGATTTAGTGTTGTCCTACCCCTCCAATCACCTTTAAAGTCCGTTTTCCTTATGGTGAAGCTTGTTGATAATATATTTATAAGATTTTATGAGTCTTTATCTATTTACGACTTTAATTAACCTTTTTTGTTTGGCTTCTCAAAGCGTATCACCGAGAATTATTTTACATACCATTGGTGGTACGCATAGCACAGTTTGGGAAACGCTGTTCCAGAGGCATCCAAATTTCAAAAAATATACTGGGGAAATAGTTAAAATAGCTTATAGAATCAACTAATTTCCAAAAGATTTCCAGGCGACAGCCACTCTAAATAACTTTTAAGGGCGTCCAAACCAGAAAAAAAATTATTAATAATAATTCGCTCTTCATGCCGCGTTTGTACTATACATTATGACAAACAAAGGCATTAAAAGGTACTATCCATTAAATACTAACCTCTATCAAATATCTTTAGGAATCATCTATGGTTTAAGATTTTACCGAGGAAGGAACCCGGACCTCCATTTATTTGAACCCCCAACGCCCGCAAACCACTTACAAAGAGCTTCCGGAGCACCTGTTCTGTTATTAACATTAATATAAGATTATATTTGGTGTTGATGTTGACATGTTATTTTAATTTTGTTCTTTGTTTTACTAATATTGTAGTGTTAATTTTGTTGTGAAGTGCAATCCAGTTTAAAATATACAAAGTGTTAACTAAAATTAAGCGTTAATTGGATTGTTGGGTTGTAAGGATATGTAATAATTACGCTAATAGGTTAGAGATAAGGGACGTTGAATTTAGAGTAAGTGCGCCCGCATTTACGTGGGGAGAAATAGTGGGAAACCATTTAAGAAAAAACACCCTCAGTCGACCCAACCAGGAATGAACTCCGATCTCCCAGTCATCAGCAAGTCAGTTTAACACAACAGTGATGCATTAGACCAGTGGTTCCCAACCTGGTACACGTACGTACGTCCAGGCATACGTGCCAGGACCTTTGGGGGTACGTGAAAATATTTTAATAATGTTGGAAAAAGCAACAAATGCCAGCAGGGTTAGACAAAATATCAGTTAAATTTGTGATATTAAATCAACGCTATAGCGAGGGATGGTTCTGGTTGTCTTATATATTTGACCTCGAAAAAATTATCTCAGTCTCACCATTTTGGTGTTTTAGTGGGTATACAAAAATACTTAGCGATGCTGTATATTGATCAAGCAAGAAAGTTGGGTAGATCCAAGACAAGATATTGATAAAGGAAATAGTGAGTATTAGTGGAGTATGGGGAGAGTGATGGAAGGGATAAGTCCTTGAGATTAGGAAAAACAAAACCTTTCACCTTGAAACTATTAGATTGGTAATTCCAAGTACACGCTGAAAGAAGAATGAGAGGGAGGGATTATATAAGAAGGGTTGAATTGGGAAGAGGACAGCATACCTTAAGATAAATACTGTGTACACTGATTTTTGTCGGAAAAGTGACAGATTGTTAAAAATGTTTGTCAAAAACTTTTAAGTTGTGGTCATAAAGTGTCGAGCACACTTAAAAGGAAATTCTTTCTTCACTCAATCATATTACAAAATAAATTTAATCTTCAATAATCTTACTAATATTATAAATGTGAAAGTTTGTGTGTTTGGATGTATGTTACTCAATCACGCCAAAACTGCTCAACGGATTCGAATGAAACCTGGTACGTAGGTAGAATATGTTCTGGAATAACATATAGGACTATTCCCAACCTTTGATTTTACTAAAATTTTACAATACTAATGTTTAAACTTTTCGTCGGGCGAAGCTGCGACGGGTAACAGCTAGTTAAAGAATAGTTTTAATGTAGAACTATTATTATTATATTTATATTAAACTAACATTTAATAAATGTGGCATTTACAGCGAGGACTAAAATAAAACTTTTTCTTCCAATCAATTTATTCTATAAAATGAATGGTCAAATATATATATATTTATAAAAACAATGCTAGTTTAATTTCTAATTAAATATATGGTTGAAAAACTGATCTGCTAAAACAACTTTGGAGTTTAAACTATAGTTGCTTTTCAAATAAATCTTTGAAAAATGGCAATACAGTTAACAGTATTATTCATATGAGGAAAAAAAAAGTTTTGTCACTAAAAAGATAGTAGGTGAGAAAGTATACAATAATTAATTTTTAAAAGTGATTAAATGAAAAGACTAAGGAATATTAGCCTATAGCATAGGAATTCAGTATAAACGTAGACAAGAGTGGTTGCATGGTATTTGGAAATACTTCTCTTAAACATAATGATAAGAAATAAATTATAATGTTAAATAAATATAATTATAAGTTAATACATAAAAATATAGAAAAGTTAATATATATTCTAAGTGATGAAAATCGAGAACTAACCAGCACTAACGTAGCACAAACGATGGGAGTCTTTAAAAAGGGATATCTCTATTATTTCTTATACCGGGTGGCCAGGGAGATATCTACCTAGACACCCATAAGAAATCGTGAACTAGTGCCTCACATTTAGAGCACTAATGATGAAAATCGAGCACTAATCAACACTAACGTATCAAAAATGATGGGCGTCTTCAAAAAAGGGTTTTCTCTATTATTTCTTATACTGGGTGGCCAGGGAGATATCTCCCTAGCCACCCATTAGAAATTGTTAATTAGTGCCTCGAATTTACAGCAGTAATGATGAAAATCGAACACTAACCAGCACTAACGTAGCACAAACGATGGGCGTTTTTAGAAAAGAGTTATCTCTATTATTTCTTAAATCGGGTGGCCAGGGAGATATCTCCCTAGCCACCCAAAAGAAATCGTGAATTAGTGCCTCAGATTTAAAGCACTAACGATGAAAATCGAAAATAAATACTTAACATTTTAAAACACTTTTTACAGCCATTTTATAAAGAATCTTTTTCATTAAAAAAAAAGAAATGTAGGCAGTTTATACTGTTGTAATTTCTTAGCTATTTGAAATAGTTTAGTTATTATTAATGCAGAGAAGGCATTATTTTACATAACTTTAATTAGCAAAACTTATTACTCTGAATACATTAATATGCATATTTAAAGAATAGTTTCACGATCCTCAATTTAGTGATAACTGCAATTACTATCTTCAATTAAATTATCTATGTTCTATATGTATTTATATTTTAATTAGAGGTTTGAATATTTATACTGTCAGTCAGAGCTTAGATCTTGATTCATATAGGATTATCTGCATGATAAATTTTATTGATTAATTACATTTTAATTAACATTAAAATTTTGTGATTATCGACATTTCAAATCATCTGGACGATTTTCCTCAAATTAGTTAGGCCTAAACTATAGGTAAATATAATGTGCGCATAAATGGTGAATATGAAAGCATTAAGATATATATGCACTTTGCCTTAAGTAGCAAACCCAAAAAGTCAAGGTGTTACAAATTAATTGATTATATTGTTCAAATATTTGATAGTTTTAGGAATACGGCAAGTTTCCAGGGTTAAATAGAATGATTGCATTCTAATACATATACAACATCCAGAAGAAGGCCGAGAATTGGTTAAATAATAAATATTACGCTCAAACCAGAAATCGAACCCTAAATCTTTTGCAGAGTAGACTATCCCGCTAGCGACTGAGCTAACATGTCAGGCTATGGTACGATCCTTATATCACATATATGGCCTGTATTTTCTTACGTTCTCTCCCACAGCTGTAAAACTATTAATTGAGTGGCCTCTTGAAACTATGCTTGATAAGAAATAGATTTTTTATCACCTTAAAAATTGTGTGAATGCAAGAATCTACGTTTAAGCTGGCAATTTTTCCAGCATTTTATATGGCTTAAATTATGGAAACTATTCTATTTGAATATTTAGAATTTCTCTGTTAATCTCACCTATAAGGGTATAATCAGGTCAAGTTAAAAGTTGTAGTTCCTATAGAACTAGTCAATAATGATGTGCCAATCAGTGAGATATCCTGTTGGCTACTTAAACAATATAGGAAGGTATATTATTCATTATTTATGTATTTTGAACTCACTTAGAGAGTAATTTTAGGCCCAAGTATGATATTATAGTAATAATTGATGTTTGCATTTGCATGGTGTGTGAGCACTTTGAATTTACTTCAAATGAAAAACCGCTATTTACTATTGTGACTGCAGTATTTCTACCAATTTTTTATTATTTTTTTGCAAATAAATAATGTAGTGAAATAGTTATTTCATTCACAAAGGAATGTCTTTTATTACATATGACTTTAATTAAAAAAATCATGTATGAGAGAAGAGAAAGAGAGAGAACGATTTTTATTTGAATTAATTTAATCAAAATAACTGAAGCATTTTTATCCAAATAAGATGTAGCTTATAAACTTATATATAATCGCTTTCCAATGTTTTTAGGCACTTTGAATTATTTAGTGATTAGGTTTGAGGTTTGAGTTATTCTAGGGTGCAAGTAGAAGGAAACAAATTTTTCTAGTAAATGCACCCTATTTACGTGAAGAGTGGATGGGAAAACTATAGATAGAGAACACATGTGGAAAACCACCTAAAAAATGTTAACATTATATATATATATTTTTATTTGTCTAAGTAAATTATTAATAAACCTACCTTTTTTTCGTTGTAAACTCGAGTTTATTGCTTTAAGCTTCTAGTAATTTTTTGAATATATATTTTTGGCCTGATTCACCAACCGATTCAAGTACTCATCGAAGTTTAACTTTATATAATATATGCTCACTTTGAAATAATATATTATTATATGTCACATGACTTGCACAAATGAATAACGTAATCATCAGCTTTGTTCAATTTTCTCTCTCTCATATATATATATATATATATATAAAATTACAGCTTTTATATATATATTATAAATTACAGCTTATATATATAATTACAGCTTATATATATAATTACAGCTTATATATATAATTACAGCTTATATAAGTGTATAAAATATATTTATCTTTACAATACGCTTTATCTCTATTGCAAAACCATTAGTTGCCTGTTATTTATTAGAATAAATAATATACATTTTGAAATTATTATTTAGGCCCTAATATTTTTTCTATTACAGAGAAGACATATGTGATACGGATTATATGTCCGGTGTGGAAGAACTCCCTCCCTCCCCAAGTGATAACATTATTAGACATAAGTATTCTGATGTTGAATGTACCGATTCAGAATTACAAAGTTCTAAAGAATGTGATGGTTGTGAGATTAATTGAACTGAAAATGAATAATTTCGAGTTGTATCGGAAAGTGACGATGAAATAGCTAGATTATTGATGAAAAAGATGCCTCCGTCAAAAATAATATAACAGGAAATATAGGTAGATATTTAATACATTTTTAACCAAAGTCAGATAATCCCCCAATTTGTACCATGGGTAGGTACCAACTGTGAAAAAAAATACGTCCACGATGTTGCCCCCCCTCCTCCCCCCAATTTAAAAACTCAAGCTCTTTTTGTTTGCAATCGTTTGTTCTTCGCTTGTCCCAGATTGTTCCGCAAAAATTTTCGTTTGTTCTGTTTTGATAGGGCCACTAATGATATGTTTACATTGGTGGGGCCAAATTCACAGTACCCCCCCTCCCCCCACACACACTTTGTAAAATTTACATTTTTATGGTTGCAAACGGTTGTTCTGGATTATACCTCAAAAAGGCTCGTTTGTTCCGCACTTGTTCTTGCACAAATGGGACAAGTACTTGTGACACTTTGTTTGCTCGTGAGGGGCCAACTTCACGGTATTGAGATTTTTATGGTTACGATCATTTGTTTCGGATTGTTAATTTTTATTTTTACGTTTTGATACGTCCCCAAAATGAATGATTCTTTAACATTTGACATCCACGAATTCGCCCTTCTCCCCTTTTAAAACCATTTTTTTTAATGATTACAATAATTTTTTCTTCGTTAGTTCCGGATTGTTTCGCAAAAAAATCAGTTTTTCCGTTTTGATACGCTCACAAGTGATATATTTACCTTGGACCTCCATGAAGCTGCCTCACCGTCCTTTCCCCCTAAAAACATTTAAAAAATATATTTTATGATTGCAATAATTTGTTCTTAGTTTATTTTAGATTTCTTTTTGCGAAGATTTTAATGTATTCCTTTTGTAAAGCCGCGATAATTTTTTCTAGTTGTAGCTCTCTCACATTCTTTCAAAACTTGAACATGTTAGTTTTTTTTAATGTTCCTTAACATGTTTATCTTTATTTTGTTCTGAATTTCTTTTTAAAAAATGTGTTTATTTCATGTTGATAGTTTTAAAATTAGTATATCCATCTCCTCACCTCAACTAGATAATATAACAAAATTAGTCTTTTTGATTTTATAACTTTATTAGTTTATCCCAGATTATTGTTTATTATATTTTAGTTTGTTAGTTCTTAGATTTCTTACAAACGCTAAATAAAATAGTTTCACTTGTGATGATGGCCTGTAAGGTCACACAGGGCGTCAAGTAAAGAATGTCCCATCCTCTGTGTCGAAGTATGAAAAATATTGTCTTTGACTCGCTCACTATGCACAAAAAAGGAATAAAGAGGTGAAGCAAATCAGAAATACAAAAACTGGGGGAACCTTAGTCTACAACTTATTGCATGCCATAAAACTCATAATAAAGAAAAATATTTTTATAAGCCTCACTTCCTCCTAAGCTCCAAAATTTTGGTTTATTCTACTTGGGCAGTTGTGAAATTAGCGAAAGATACCTGAGATCTTACCTCCCTCTTTCCCCACCCCCTCAAGAGAGCTCAAAACTATGTTATCCTAAAGTATTGACATCGCACCCTCCTTTTTTTGCTACTATTACTGTTATGATGTAGTAAGTAGTTATTTGACCACAAAGAAACATGTTTGGAAGGAAGTGTAATTATTACAACTCTGACACTTACGAAGAAGAAACTCCTTGACAATAAAAATATTTTTTCAAATCAAAGTTTACTAAAGAGACCCAGAATAAATCTCCAAAAAAGTTATTAAAAATATCAATAAAATAGCCTGAAATTCTAAAAATTGTTACAAATTTGCCAAAAAAGCTAAACTAAGAATTTAGACAAAAAATCGAAATGAATGCACATGACTAAATCAAACACATCCATTACAAATGGAAACTAAAATTAGCTATGCAAAGTCTTTTAACAGCTAAACTATTGCATTCTGGTAAATATAATATTGATTTACAAAAATTTACTTTTAAAAAAAACACCATCCCAACGCAATTTTTCACCGTTTAATTTCAGCGTCTCATTGGTTATGTGGTGGATTTTACAAACATGACATACAAATAGGATACATAGCTAATTTTCAACATTATTTTCTCATTCCTACAACTTTTTTATTAAAAAGAATAGGTTTGAGTATCTATGGATTATAAAATATCGATATCATTTAAAAATATACTAGTTTAACATATGAGCCTGGATATTATTCAAACCGGAATGGGCTAGCGTGAAGTTGGCCCCACTCCCCCAATGAAAACATACTATTGTGGGATTTTCAAAACGGAACAAACAAAAATTTGTGTCTAACAATCCGAAACAAGCGAGGAACAAACGATTGCAAGTGCAAGAACAAATACGCAACAAACAAAACTTTTTGCGGGACAATCCGAAACAAACGCGGAACAAACGATTGCAACAATAACAATTTCAATTTTCTAAACTGGTGGGGAGGGAGGCTACCGTGAAGTTACTCCCCCTCCCCCATGTAAGCATATCATTTGTGGGTTTATCAAAATGGAACAAACGAAATTTTTTGCATAACAAACTATTGCGATCATAAAAACATGAATATTTAAAAGTGTGTGTGGGGGGGGGGGCTACCTTGAAGTTAGCCCCTCACGAGTAACAAAGTTTCACAAGTTCACGTCTCATTTGTGCAAGAACAAAGGCGGAACATATGAAACACTTCACGGAACAATGCGAAACAAACTCTATCGCAACCATAAAAATGTTAATCTTCCAAAGTGTTTTTTTTTTTTTTTTATGGTGACCTGGTGGTCTAGGGGTCAGGTGTCAGACTTCTGCGCTAGGGGTCCGGGGTTCAATCCTCGGTCCCGGCACAGATTTATCTGATTGCCAAACCCTTCCTTCACCTCTGACAAGATGTGTATTAAACACAACTTGTGAATGTGAGGAATGCTAGGCCTCCACCGTGGTTCGGATTCCACGTTAAACTGTAGGTCCTCCATTTCATCTCACAATCACCCTACCATTACACATTAGCGTAAGTGCGGATAACCCGAACGGGTAGTAAGACGCGGTGCTAATAATAATTTTTTTTTTGGGGGGGGAGTACCGTGAAGTTCCTCCCCTCTCCCAATATAAACATACCATTGTGGCTTTATCCGAACGGAACAAACGAAAATATTTTCGGAACAATCAAGAACAAGCGATTGCGATTGTAAAATCTTAAATTTTTCTAAATGAATGGACCAATCACGGACGAAGTTGATCAGCCAGAAATGTAATCGAAGAAAACTCTACTGAAGAATGTATTCCTCTTTTTGCAAGATAATCAACACATCCTAGCCCTTGCTACTCGGATACTTCAACACTGACCAGCCAACGTAATTATCAAACTCTTAAGTCCAAAAAGTTGACTCACGGAGTATATCAGCTTACGTCTGTGCCTCTGTGCCGACACAATAAGGCTGCTTGACGTATAATAACTAATATTAATAACTAATAATGACTAATAAAGCTGGAGTCATGTATCCATGCGAAGCTCGAGAGTTGCCAGTGGTAGTAATGTCCTTAACTGTTATTTTCTTTTCTGCTTCTATTACTTGAGTAACTGAAATATTATAGTTTCTTCCAGATAACTCTCGATACTGACCAAAACTGGATTCGAGATTATCTGTATTGAATTTTCCTGTCAGTGTTTAAGGAGCTTCTATGTACTCAATGGCATAAGTTATTTAATTATTTCTTTTATCACCAATCTGAACGTGGAATAGCGCTAATACACTATTTCTGGGTAAAGGATCTGTAGGGAACTGAGAAATTAGAATATATCCCTCTTTCGCAATTAAAGTTTTATAATTTGCATTGCAGCCAGTCACGACACATGTATTAACCATGCTTAGAACTAATTATACGTAGCAAAATATGTTACGTATCATTAGTTATATTATTTTAAACACAATACACAGCTGTATTAAATCAACAAACCTTGCAAAAACACCTTGCGGATTGAATGATTTGGCGCGCTCTAGAATAGCCATGAGTAAAGTATCTGGCCCCAGTATGCGGCGTTGCCACTTCTCACTGGCCGCGGGTTTCTACTAAAGATGGCTATGCTTTCACACAAGATTTAAAGCCTGACATTAACACTGTTGTTGAAACATTTTTATTTATACATATACAAACGTTCACGCAATTAAGGGTTTATATGGTGATGTAAACAAAGAATGAAAAGCTGAAAATTCGCTGGGAAAATCGGGCTTTCGTTGAAAATTACTCATTTTACCGATATCCTCGACCCTTACCTAATCTTTAAAATGAGTGGCCTTTTATCAAAATATGTTCAGCCTTTTCCTCGTAATTTTTATAACCGGAGACTTGCTTATCAAATTATATACAAGATATGATAAAGAGAGGGAGAAAATATGATAGTGAAAATGAGAGTGTGAGTATGTGATCGTGAGTGTAAGAGACTGAGAATGAGCAAGTGAAAAAGATTGAGTGAGTGTGAACGAATGATAGTGAGATAATGTGTATGTGTTACGATACACTCATGTAAGAATCAAGACCTGCAAGTATGTGTAGACCAGCCAGTCAGTCGCCGTCCGCCACGCCCACTCACACTTCACGGGATCTTATGTGTTTTGTAACGTCAACAATAAACCAGATACATAAGTCCATATCAACGATTTTACTATAGCTTCTGAAACATATCCACGGCCTATGGGGGCCGACAGTACACAACTTGCTGACCAAGCTATAGCGTGCATCTCCCAAATATTATTTTCCTAATTTCCGATTTAATATCGTTATTGCTAGTTATTATTATTCCTAAACATTTAAACTCATTAACCCTGTCAGGGCAATGAACAAGTGGAAGAAGCTTTGAGAGAAAAGAAAGACGCTTATAAATGAATGATTATTATAAAGAGTAAAACAGAACCTAAGATATTGTGGGACATACACAAAGAGAAAAATATGAATGTAAAGAAAATAGTAGAGAATAGTGAAGAGCAAATGAGATTAAAAGAAAGGGAAAGAATGCAGAATGATTTTGATTAAATAATAAGTTGGTTTGGAAGTGGGTAAAGAGAACAAACAAGGAGTGCAGGGTAAGACCTATAGCATTCAGAATGAACGTAGTGAGATAATTTGGGATGCAAACACTATATTAGAGAGATGGAAGGAATATTTTGGGCAATTGTATGGCGAAAACGTAGATAAAGTAGCAGAAATATGAAAAATAGTGAATGAATTAATTAGACTGAGGGGCTAAAAGATATGAAAGTGTTAGAGAGAATGGAAAAGCTGCGGGCCTATATGGGATCACAAGTGAAATACTTAAGTGTGGGGGAAATATACTACTTCCCAGATGATGTGAGTTGTTCATTGTGTGTGCTAGTATTTCGAATGTTCTTAATGACTGGAAGAATGCTGTCATTGTTTCCTTTGTACAAAGGCAAAGAAAGTAAGAGTGAATGTAAGAATTATAGGGATATTAGTTTGTTGAGTATTACTGGCAAAATTTTTGGGAGATATTTAATTGAGAAGGTGCATGAAAAAAACTGCGGACAAGATTTAGAGCATGCAAAGTTTTTTACATACCGGGTGGACCAGATATTTTCATTGTAACAAGTGATTGAAAAATGTATGTCAGTAAAGAAGAAAGTTTGCTGTGCATTCGTCGATCTGGAGAAAGCCTACGATCAAGTTAATAGGATAATGTTATGGAATGCTCTGAGAAATTATGGTGTGAATGCATGGTTAGTAAATGCAATTTATGGCAGTGGTGACGAAACCAATATAGAAAGGTAGAGTGTGTGGATTCAAAGGAACGGGTAGGTCATGTGAGACGTGGTTAAATGTTGTAGACGAACGTGTGAAAAAGAGAAACATTAAGAGTTTTAAGAATAAAAGAGCATGTTTGATATGGTCTATGGATGTTGTTGAAGCAAAGGGAGTATGTAAGGATAGGGAAGTGTGGAGAAAGTTAGTGAGGATGGATTAAGTAGGGAGTTTCTTTTAACTATATGCACAGTGTTAATAAAGCTATCATATTTTATTTTTTAAATCAATATTAAATCTGACATGAGGATGATGCCAATTTTTTTTCTGTACTTTGTGAGCAACTTTGAAAATGACACATATTTTCAGTTATAGTAGCAGCTTCAGATAAATATTTCTCTCTCTCTCATAGACGTTATTTGAAATGAGCATCGTCCACTGCAGCAATCTTTCTACAAGAAACTGTCCTCGTAGGATTCATATAATAGCTAATAGGCCTCCTTATATAAACACAAGTATACACGTCATCAACACTATAAAATACATAGATATTCTAACATTTCAGGCCAAAAATAAAGAAGAGCTGCTTGACTGGCTGGTGGATTGTTAAATCAAAATAGTGAAATATATATAATATTAACATTATTATTATTATTATTATTATTTTATTCGCAATATAAATATCTCATATCCATATTACACTATTTCATACTGTGAACCTCATTTTTATGAATGTCTATAGCTATAGTAAATTCAAGCCCCATACATTAGTTATTTTACCTTAACAAATAGCACGCAAAAAACATAAAATAGTAAGTTTGACTTCTTATAACTCGAGAATTCTAATGATCAGACAGCAATGAATCTCTATTTATGGTTTGTTAAAATTGCGGAATAAAATTGTGATCATGGGATGATCGCAATGGGTTCATACACAAAAATAATTACTTAGAAAATGAACATGCAATTACAGGTAAGAGGACCAGTGGTATTCTAAATTACGGGTAGATGCCAGATGGACTTTGGTCAAAAGTTAGACAACTCAAGAATAGTATTCCAGTAAATTTGGGCACACAGATGAGAATAACTCAAATGGGTTGTAAGATGCAGTGCAAAAAATAAAGTTTAATTTTATATTAAACGTCACCTAATTTAATTTAATTCACTATTTACTTTAACCGTGAATATCTTGTGATTAAAATTCAAATAATATACAACCAAATCTACTATTAAGACACACAGTCACATAGTTGATTGAAATTAACCTATTTACTATGCATATATGTATTGTAAAAATTTAATTTGTGTCTTATTTTGGAATGTATCCTGTAAAAACATGAATACTTCACCTTTAATATTTGTTTGTGTCAATTTAGATTCAAAAGTCTAATTTTATATTTGACAATTACAAAACTTGGGTCAAAAAAATAATCAAGTTATAACACACATTTATGTTTATTTAATTCTTTTCATTTTTTACTGTTATTTACATCACAAATTAGTGTTTGCATAAAAAAAACTATAGCATTTTTTAATTTCAGTTTTTGATATACTTATTTATTAGCTATTAATTATGTTTGAAATATATAATTTTGTAAATGTATTTAATACCTTTATTACATAGTTATATATAAAGTAAAATGAGTTTGAAAATATAGATAGAAAAAATGATTGAAGATAGTGTGCCAATTGAGTTTTTATCCAAAAAATGAAATTATCACAGAGGAAAATTCAATTCCTTCAGATTTTTGCAAACAAATATTCATATTTAATGTAAAAGGGACCTCACAAAGTATTGCTTAAGAGGTTTCACTGAATGATGTATATTTAATTACAAAAAGTAAAGTATGCCTGATTCAATATAAATGTTAGAAATCAATAACATTTTAATGTAAAAGGAACCTCACAAAGTATGTTTTAGACGTTTCACTTAATTATTAGATTTAATTAAAAAGTAAAGTATTGCCCCTGATTCAATATAAATGTTAGAGAATCAATAACATTTTTAATGTAAAAGGGACCTCACAAAGTATTGTTTTAGAGGTCTCACTGACATGAGGCAAGATCATGCTGGAATGTCCCATCACTGTCAACAAAGGTCTGCCTTGATGGCACAATACTCCATTTTTTAATTTCAATTTATTTTGATGAATTCATCATCCCTTCAACTGGCACTAGACTTCATCATTTTGGGAGGGTGCTTCACAGTCTGTAGAAGATGTCTATTTCTGATGGGCTCATCGTTACTTCTTCTAACAATGGTCAGCCTTTATCCTTGGTCAAAAAAATTTGATTGATCAGAGAAAACCATTTTTCTCCAGTCACACTACAAGATTTGTATTTTTCTAGCCCATGCCAAACGTGTCTTCCTCATAGCATATATCAATAACTCCTTTTTTTATTGACTTTCTAGTCTTCTACCCAGCTTCAAGAAGCCTACGCCATACTGTTGACGAATCATTGTCAATACCAGTAGCTAATATATCTCTCTGAAGGCCCTTACTTGTCTTGTGTTGGTTAATTTTACTATATTCAATAGAATTTTTCTCATCTCTTCAGGTTTTTAGTTTTCTCTCACATTTTCCTTTTCTTTTTAAAGACAATGATCCCGAATTTTTATGCGAATTTATGATTATGGAAACACTATATTTTCCTCCACCAACAGCAGAGGCAATATCTCGCAAAGTCATAAAAGTGTGCTCATATTAGCCACAATCTTTGCCCTCTTTTTTGGGAGTTATATCCATTTTTATGCACATCACAAAGGTACTAGCAAAATAAAGAGCAGAAAACACCATACATTTGTCACTAACTCCAGCACTCAACTGTAAGTAAAATTTTTTCACTTGTATAAATAAAGTCAAAACTAGTTAATATTGTTTAAGGTCAGCCTCCAAAAATATCTGAAAGCAGTTAAAACTGGATTAAACCAACAAATATGACAATTTAATGAAAATGTAAACTTGTCCCAATTAATTTGCACACTACTGTACATGTGCATACTCATTTTAGTGCTTAGGCCAGGATAATTAAATTATTATTGTCTCAGAGACAGCTGTTTAGGAACATTTTTCATTTTATTAATGTTAATCGATAAAAAAAATCATAAATAAGAATTTGTTTATCCTAAAGTAAATATGAAAATATGCCACTTAGTTATTTATTAAATTTTCATTATTGCTTTGATTAATTTAATATTATATTGAAAAAATGTGTGCTAGGACTGGTCAGGACAATAACTTTGGACACAGTTAAACTAATAAAACTATATATATAATTTTATTATATATATGATAAAAAAATATAACTATATATATAGTTATAATATTTTTTATATTGTTAAAATAAGCTCTTATTTTTTGTACATACAGGCTATAGCATATACAATATTATATATATTTGTAATATTTTTAAATCAATAAAATAAGCTCTTATTTTTTGTATGTACAGGCTATAGCATATACAATATATTACATATATCCTTACTATTATAAATGTGAATGTGAGTTTGTTTGTTTGTTTGTTTGTTACGCTTTCACGCCTAAACTACTCAACCGATCATCATGAAATCTCGCATACACGTTGTCATGGGTACATAAAAGGACATAGGGTACCTTTCATCCAGAAAAAATGCAAATTTGAATTTGTTTGTTGTTTGTTTGTTTGTTATTGTTTGTTACGCTTTCACGCCTAAACTACTCGACCGATCATCATGAAATTTCGCATACACGTTGTCATGGGTACATAAAAGGACATAGGGTACCTTTCACCCAGAAAAAATGTGAATGTGAGTTTGTTTGTTTATTTGTTTGTTATTGTTTGTTACGCTCTCACGCCTAAACTACTCGACCGATCATCATGAAATTTCGCATACACGTTGTCATGGGTACATAAAAGGACATAGGGTACCTTTCATCCAGAAAAAATGTGAATGTGAGTTTGTTTGTTTATTTGTTTGTTATTGTTTGTTACTATTTCACGCCTAAATTACTCGACCGATCATCATGAAATCTCGCATACACGTTGTCATGGGTACAGAAAAGGACATAGGGTACCTTTAATCAAAAAAAATGTGAATGTGAGTTTGTTTGTTTATTTGTTTGTTATTGTTTGTTACGCTTTCACGCCTAAACTACTCGACTGATCATCATGAAATTTCGCATACACGTTGTCATGGGTACAGAAAAGGACATAGCGTACCTTTCATCCAGAAAAAAAGTACTGTTCCTGACGGATAGAAAAAAAATAACTGTTAGACGGTCGTCCAGCTTAACAACTCGGCCTACTGATATGAATAAATTAATTGCAACATGATGCCTGGAGTACAGAAAAAGGGACCTGCGGTATCCCAGAAGAAAATCTGATATCCCGAATAAAAATCTGTTCCCGAGTTATTTTAGGCACATCTATCTTAAAATGATTAAAAATGATAATATTCAGCTAATTAAGCTCTGTCTATTCACCCCATTATGGTAAATGACAAAATTGTCGTAAGAAGTTTGGTATTATTCATTTCAGCAAAAATAGCTCTCGAGGTATGATGCTACGACAATGTAAACTTTTAGTGTGGGACGAAAGTACGATGTCCCACAAAAAAGCTATAGAGGCGTCAAACCAAACTCTTCAGGACTTGCGAGAGAGGAGGAATGGTAGTTTTACTGGCTGGTGACTTCCAACAAACTCTACCGGTGATCCAGAGGGGCACACATGCAAATGAAATCAAAGCCTGTCTCAAGTCATCAAGATTGTGTTGGCAAAAGTGAAAAAATTCAGCCTAACAACGAATATGAGAGTCCACCTTTATAATGACGTAGATTCAGGACATTACGCAGAGACACTATTGAAAATTGGCGATGGACATTTGGACACGGATGCTGAAGGCTGTATTTTACTTACAGGGGAATTCTGTAATTTGGTGGAAAATGATGTGGAGCTCATTGCTAAAGTTTACCCAGACTTACAACTAATTTAAATTGTGATCATTGGTTGTGTGCAAGAGCAATTCTTGCACCAAAATATGAAATCGTTAACAAAATCAACACTGACATTTTGAAAGAGGTGCAGGGAGAAATAAAGGAGTATTATTCAATAGATACAATCATGGACACAGAACAGAGCACTTCATATCCCACTGAGTTTTTAAATTCTCTGGAGCTATCGGGTGTACCCTTGCATAAACTACAATTGAAATTAGGTGTACCAGTTATGCTTATGCGAAATTTAGATGCACCCCGTTTATGTAATGGGACGAGGCTTCAATTACACAATTAGGGCAAAATATAATCTGTGCCACCATTTTAACAGGTGTGGGAAAAGGGAAAGTGTAATCATACCTCGAATCCCAATAATCCCCACTGACTACCATTTCAATTCCAAAATACTCCAGTTTCCACAACTTAGTTTTGCTATTACTATTAACAAAGCGCAAGGCAAACATTGCAGGTAGCAGGGGTGCATTTGGAAATGCCATGTTTTTCCCATGGCCAGCTATATGTAGCCTGTTCGCGTGTGTCCAATGCCCAGAATTTGTATGTATTTGTGCCAAATGGAAGGACATACAACATAGTATATAGGAGCGTCCTAAAATAATGATCTATTCTGTGCCCATGATTGCAACAGTCAAGAACAAGCGGTGTAAATAAGGGATTTTAATTAACTGTAAGTAAAATTTAAGATGGAGTAGGATCTTCCAATTCGTGGCAAGGCATAACCTGTGACTCTACTGACACACACTCCGCTACTTCTTTTCTACTCCTACACTTAATCCTGATTTATATTGTGTAGTTTGTTTTTTCTTTATCTCTACCTCTATTGACTAACAACCTCAATATGTTCATCGTTTTTATTGTCATATTCCCTGTGTCAATCGACAACCTGAATTTATTGATAAAATCTACATTAACGCGAGCGAAGCCGCGGGCAAAAGCTAGTATATATATAAATTATCTATATATTATATATTATCTACATGTATTATATATTATATATATTTTTTATTTTAACCCAAGTCAAATTGATAATAAGCAGAGATCAATATTTGCCTGTTTCGCAAGACCATTTTATAGTGACTGGAAAAATTGGAAATGTCAATGGATTTTAAAATATAGTTTGGTTGGACCCCCGATAATTTTGTACGGTTTAAGTTAGAGGTTTCAGTTGTAGTGGAAAATATTCTGTGAGTTAAGTGAGCTGAACTTGTTTTATTTCATTCTGCTAAAAAAAAATATTCCCACATTAATTAATTCTCCTTATCCATATGTTTGTAAAAAAAAATCATAAAGTGTTGATATTTTTCTAAAATAATCTTAAATGCTCAGGCCTATAGTAATATGAATACTATCCCCAGCCAACAGTTTTGTTGTTGTGTGTTCAATTACTGTGCTATGATTTAATTACAAGGTAAAGTACAGTGCAAGTAAAGTGCAGCTACAAAAAGATTTCTCTTCATCCAGACTCACGTCCGGTCTCTTATTCAGCCTTACAAGTGTGAATTTTTCCTTTTCTACTATCACTTCCTATCTTTGAATAACCTTACAGTATAAATTGTTTTGTAGTGGGACGTCGACTATTTGACCACCTGTCTCAGTTTGTCAGAGACACGGTCACTCACCTCGGGACATCCGGGTATCAGGACTGGATCCAGAGACGTTGACAAAATATGCTAGAACAATAGAGTACATACCTAAAATAAATATTATCTAAAACCATCTTTAAGGAATGAATTAATACAGTTTTTGCAGCTCACTAGTGGGGGACATGAAATAAAACTACAAAGACTCTTTCAAAGTACCAACATGTTTTTCTTCTATGAAATCTTCAATGAACAAAATTTAGGGAGCAGCATTTTCCAATATTGAAATACTTTTAAGAATATATTTAGCACTTATGGTGCAAAACTGTATTGTGGAAAGTCATTTTCAAAAATGAAGTTGAAAAAAAAAAAACCCGGCTCCATACAATCATTGAACCAATATCGTCCAACAGACCTTTCCTTACTCGGGATGGGAAGTGATATACCGTACTTCATGAAAAGGACAATAAAGACATTATTGACATGTTTGTTGCAAATAAAGCAAGGAAAGTTTGTATTATATATCTCTAGACAATTGTGGGGCTCAAAATAAAAATCATGCCCTAACCAGGTATCTTCTTTCATTGACATATTCTAGCAGATTTTTTAAAAAATCCAAAACTTTTTTTCTTTTAGGGTTCACAGTTTTTTTACCCTGCGACAGGGGTTTTGGAGTTATTACACGAAGGTTGTAAAATACAATATAATCTTTAGCATGCCCAAAGTAAATATAGTAGACCAGTAAAATTCATGGTTTGAGAAGTCACATCAACTCAAATTTTGGACTTTAAAGGAAATAATAATGTTTGTAACCAGTAGCATGTTCCATTTTATTTATAACATTCACAACAGTCAATGGCCTGATTTCAAACACATTTTTTATGAGCCTTCACCTGTTATTTTGCCAGACAAATGTGCATGTGTATCCTGAAAAGTTCTTCTAAAAGAAGCGAAAGTGCAAGATTTTGTAAAACTCAAATAATACCAATGATCACATGAAATTTTACAATGATATTTTAAAATGGCTAGTTAGCAATATGATACAAGAATATAAGTAAAAAGACACTATATGCTACTACTTAGAATTTTTTTATATATTCAGTGTTAAATAATGATTTAATGTTATAAACGAACTAATCTCTTTTTGTAAATTAAATATAAAATTAAAGCACTTAAACAAAAAATGAGACCGCCTTTTAGTTTAAGAAATTTGTATTTAGTTAAAAAGGTATCAGTCAGTCTTAAATATTTAAAAAAATTATAGACTGAGAATAATGAGACAATTTCTTATCAGAACATTAAATTAATGTTAGAAACAAGCTTGTATTATCAGAATGGATTTTCAGTTATCACAAGCATATTTAAACAGTTTTATTTAATTTTCCAAAATCTTATTCCTCATGACACATGCCCTTCTAACAAACCACGAGTCAGTTTTCCCCTCACTATTCTCGCAAATATGAGTACACTTCTTCTGAATTTAAATTTCATAATCCCAAACCCATTAGCATAGTTAATATACATGCATATAATATGAGCAGGTAGTAAGACACGATTTTAAAAAAAATAGGCCTACATGGGTTTATGAGGCCCCCGCAACGTTAATCTGGCACTGCCTACTACACACAATAAGGTACAGATCAAATGTTTGTGCATTATCTTAAGAACAATTTCAGTTCTGTCAAGCTGGGATTTCCCTGTCAACAACACATGGACCACAACTTTGAGATTTAAATAGTAAATACTTGACAAAACTAAAAGTCCAGAAGTACTTCTTTTTTTTGGGTGTAAAATCATATATGTACAAAATAGCTATACAAAGCACAATTTTGTTGATTATGTAGATATTCTTACTTGACTATAAATCAGATTTTTAAGGAGATTCATTTGGAAAAGGAGGGTAATTTTTACACCCAAAATCTCGGAAGACTTGACCAGACTTGACCAGATTTTTAATCTGTAAGCTTAACATAACCAATAAAAAAAGGTAAAATAAAAAAAATATTGAGATAATCGATCTTCATGAACAAACTAAAATAATCTTTTTGAAGTAAAATCGCCCAAATACTACATAGAATTAATTTTTAAGTAATATTTATTCAAGTGTTTTTAGAACTAACATCTCAACTTAAAAAAATTGGGTTTAAGTCATTGTGATTTATAGGCCTACTTGTTTACGGATTTTGGCATTAAGATAAAAGTTAAATAGAATTGATATCTTATAGATCTCGGTCTGTTCTTTCATAAAAAATAAATTTTCATTGGGTTTTCAGGGAAATTTGAGCAGTTGAATTAATTCTATTTACACAGACATTGTTATTTTATTTGTTTTTATTCTGATTAATATTTAAGGTTTTTTAGGGTAAGATTATAGATTGGTTTGGCAGTATGGGTTTTTTTACATGGTTTGGTAATTTGATTTTCCCAGGTCTGATTTGTATTCATTGGCACGCCTGGATTCATAGTTTGGGAGATAAATGGTATAGCAGTTATTAAGTGAAATACTGGCAAGGGTAGAGCTATTTACTTTTGATATGAGCCTTGATGTCCCAATAGGCATTGCTTGTGATTTAGTGGGGTTGAGTTGCAGCCTATCCCTAACATGACCATGAAGAGATTGCTCTCAAGTCCGCATTAACTTTGTCTATAGTTACAGGTAAGTTCACGGTACTGTTATTAAGGTATATTTGTAAATCATCTGCTGACTGAGAATAGAGCACTCCTAGCTATTATGAAGCATAGTGTCAGTAGTGTGCAATTGCTTACTATGATTACATGTAAAACATGCCCTTTAGAATCAAAGTTCACACACAAACACACACACATACTAATTCATAACAGAATTATATGTGTTGTTTGGCAAATAATGGGAGCAAATAGTTTTCTAACCTAGCTTACATTATTGTCAAGTATTATTAGTCAAGCCCTTAATTACTGACATTCTAATTGGCTAAAAAAATTCTAGTACTATTCTGAAGCCAATTAAAAAATGTGTGTAATCTGATTATAAAAAATTGTAGACTTTGTTTTAAAGTCAAGAAAGTCAAAATTTCCCAATTAGTGTAAGCCAGAAAATCTTATCTCTATTTGTTAAACAAACTTTTACTTGTTTGACCAGTATACACAATCTTGGCTGCCCAAATGTAGGTCGGAGTTTAATATCTGATTTGATGATCGGAATCTCACCCTCTTTACATTCACATGCTGATGAAGTTTATATTGTCTTTCCTGAAGTAAAAATAAAAAATGTTCGTGGAACATAACATAATCTGGGGATTACTTGTAATAGAGCAATGTTGCATTAATTTTTTTTTTAGCACCGCGTCTTACTACCCGTTCAGGTTAAATGCTCATGTACTAATTTACAGGGCTAATTTTTGTCCTACTTTTCCTATTTTTGGGGAAAACTCCTACTTTTCCTACTTTTTGACCCCCAGAATAAAGAAACCATTTGGTTTGTAGAGGTTTAAGCGTGGATCTTTCTTTTTGCTAGTAAGCTAGCAAAACAAAATATCATATAATGTGTCACATTGTTTGAATAAATTTGATGTATGCCCGAAAGCTTGTACAGTATCTTTGAAATTCAATGGTTAAAAATTGTTTTTGGCGGTAGTGTTATAATGAACTATTTCCAACTAGAATTGGCTAAATTAAAAGGCTTGTTAAAGCTATCCTTGTGTTACCCCATGGAAATACTGATGTTGAGTGAGGATTCTCACAAACATCAAACATCTTACTGACAATAGGACCTGTTTCTCTGAGGCATCCATCAGAGGCATGCAGTCTACTATCAATGCAACACAACATCATTCACGAAGAATTTCATCAAGAAAGGACATGGGGCCCATAAGTTGTACTTGGCTGGACTTGAAGAATGAGAAAATAATTGAGGCTGAACAGAAGAAACAAGAGCAAGAAAATAAAGAGAAAATCAAAAACCAAATTGAAGAGTATCAAGCATATAGGGGAAAAGAAATTGCAGGAAACTAAAGAGGCGACGTGAAAAGAGAACCTGTTAGAAAAGCAAGAATCAGAAGCTTAAGAAGAAGTTCAATCTTACAAGTCATTAGTGGCACAAGCGAATGAAAGAATTAATAATGCAATGAAAATCAATGATCAGAAAGGTTTGCAAATAGCTCAGACTACGCTAAAAGCTCTGGGAAAAAAATTGAAGAAAGTGAATCCTTTTGAGAAAATAAGAAACAAACAAATTCAAAAGCGGAAGACAACAATGTTGGACTACTTTTGCGCAAGTCAATATGAATCAAAGAAACCCCAAAACAACTGAAAGAGTAATTAATAATTTTTTTTTCCATATAACCCTAACGGGTAGTAAG